>CM040913.1:5111129-5243629 GCA_023029165.1 Gobiocypris rarus | reverse complement strand
TATAGGCGCGTAGTGTTGCTTTACAAAGTGACATCGCCATCTACTGGCCTGGCATGAATGATACAGCGTTTTTAGTCGTGGATCTGTGTGAATGGGATCATTTGTCGTGTAAACACCAAGCGGCAACTGGCAACCTCTCGCGATGTCTCTTGAACGCGGAAGTGAATTAAACTGCAGTTCATCGACTGTCCACTAGGGCTCCAGAAGGGAGCAGAATCTAATTGAGCCCCATGTTAAAATGCCCAACTTTACAGCAGAAAAAAACATGTTTACAGCCTGGGACACATTCTAGTTATGGTCTATACGGCTAATTTTGCCCTTCATGATGACTGTGAGGGGGGTGAATTTTTTTATAACTCATTCGTTTATATTAAATAAAGCCTTAAAGCTCTGCATAATTAAGGGCGTGGCCACTTTGAGTGACAGGTGGGTAGCCGTTTATCTGCTGTCTGTTAGTCGTCGCATCACCAAAGCTCCGCCCACGTCCCCCCTCTTTGCCCATTTTCTGTTATCCGGGAGTGACGCACGGTGTAGCGTTGCTAAGATGGCAACAGCCAGCTCGGAAACCAGAAAGCTGTGGTTGGCAAAATACTTCTTTAAAAAAAATACTGTAAAAATTTAAACATATTTCCAGAACATCATGTACATTTTACAGTATAAAACTGTAATTTACAAGAAAATTGCAATTTTAAACTGGTAAATCCAACAAAAATCTGTTTTGTACGTTTAACATATACTGACAACCACTAGAATAATGCAGGTGGTGAAAGAGGAAGAATCATGAAGAAGTTAATCACAAGTAACCTTTCCACTAGCTGAATTATTCTAGTGTAGAGAAGGTCACTGACACAAACACAAAACACCATCATAGTAACACACACAACACTAAAATAATGCAATAAACATACTACAAACTAGTAAGAAACATAATTATTTAAACAAAATACTTTCAAATGTGAAGTGTCACATGGAATTCAATGTCAGTTTTCACTGTAAATTGTTTGATTTGACTTTTTTTACTTCTGAAAACTATACATTTAACAGTATTTTACTGTATGTAATGTAGTTCGTAGACACAAAGACTTTAATAAATAACTAAACAAAACGAAAGTAAAGTGGACAGCCTCTCACGGATGGCTGCCACACACATAATAAAACAAAACAACACAACGTAAAGTCCAGGCTTGGTCCTCCCCCGTCTCTCGCTCATCTACCTTGCCACATACCCCCATCGCCCCTCACAGGCCTGGTCCTCTCTGGTCCTTCACTGGTGTTGCTCGTCCTTATATGCCTCTGAGCTCCCTCATGAGAGGCCTCGAGACCGGTGTGCCTCGCAGGTGATGCTCATTCTCAATCACACACCGGTCTCGCTCGCTCCTCCCTCGTCTCTCACTCGCCCACCTCGCCACATACCCCCATCGCCCCTGACAGGCCTGGTCCTCTCTGGTCCTTCACTGGTGTTGCTCGTCCTTATATGCCTCCGAGCTCCCTCATGAGAGGCCTTGAGACCGGTGTGCCTCGCAGGTGACGCTCATTCTCAATGACACACCGGTCTCGCTCGCTCCTCCCTCGTCTCTCACTCACCCACCTCGCCACATACCCCCATCGCCCCTGACAGGCCTGGTCCTCTCTGGTCCTTCACTGGTGTCGCTCGTCCTTATATGCCTCGAGCTCCTCATGAGAGGCCTCGAGACTGGTGTGCCTCCCATTGATGCTCATTCTCAATCACACACCGGTCTCGCTCGCTCCTCCCTCGTCTCTCGCTCGCCCACCTCGCCACATACCCCCATCGCTCCTCACAGGCCTGGTCCTCTCTGGTCCTTCACTGGTGTTGCTCGTCCTTATATGCCTCTGAGCTCCCTCATGAGAGGCCTTGAGACCGGTGTGCCTCGCAGGTGACGCTCATTCTCAATCACACACCGGTCTCGCTCGCTCCTCCCTCATCTCTCGCTCGCCCACCTCGCCACATACCCCCATCGCCCCTGACAGGCCTGGTCCTCTCTGGTCCTTCACTGGTGTTGCTCGTCCTTATATGCCTCTGAGACCGGTGTGCCTCGCAGGTGACGCTCATTCTCAATCACACACCGGTCTCGCTCGCTCCTCCCTCGTCTCTCGCTCGCCCACCTCGCCACATACCCCCATCGCTCCTCACAGGCCTGGTCCTCTCTGGTCCTTCACTGGTGTTGCTCGTCCTTATATGCCTCCGAGCTCCCTCATGAGAGGCCTCGAGACCGGTGTGCCTCGCAGGTGATGCTCATTCTCAATCACGCATTGTGATTAATCGATTGCCCAGCACTAGAAAAAACTGAGCTTTTCTTTTCATTTCAGCTCGTTGCAGAGGCAACACTTCTCATTTTCAGTTAGTTTAAGTTGAGGTACTAAAACACAACAAATTTACTCATTCATCCTCAAAAATATAAAAGAAAACAGGAACATATTCAAATAATAGTATATATCAATGATACTAAAATAACACTTTCTCAATGAGTTTCACAGGACTTCCTGTAAGTATGTGATCTGAATTTGTCTTTCAATCCAAATTTGCGATGTTCATTTCAGATGTTTAAGAGCCTCTAAAAAGAATTTACCAGCAGTAAAAACATCTACTATAATATAATAATATATAATAGCGATGTGTATATTTGCTATGAACAATTTCATTATCATAATCAGTGTTGTGCAAATTACTCTAAAAAAGTAATCAAACTGAAGCTACTAACTGCATCTTCTTCATCAAAAAAAAATAATAAAAATAATATAAAATATTGCAAAGCTGTATTTTCAGCATCATTACGCCAGTCTTCAGTGTCACATGATCCTGCAGAAATCATTCTCATATGATGATTTTAATGCTCAATAAAACTTGTGCTGCTTCATTTTTTGTGGAAACCATCATACTTTTCTTGTCAGGATTCTTTGATGAACAGAAAGTTCAAAAGAACCATGATTATATGAAGTATACATTTTTGGTAACATTATGTCACTTTTAATCTATTTAATGCATCCTTGTGAATAAAACTGTTCATTTCTTTAAAAGCAGCTCTTGACTCTAACAGTAGTGTGTGTGTGTGTGTGTGTGTGTGTGTGTGTGTGTGTGTGTGTGTGTGTGTGTGTGTGTGTGTGTGTGTGTGTGTGTGTGTGTGTGTGTGTGTGTGTGTGTGTGTGTGTGTGTGTGTGTGTGGCTTTATATAGGAGGAACTATTTCTGATGTTGTCAGATATGTTTGGATCCTGATGAGTGTTTCTGTTGTAGAGGAAGTGCACTAAAGCCACTCACCATAGAATGAGATCATGTCAAGTTACTGCTCAATTTAATAAATGAACTGTAATTACCTGACGGAGGAAGAGAACGAGTCACTCGTGATTAATTACTGCACACTGATCAGTTAATTGAAACAGCAATGATCTACTGATTTAGAAACAGCAGTGAGTTACTGTATGTGATATTAGCCGTTCTGCCCATCACATATATTTTCTTGAAGCGGTATAAAAACCCGTACTGTGTGTGTACCATGGTACCTTGATATTTATCATATTATTACTATATCCATTTATGATGCTTACATTGTACTTATATAGTATTATAATAGTATGTGTCCAAGAAAATATGGTGCTTATAATGCTTTATTATTCTTTTTTTGTCTCTTTAGTGAGTGACCTTCAGGAAGAGGGTAAGAATGCCATTAACGCCCCCCTCCTGCACGCCGGCCCGGAGCTGCTCCCAGAGGACACACTGCTTGGTAACCTATCGCTCCCTTTCATCCATTAAACCCAATGTAATGTCTCTTTGCTCCACTAGAGGTCACTGCTCACAGCCTGATTTTTTTCATTGGCTTTTGGATTATTGCAGAAAATAAGCTGTGTCCGAAATTACCGTCTATACCCTTATTCATTCTATTCCCTAAATGATTCCACTAATATATTTCACTTAAGGGAGTGAATGAGAACGATTACAGGAATTCAGACACATAGGGCCCTATCATACACCCTGCGCAATGCGACGCCAAGTGTTTTTCGCTAGTTTCAGTCCAACGCAGTTCTCAATATCATGTCCTGCTCCACATTGTTTAAATAGCAAATGTCGCGCCCATCTGTTCTCCCATGGGTGTGCTGGTCTGAAAACCAGGTGTGTTCAGGCGCATTGTTGGCATGTTGCTATTTTGAGGAACTGAAAACGACTGCAGCATTGACCAACAAGAACCCGTTCTAAAGTTGAAAGCGCAGTGTTTTTTGTGTTATTTAAAGGTGTGTTAGTAATGTGGCACACATTATAGGTGGATGCACAACGCATGTACACTCTGATTATTACACACACAGGGATGCGCAGCAGCACACACACGTTTAAATATAAACATAAAAGGATTCCTCTCTGGAGAAAGCGTTCAGTCTTTCCACTTGCAAATTCTGCCATGTAGATCACAAATGGTGCGAGCACAACTGGCTCCTAAAGGGAATGGGAGATGAGACTCTGATTGGTTTAATACACGTTACACCCAAAACACACCCACGACTCTTTAAGAGATGAGGTACGACCCTTTTGGACCATGCGCCTGGCACACTGACCGTTTTTTCCGGCGTTAAACTAGCAAAAGTGGATTCGGACACATCCTAAGTGCGCCGTGCGCTTCAGACCATACGCTCAGATCGTTAAAATAGGGCCCTGAATGAGTGCACGCGGTAACATCCACTATGGTTTCGGACAACACTACAAATGGCTGCCCCCTAAAATAGTGCCCTAATTAAGGGCACAGTCGCATGATTTAAATGTGACCATCACTAAGCTTCCAACAATTCTTTCAGTCTGTATTTAAAAAACATTTTTCATGAAAGTTTGACATTTAATATTATATGAATAATAATATTATATTATGAGGTTTGTCTCTGACAGACTCTGTAATCCCATTAGCCACATGTCAGCAACCACGTTTTTCAAGATGAAAAATCAATTGTGGTATTATTGATGTATTTTAAGTCATACATGTCATCCCAACTCTAAAAACCCATTGACATCAGGACAATGGAAGTGGAAGTGCTTGTTTTCATGTTTTGACCTTTAAAAACGTCATCGCTGCTGCACTTCTTACGGTTTTATTCTCCTATTTAAGAATTTCAGGAGAAAACTTATTAGACGAACCTGGCACTTCAGAATACATTACTAAGAACTCCTCAACCCTAATTTTGTGGTGGTGTTGTTGGGTGTGGAGGACACTTCTCATTTCCTCCTTCTCTCTTACTCATCCTTATTTCTGAGTCACAGCTGGAGAAATTCAGATACGCCCAGGGCAGTTCTAATCTAGAGGGTAATCGTCTGTGAAAAACACTGTCCCCCAGTTTCACAGACAAGACTTAAGATAGTCCCAGACTAAATGCATGCTTGAGCTGTTTAAACTGAAAGCAACTTACACTGGCATATCTTAAAACATGTCAGTGCCAGTGTTTTGTCTCAGGATGCACACCAGTAATGTTGTTTTCTAAGGCACGTTTATAATTAAATGTTCTACTTAAATTGAACTAAGGCCTAATCCTGGTTTAGTCTCTGTGAAACCGGGCCTGTGTGTTTATGAGTGTTGAAGAGTTTCTACTTTCATCCGTGATTTTTGCAGAGGAAAATGCAGAAAGGACCATTCTAGACCCCATGTCCAGAGAAGACCTCAATTTCAAAGACCTGCAGAAGGTAGAGATCACATTGTCTGACTGTTTACACTAACACCTCTGAATCGATGATGGTAGATGAAGACAATAACACCAATGGGACACTAAATTTGACTTGAAGTCTGTTTAAAGAGCATGCAGCGCCCTCTAGAGTTTGAGCTATTACCTCAAACCCCTCAAGGCAGTGTTATTTTTATATGATTTATATAATATTATAGTATTTAGTAATAGTTTCAATGGGTGTTTATTCTTTTACATTCTTTTGTTTTTAATTGGTAAATTAGATTTTGTTTTGTGCCAAAAAAATTTTTACATTAAATATTTCCATATAGGTTCCATTTATTTTTATTTCAGTTTTAGTTTTGGTCAGTTTAATACTTGTTTAATACATATTTAGGTAACACTTTATTTTACTATGTCCTTGTTATACCTTACATGTAGATTACTGTAAATTATGCATAAAAACTAACCCTCAACCAAACCTAATCCTTTAGTAAATACATGTAGTTAATTAATATTACTCAGTACTTAAATGTATAATTACACTGTAACAAAGACACCTTAAAATAAAGTGTAAGCCATATTTATTTCAGTTCGTTTAAGTTTGTTTTTGCTAATCTTAACCCTAGCCCTATAGTAAGTACATGTAGTTAATTAACTCTTTCCCCACCATTTACAAAATTTTCCGTCGTTCATGACACAGTGCTTCTAAGCCACGCCCATTTTGCATGATTATCATTCTACTCACTGACCCTTTTATAAACTCTTCCTCTCAGGTTCTGGTGGACTGGATCAACAGTGAACTGGAGGAGGACCGAATCATTGTAAAGGTCCTTGAAGAAGATCTGTATGATGGACAGGTGCTACAGAAGCTTTTTGGTAAGCAAATAACTAGACTTTTTGTTGTTGTGGTACCAAAGTGTTCAGTGTGGTACTAATGAGGATGTTCTATGTGTGTCGCCTCCTTCAGAGAAGCTGTCGGGTTATAAGCTGAATGTGGCGGAGGTGACACAGTCAGAGATTGGACAGAAGCAGAAACTGCAGACAGTTCTGGAAGCCGTTAATGGAGTTCTCAGACCGCTGGATTGGAACACGGAGTGGAGTGTCGACTGTGAGCACTAAAAATAACCCCCCAAAAAATTTAAATAAAAGGTAGGGTAGGCAATTTTCATAAAGGCTAGCAAAAGCGAGCTAGCTAGAAAGCATAAGATCCCATTCTCCCTTCAAAGCGTCTCCAAAGCCATGCCTCCCCTGAAAAACATAAACGTGCACAGCATGGAGCAAACAAGTGTCACGAGAGACGGTGTTAAACTACCTCATGTCTCAAAAGCACATACCATTATAATAATAATGAACATGAACAACTTAAAGAGCACTGACCTGTACCACATGACTGCTGCAGATTCATTTCGGTGTTGATAGTGTTGCCATTGAAATTTCAGTCACACTCCGAGTAAAACTCGATGGGTTTCCATCTCTTCCCGAGTACAGTAATTATGGTGTGAACCCAGCATAATCTTGTTGTGTTGGTTCAGGAGGAACTTTAAAAGGCGGCTGCTGTGTCGGTTGCAGTGCTCCGTGACTGATGTCAGTCTAATCGGACCGAATGCAATGATTATTACTGATATTACCGATCAGTGAATAACACTGAGTGCACTGAGAACTCCTGTTAGTGGGTGGGATATATTAGGCAGCAAGTGAACATTTTGTCCTTAAAGTTGATGTGTTAGAAGCAGGAAAAATGGGCAAGCGTAAGGATTTGAGTTTGACAAGGGCCAAATTGTGATGGCTAGACGACTAGGTCAGAGTATCTCCAAACTGCAGCTCTTGTGGGGTGTTCCCGGTCTGCAGTGGTCAGGATCTATCAAAAGTGCTCCAAGGAAGGAACAGTGGAGAACCGGCCACAGGGTCATGGGCGGCTCAGGCTCATTGATGCACGTGGGGAGCGAAGGCTGGCCCGTGTGGTCCGATCAAACAGACGAGCTACTGGAGCTCAAACTGCTCCGAGAAACCCGGAAATGTGAAAAGGGTCGATTAGGAAGGTGGTCATAATCTTATGCCTGATCAGTGTACATATAAATACATTTAGACCACTTAAATTTGTGAGTGCTATCAGGATGTGAAGAGACTTTCAATCAGCATAACAAAAATGTTTCTGGAACAGATTGCCTGGAACAGATTGCCTACCCTGCCTTTAAGCACTGATGAATTGTGCAAAAGAAAGTAAATTATCTTTTAAATACATTATCAAAAATAAAGAAATGTGTTGATTATGTCTGTGTCACTTCCTCAGCCATCCACTCTAAGAACCTGGTGTCCATCGTGTACCTCCTGCTGGCGCTGGCCATGTACTATGCAGCTCCCATCCGCTTACCTGAGCATGTGTCCGTCCAGGTGATCGTGGTCAAGGTACGGTGACTTCATTAAAGTGTGTGTATTTATAACTGAACGTTATATCAAATCCCTTCAGCCTCATTACACAGGTGTGTTTTTGTCTCAGAAAAAAGAGGGAATCCTGCAGACTGCTCATGTGACCAAACAACTCACAAGTACCACAACAGAGTAAGCAGCTTCAATGTGGCCATCTAGTGATGAAAGATGGGTATAACATGAGAAAAATATTATGAGTCTGTGATCTGATGCTGACTTTGTGCTCACTGTTTCCGACAGAATGATGATCGGAAGAACAGGAATCCTGCTACACAGGTGGAAACACATACATTAAGACAATATGTTTTCACAATGTGATGCTTGACCAAGGTGTTCTAACAGATTGAAAATAAACCATCTAGACCATCAAAGTTCTAATGCTGCTTTTTGATGTTTCTGTTCAACATGATGAATTTGCAGAACACATCTAGAACAGATTGTTCAAATGACCTTCCTGGAGAAATCGAAGAAGGCATTCCAGAGCTGGATTTTGATGGTTTGTCTGTTTTCTGTTTGTATGTCATTTGCAGAACGTGATGTGAAGGTCAACACTGAACATCTGAACAGAACTGAACCTGGAAGTGACGGAGCTGGAATCACAGGAAATTAACCTTCAATGTTTGTTTTCTCAGTCGCTGATCACATTTAGAATAAAACCTTCAAACTGAACCTCATGATCGCTGGAATCACAGGTATAAACACATGTTAACCTGACACAGATGTGTTTCTTAAACATCTTGATGTGTGTGTGAAGTTTACAAATTCTAATTGTGTTGTGATAGTTACTTTGTGCCACTGTACAACTTCTACCTCACACCAGGAAGCGCTTCAAGACAGTATAAATGGTATGGTGGAACTGGTGAGTGGTGCGGTGTGACTCTGGGGACTGCTCTTAATTTGTGTGTTCCAAAATGTCAGCTTGTCTAACAGTAGCTTCATTTGACTGAAAGGGTCTGATGCGGTCTCATTAATTTAAAAAACTCATTAAATTGCACCAGACCTCTCAGACTCATCTGTATGACATCACATTATATCAGACCACATAAGCCTCAACAAGTCCAAATCAAGACCACTCAGATGATTGGTTTGATGTGGACTTGAGTCTGATGTGGACTCATTAGGTCTGATGTGGCTTGATGATTTGTTTTTAAATACCTAATTAAACCGCGTCAGGCCATATCAGACTTTATGAATCCATAGCAGACTACATCAAACCACACCATACTAGAGATCACATCAGACTAAACAAGTCCACGGCAAACCTTATCAGACATCATGAATGCAGTTCAGACGCTTCACATTATATCAGACAACATCAGTCTCAACGAGTCCACATCAGACCACATCAAACCATGAATAATATTCATGAAGCCTGATTGGGTCTTGATATGGTATTATGTGGAGTTGTTGAGTCTCATGTGGTCTGATGTGGACTCATGAAGTCTGATTGGATCTGATGCGGTTTGATGTGCATTGAGGATTTGTTTTTAAATACCAAATTAAACTGCATCAGACCATGTCTGACTCTATGAATGTACATTAGAGTACATCAAACCACACCGCACTAGATCGCATCAGACAGCAAATCTTATCAGACTCCATGAATGCTGTTTAGACTGCATCACACCTTAACATAGTCTCGTGTGGTCTGATGTGGACTCATGAAGTCTGATATGGTTTGATGTGGAGCTGTTGAGTCTCATCTGGTCTGATGTGGACTCATGAAGTCTGATGGGGTCTGATATGGTTTGATGTGGACTTCTAAAGTCTGATTATATGATGGTTCTGGACTTCATATGGCATTAAACTGACAAATTACCTGAGCATTTTTATTTCTTGCATCCAAAAACTGTTTTTTTATTACTGGCTATGGAAAAAAAATCTTGTTTTTTCTGTCTTGTAGGTGCATAATGTTGCATTTGCATTTGAGCTCATGCAGGATGGAGGATTACAGAAACCCAAAGCTCGACCAGAAGGTACCAGCAATGTTACATCAGCATTATATACACAACCTTCAGATATCATAACAGACTAATTCATTCATGGTGGTACCCAGATTATCCACTAGATGGAGATGTTCCTCAATAGACGCAGCACACTGTACCTGCCCTTTCCTTTCTGTTCTTTCATAATGACAGTTAACATTCAAGCCTCAGTCTGTTTAACAGCGATTCTACTGTTTGTGTCTCCTTCAGATGTGGTGAACTTGAATCTGAAGTCAACTCTCAGGGTGCTGTACAACCTTTTCACCAACTACAAAAACTCAGATTAACACTGAAAGCAATCAGAGGAAGCTTGCGTCGTGCCTCACTGATGCCAGGACTTCTGCGCTCACACATGCACACACATCCCTTGTGTTTCTTTTGTATGTAAGAATGAAATATTTGTATAATTTTGCTTATTTATGCTCAGATTCGAATGTATTCAGCCTTAATGATCTGTCAGTGTAGCGGCTCTTTAAAATATTTTATTTTGACATGCTTAATCGAGGCCTGCCGCTGCTTTAAGCACTACACACAAAATGACTGTTTGTCCTGGATTGATTCATAATGCACTATGTATTTTACTTTAGTAGAAATGCTGTAATTATTTCAAATAAACAAGTGCTTTCTACATGCTGGAATGAATTCATTTTGATATCTCAGAATTGGATCTTGATGGTTTTAAAAATGCTTTTACGAGCAAAATCAAAATCAAAATAAGCAGTTGCGTATCACGTCTTCATATACAGAATTATTCATGCTTAAAATCCTTGGTACATATAAATATCTCACCTTCATGTCTCACACAGGCTTGAAGTCGACATGAAAACAGAAGTTGCGATAGTCTTTTTTTCCCTATTGTGACATATCTGAGTGAAACGGCTTCTCAAACAAGAGAAAATGTTGGGTGAGACTTTTGTCAATCAGGAATAACTTGTCATTTGCTGTGATCTCATGTGAGTGACAGGTTGCCCCGCCCTCATAACGCATCACTATTACTATTGCTCATGCTTGCATTATGTGCACAAATCAAATACTTCTCAACTATATAGTATGCAACAATACAGCAAATGAGTAGTGTGTCTGAATACATAAGGTGCGTCCCAATTTGCATATTTATGCACTATTCTATGATGGTTTGTAGTATAAATAGTGCGAGTAATATCACTTAATTAAGTGGGGAATGTTGGGCACTTAATGCAGCTTAAATTACATAGTGGACTCCTGGACAGGGAGGGGCATCAGACTATGATGTTGAATGACAAAAATAACCATTTAAAACTCATACACTTCATGGTAAATAGTGCATAAGAACATAGTGTATTGTGCATAATTTGGTACTCAACTATAGTATTAGTAAAGTATACTATAGTATTAAAAAAGTAGGTGAAAAGTACCCGGATGACCTACTATTTCTACCGAGATTCTGAAGTGTGCATTCGGGCAAATTCCAATCAGACGTGAGCATCCCTATGATTATGAATAATTCAATGACTTCCTTGAAGTGACCATTGCATGTGCCCTTTGCTAACAGACCTGTGGAAGGGCCCTTTGTGTAGGGATTGAGTTGTTCACTTTCGTTTGGAGCACTCCTACAAATGGCGTCCCGTTCCCTAAGTGCCATTCAAGGGTGCAAAAACGCTGTTTGGAATTCGCCCTTTGATGGACACTTTACTATCCCATGAGGCCACGGGAGAGGATTTATGAATGACAGTGAAGCGACTCAACTGATGCTGGTAGGTCATGTGATAATGACAACATGGCGGATGTAGTACATCCCAGTTCTTTTGACTTTTAACTAGAGCTGCACGATTCTGTTTTTGTTTGTTTAAAGGTGCTGTATGTAGAAATGACAGCTAGTGAATGGGTACTGCAGTTCAAATTAAAAATATAGTTTGCCCCACCCCCTCCTCCTTAGATTCAACGCTCATGCGGGTTGCCAGTTTAAGGACATGCAACAGGAACAGCAAGGAGACTTACAGTGTGTAAGTTGATGAGTTGATTTATACGCATTTCAATGTGCTTCGATTTTAGATGATTTTGAGGCTTTTTGGGTTGGGTAGAATCTGCAATCTACCAGTTTGTTTGCTGGCTTCCATGGCAACAATACACTATTCTGGCAACCTGTGGTGTCGAAATACTATTGGGTAAATTAGCAAAGTGCGGAAACACACGGACCAAAACAAAAACGTAGAATAACTGGCTGTAGCTTTGTTTATCTGGTATTTTTATGCTTTAGTACAGTCAAAAACTTACATACAGCACCTTTAAAATTGAGTTTATGATTCTCAGACTTCACCTGGACTGTGTCTGAAATCACATACTCTCTTGAGTAGATACTTGAATAAGTCATTACTTTCCGACTGTTCTATATAGTATGAATGTAATCTGGATGTACTACATTCGCCATGTTGTCATTATCATGTGACCCATCAGTGTCAGTCTCGTCGCTTCACTGCTCTTCACAAATCCTCTTCAAAGTGTCCATCATATGCACACTTCAGAATCTCACAGTAGGTCATCTGGGGACTTTTGCCTACTCTTTTATGAGTACTGTGAATTCATACTTCTTTTGTCACATACTGTTTTTCGCCTACTATATAGTAGGGAAGTATGCGATTTCAGATGCAGCCCTGTTTTATTACTTGATGAATCAGCGTTTTTGAAAGGAATCTCTTGAATTAATGATTCAATTACATAATTTTTTTAACAGTCACTTGTCGCCAATATCATTAGAAATAATGATACTATGAGGTTGAAAAGACATCAATGCAGACTTGAATGTTCACTGTGAAAGTACTTGTCAAAGTTTTAATAGACATAGCCGAATCATTGTCATTAAGGAATAAGATCGCAATCTTTTAACGCTTAATCCTGCAGCTCTAACCATCCACAACATCCAAGAAACCACATAGAAACACCCTAGCAACCACCCAGAGCACTTTACTATCTTTCTAGCAACCGTTCAGAAAACTTTAGCAGCCACAGAGAACATCCAAGCAGTCGCATGCGGTCTGAGTGGTTATTACACTCAAATGACCTTAGCAACTGCATAGCAACTCACTAAAATCCACTCAGAACATGCAAGAACAACATCCTAACAATCAGTGGACAACACCCAAACAACCACATAGCAATAGGCTAACCAACCACTCCGAACACCTTAGCTGAGGGCAAACACACTCTCTTTTTTGGGTGGGGGGCATGCAAATGTAAACAGATCCACAGATGGGCAAGACTGAATCTAAATAATCCTGTTGTTTTCAGATGCTCCTTTGAGGGTCTTTTTTTCAGTTGTTTGTTCTGGATTCAAACTTGTGTTTAATGGGGGAATTCATTGGGATGGTAACCATGGTAACCCTCCATCCCAAATTACCTCTGTTTTTTCTAGTCAAAGGGAGGCGTTCTCAGAAAGAGAGAGTGGAAAATGTATGCAATTGTTGCTCACAAACATGGAGCGTGTTATTTTGAAGAGGGGAAATGTTGGATCACTATGTGGTTGTTTACTAATAAGCTTTATTGTTAGTTACTGACTCATATGTCATTTTTGGACTTTCTGTCTGTTGTAAGGTCTTGTACGTGTTTGATGAAGTGTGTGACGGTTTCAGAACATGTTTTGTGCTTGTACAAACTACAAAACTGAGGAAATGGTGCCTTAACCACTTCCTGTCTGGTGTTTGAAATAGGCCTCACCCGAATTCAAGTTCTTGTTTTTAGCGGATTCAGAAAGATGGTTGGTTGTGTTGTAGAAGAAAATCGATTCTTGTAGGGAAGGTGACGGGACCGTTTGGACGACGTTTCGTGATAGAAGAAAGATTTCTCCAGACGTGAGGCGAGAGCTGAGGTGAAAGTTGGTGGCAGCAAACATGGCTGGATTGTACTGCTCAGATATTGCTCTTTCATAGACTTCCTGTATTTCTCTGTTCGGTTTAAGTATCTCCTTCGTCTCAGATCTTTCACCTAGGATTATTTTGGAGAAACAATGATGTACATTCATTATAAAGCTAGGCTATAAAATGAATTGGCAGCAAATCCCAGATAATTTGTTTTTTAAATAGTTTAAGAAATATCTGAGATAATATTGAGATATTTTATGAAACATGACCACATTATGGAGATCTTTTCTGAAACTACAGGAGATTGACTCGCTTTTTCTTCTCAGGAGAAACATCCATAAGTGAAAGTCTCCATTTGCTCTTCATTAAGCGGTCTAGGATAAACATTCAAAGCAATAGTTCACTCAAAAATTAAAATTATAATGCTGTAATGTTTTTTTTTTTGAGCTGCATGTGAGCTCCACATCATATTGTGTTTCAAACGACCGTAAATATGCCAGTTTTCATTTTTTTATGCGAACTATTCCTTTAGAGATCTAATTTCTTTCTCTTTCCGTATTTCTTGTTCTCTCTCTTCCTTTGTCTCACAGCATGTTTTTGTTGTCAGAGAGAGGTTTATGTTTTCCCCCGTCAGTCTGTGTTATGTCAATGTGGGCTGGCGTGCGTGATGCGGGAAGGCATAAATATCCGTGTGTTGTGTTCTCCCTTGTCCGCGAGATCTCCCGCAGACGTCTGTCTGCTGTGTGTTGTGGAGATTCTCCATCCTTGTGTTTTGACGTTTGAAGTCGGGCTTCGGTTCGCCGCACTTCATCATAGCCATAAAAATGTCCATTCGAAAACACAACCTCGAGATGAATCGAGTCCTTGAAATTCCCTCAGGACACAAACACGCAGACAGAACTGTTTTTCGGACAAAAGCACTAGAAATCAAATGTCTGCTGAGTAAAACTATTATTAAGTTCACTTTTTGACAAAAACAATGTTTTGAAACAGTCAAAAGAATGGCAGACTTTGGAGCTGGGGAGGAAAAGGACGAACTCAGCAATCGTCAGGGTGAGCACATTCATCTCAACATCAACCCAGTTTACACTCTTCTGTCATCATGCACAGCTCTTTAGTACTTCGCTAATAATGGGAAAGGAAAAACTTCCAAATAAGCTAATTACCTTAAAGGGATAGCTCAACTAAACACGAAAATTCTGTCATCATTTTTACTCACTATCAAGTTGTTCCAAGAATAGAGTGGTGCAGGTATGACATCACTTTGTAGGCCAAAACTTGGAAGCCAGTTAGCATTTTAGCACTTCCGAAAGTTTTGGTTAATTGACTGAAATAAGGTCTCTGGTGAACACAAGCTCAAGACACTTTCACATTTTATTCTACGACAAAATGCATCATTATTATCCCAGTCGTAAATATATATATATATATATATATATGTATATATATATATATATATATATATATATATATATATATATATATATATATATATATATATATATATATATTGTTGCTATTTTGAACATTTATACTGATTCAGGACACACTAATCCTATTCTTAAGTATATGTGAAGTATATGTGATATATAACAGTAAGTATATGTGATTTAGAATGCAGTCCCTATCTTTTATGAAGGACAGACCCAGAAATCAAATAAACATCCTGAGACTTTATGTGGCATATGATGAGTTTTATTGTGTATTTAAGCAGCAGAGCGAAGAATCATGATCCAGCAGGCATCTTTAGAAGACCCCAAACTCAACAGACTTAAAGAGGTGAGATACAACGACTTTTTGGGGTGGTGTGAGTTATCAAAACCATCTACTTATTGATTAGTGCTTATGCAAACCCACCTACCTCAATGCATAATTTCCAGACAGTGTCTGAATATCTGGATTTCCTATGTTGCTTTGTGGTAGGTTTTGGTGGACTGGATCAACAAAACCCTGAAAGTTGAACACATTGTGGTGCGATCGCTGGAGGAAGACCTCTATGATGGACTTGTCCTTCATCACCTGTTACGTAAGAATCATGTCAGAGCTAGAACATTCTGACCAGGCACATTAGTATTTAGTGAATCTCACATGCTTAAAGGGGTCATGAACTGCATTGTTTATTGCTTTATAATGTTTCCACTTATAATGTTAGTATGATTTGTACATCAAAAATGGTCATAATTTAGAAATAAAACACATTAACACATACTCTGATTTTAGCCCTCTGCTCTGAATGCTGTGATTGGCTGCTGTGAGACTTCAGTGTAAACGCCCACTGCTGTGATTGGCTGCTGTGATACTTCAGTGTAAATGCCCACTGCTGTGATTGGCTGCTGTGAGACTTTAGTGTAAACGCCCACTGCTGTGATTGGCTGCTGTTAGACTTTAGTGCGCCCACTGCTGTGATTGGCTGCTGTGAGACTTTAGTGTAAACGCCCACTGCTGTGATTGGCTGCTGTTAGACTTTAGTGTAAACGCCCACTGCTGTGATTGGCTGCTGTGAGACTTTAGTGTAAACGCCCTCTGCTGTGATTGGCTGCTGTGAGACTTTAGTGTAAACGCCCACTGCTGTGATTGGCTGCTGTGAGACTTTAGTGTAAACGCCCACTGCTGTGATTGGCTGCTGTGAGACTTTAGTGTAAACGCCCACTGCTGTGATTGGCTGCTGTGAGACTTTATTTTAAACGCCCACTGCTGTGATTAGCTGCTGTGAGATTTCATGTAAACACCACTGCTGTGATTGGCTGCTGTGAGACTTCAGTGTAAACGCCCACTGCTGTTATTGGCTGCTGTGAGACTTTAGTGCAAACGCCCACTGCTGTGATTGGCTGCTGTGAGATTTCATTGTAAACACCCACTATTGTGATTGGCTGGCATCTTGCAAATGAAATTGTTAAGTATTACGCGTAGAACTTTCAAAAGCATTTAGCCTGTTTTTACTATTACAGCTCTCAAGATTAACTAATTGTGAAAAGAGTTGATTATAGCATTATATTTAGATCATGGCATGAAAGGTCGCAGTGATGAGCATTGTAGCCGATCATAGGCATATCGTAAAAGTCAGCCAGCGCTGAAATTGTGACTGATTCAGTGATTTACCAAAGAATCAAGAGTGAAATGTAGCGAATACAAATAAATAATGCTCACCTGACACATTCACATTGTTGAAAATAAATAAGCAGATTCCTACCATTAGGATCCCTTTGGAAGGAATTATTATTAATCAAGTGATCCTGTATCGCTCTTCTCTCCTCGTCATCTCACTAACAAGCCAGTGGGCGGGGCCGAAGTTGTGATAATGAAGTAGGCGTTGATCTTCTTCTGCAGAGCCAGTCTCTCACCTAAACTTACAGGACATTCTTATAGTATGATGACTTTTTATGTGTCAAAAGTTCAAGGAACATTTGATTTATCAATTCACGACCCCTTTAAATGTCATGAAAATGATGTCACAATGCAGAAAAAATAATGTTGCAGGCTTCTTTTTTTTCATTTTGATATGAAATATCTGTGTATGTTCTGAACCCAGGCAGGTTAGCAGGTGTTCAGTTAAATGTAGAGGAGATTGCGCTGAGTACTGATGTCCAGCTACGGAAACTAGATGCCATCCTGACAGCTCTTAACGAGAGCTTAGACCTTAATGAGGAAACGGCCAAATGGAACGTTAAACGTGAGCCAATCAGATCAGCTCTTGTCAATGACCTGTTTACATGTTTATGAGCATATGCCTACCATTCTCCCACTCCAATCTGTCAGTCATTCACAGCAGGGACCTGTTGACTACATTACATGTTCTGGTTGCTATTGCGAGGCGTTTCCAACCCGATCTGGACCTGCCTGTAAACGTCAGCGTGGAGGTCATTCAGTGTGAGGTGACTGATTAATGGAAATTATTTGAATGTGTAAATTAAACTTCTGTTTTAGGTGGTTGCCAGGGTGTTGCTATGTGGTTTCTGAAATGTTCTAGGTGGTTATTACATGCCAAAATGAGTCCAGTTCCTAGTCGCTATGATATTTTGGTCTTGAGATAATTATTTAAACAATTGATTTGAAATATTAATATACATATAAGGAGAAAAAGTAGTTTTCATAATTTATTACTGAATTTTATCTAAAAATAAAAATGAAAATGCATATTATAATACACACTTGTTTTCTTATTTTTTAATTATTTATCATCACTTATTATTTGAAAAAAATTATATGCATATTATAATGAACAATTGTTTAATATCCTTGTTATTATGGACTTGTTTTTATTATTATTCTACAATTTGTCACTATATATGAAAATAAATATACTTATAATGGATTTTTTCCAATGAATTAATCATTGCCTATTATTTGAAAAATGAATATGCATATTGTAATGAACAATGTTTTCATAATTGTAACAATGTTTTCACAATTCATCAATGTATTCTATTTGAAAAAATAATATGCATATTATAATGAGAATTTATTTATTATTTTTCAAAAAATTTATGAACAATGCTTTCATAATTGTCACAATTCATCAATGCATATTATTATCAAAATTTATTTTAAAAGTAAAAATCTCTTAAAGTAAAAAATCATCTAAATGTTGTAAAAAAATCATCTAAATGTTGTAAAAACATCATCTAAATGTTGTTTTTTTCTGATCATATAATCAAAGCTGCACATCCATAGAAAAATTATCAACCAATAGTATAAGAGCCTAATACCTTTCATCCAATCAACACTTTCACTTTAAAAATATTCAGTGAGAAGTGAAATTACATTATAAAAGTTAGATGTTCATGTTGTCAGCATTCATTAAAATCTCATTTGTTAAACAGGTCACAAAAAGTGGCATCAAGGCAGACAAGCAGATTGAATTTATCACATTTCAAAGGTCTGTGAACCTCCTTCCTTATTAAACATGTTTAACATCACTTTGAAACTCAGAGACAATGTCCAAACCAGCGTTTTCATGGTCCGCTGTGTGTCTCCGCAGTGATTCCAGCGAAGAGCTTGAGAGAGAATCTAACAGTGAGTCAAACAGAGGCTGAACTCTGAGCCTTTTCATTTCCATATTTATAAGCATCAGTAACTTTCAGATAGCGGAGGCGTATAAAGAAGAAAGCGTTTGCTTCTTAATCTCTCTCTTGCAATGTCTTTGCAGAGGAATGTCCCATTGATGAGCTCTTCAAGCTGGAGGCTCACAAAATTGAGACCGTGAAAAAGGTTCCGATCCAGTTTGACACGTATCTAAATGTACTGCCTTTGACCCAAATCTTTCACTGCTTCATCAACTTTTCTTTTCTACAGGCCATTTTGCACTTTGTGAATAAGAACATGTCATCTCTGGGACTAAGCGTGGCAGACATCGACAAACAGGTGCGCAACTCTCCTAGACTTCAGTTTAAAGGGCTTTTTTATTATT
This sequence comes from Gobiocypris rarus, assembly GCA_023029165.1. NCBI lineage: Eukaryota > Metazoa > Chordata > Actinopteri > Cypriniformes > Gobionidae > Gobiocypris > Gobiocypris rarus. Next base: position 5,224,323 of record CM040913.1, on the reverse strand, counting down.
TAATTTTCCTAGAGATCAACTTGAAAGAAATTTGTATAGGGCACATTAAATTGACCAAAACTGAAAGTAAAGACACTTATAATTTTTAAAAATACGTCATTTACAGACAAAGCATTATGCGATAATTTACCACACTCACATCCAGTGTAGTCAAATGTCAGCCGTTAAAGGAACACTCCACCTTTTTTTTTAAATAGGCTCTTTTTCCAAGTCCCCTAGAGTTAAATAGTTGAGTTTTACCGTTTTTGAATCCATTTAGCTGATCTTTGTATCTGGCGGTAGCACTTTTAGCATAGCTTAGCATACATCATTGATACTAATCAGTCATTTAGCATCTCATTCAAAAAATGACCAAAGACACTTTCAATATTTTTCCTATTTAAAACTTGACTCTTCTACAGTTACATCGTGCAGGAACTTCGCGGCCGTACTATGGCTGCAGCAGCGCAATGATATTACGCAGCGCTGAAAGTAGCCCCCAGCTAGGTAACTTTCAATGTGACTGGCACTAAGTTTGTGTAGTTGCAGAGAAAGTTTCAGGCTTGCAGCCGACAAATTGTGTTGTGGATTTACCTGTGTGATTAGCCATGGTTCTGTGTGTTGTAAAGGGTTGTGATAGTAAGTCGAAGGTGTACTACCACCATGTTTCACAGAATACCAACGAATCATTGCGCCGCTGCAGCCATGGTACAGCCGTGAAGATCCGCGACTATTACGCAGGAATGAGAAAGTAGTTCCTAGCCATATAGGTGTAGAAAATCGCAACTTCTCATTTTCAATTGGTCTTAGCACACGTTGTAACTGTAGAAGTGTCAAGTTTTAAATAGGAAAAATATTGAAAGTGTCTTTGGTCATTTTTTGAATGAGATGCTAATGGACTGATTAGAATCAATGATGTATGCTAAGCTATGCTAAAAGTGCTACCGTCAGATACAAAGATCGGCTGAATGGATTCAAAAACGGTAAAACTCAACTATTTAACTCTAGGGGACTTGGAAAAAGAGCCTATTTAAAAAAAAAGTGGAGTGTTCCTTTAAGCGACTGAGTGCCAGTGGGCGGGGCCTATGGTACGATGATGTAAAACTATTTGTCAATGTCTTGCTCTGGAGGCAGTCATATGCAAATGTATTTGCCTGTGTGACGTCACAGATCCCACAATATCAAAATGCACCGATTAAAGTGCCCCTATTGTGCTATTTTAAAGGTTCCTAATTTAGTTTTGAGGTTTACATGCATCAAAAGAAATGCATTTATTTTCTCATAATATGCACATCACCACATTTTTCAATGATTTTCAAATGACTCGTCAGATGAATCAATCTCTCTAAATCCCTCCTTTCCCAGAGTTACTCTGCTCTGATTGGCCAGATGGCCCAGTCTGTTGTGATTGGTCTACCGCTTACAGCGCCGCAAGGACGACTCGAGCAGGACATTTCTCAGCGATATGCTACTCAGTTTGAGCAACATTATGAGATGTTGAAACTGTAATTACTCACCATCAACAGTAACAAGTGTACGTCCATCAACAAACCCATGTATTTCTAATTTATTAGCTGGAAACTTACACAATATAAAACACTAAACTACGTATTTTGAACACCCGGTAGAAAATATATGCATCAATAATTAATCATACTTAGAGGTTGTGATTCTGAAGAGCAATTAAACTGGGTACTTTCAAGAGCAAGCGTTTTGCGAATCCCTCATTGAAGGGCGGGTCAAGTTGCTTGTGACACGAGTGGACAACGTAGAACACAGGCGGGCATTATGCAGATGTGTTAGCTAGTGACGTGTAGCCATAACTGATTAGGATTTGAATTCCTGGTGTCTCGTTTAGGTGGTTCAGAGTCGATTCTTTCTTTTGAGAGACAATTGCCTTGTCCCAATTCACCCACTTATACTACATCCTAAAAATGATATCATTTTGTGATGATATGTTTAGCCATTAACTTTTAAATGCATCATCATATTCAAACATCAGTTTTCATCATGTGTTTTAAATTTGAATATGATGATGCGTTTAAAAGTTAAAGGCCAAACGTATCAATACAAAAGTTCACAATGCTGTTGCAGATGAAATATAATGTAGATAACATATATATCTTTTCATCAGGTTAGACACTGATAATTAATCACCCCTTTATCTAAACCTGTCTACTTAACCGTCGGACTCGGACTCGTGTTTGTAGTTCTAATCCAATCCTCGTCCAACTCGCAATGGGTTGTGTGCCCGGATCTGCACTTCAGATTCTAACCAGAAAAAGTAGACCATCCGGGTATCTTTGGAATATTAATTCCAACATACTACGATTTGGGACGCACTAATTGTCATTTTGAATACTATTTGGGATGGATAGTATGTGAATTAGGGCCCAGCAAATAACTTTATTTATCATGCACTTTCGACTTTACAAACCGTTAACATTCACAAACAGCTACATTACACACTGCATGAAAAGGAATATAAAAAAAACATAACATGGCCACTTTAAAAGCTTTGTTTATTATAAGGAGGGCGTTTTAAGCTATGAAACTTGCAAGATGTTTTAATGGCACAAAGACTTCTTATATGCCAAAAGATCAAGGCAAACATGATTTCTCATGTCATGACACCTTTTACAATTTCCATTTTCCTTCTGAATCACCAAGTAAACGCTCTGTTATGATTAGTTAACATCTTTGCATGTGGAATAAGTAATAAGTTATAGTTGTCCCTACACTGAAAAAAAAATGAATACAAAAAATATTACAAAAATATGGTTTTTGGTTTTGGTTTTGACATCTCACTGTCATGTTTATTTTTTTTAAAAGTGATATTATTAGTTTGCAGACGGAGTGATTCTGCTCTTGTTGATCGGTCAGTTGGAGGGCTTCTTCATTCCACTGTGCGAGTTCTTCCTTTGTCCTGTCGGGAGCTCGGAAATGGTGAGAAAACATTTAGAGTTTTGCATTTGCATTGAAACAAGAGATCTATGTTGTTAGCGAGCTCCATTGCAGTTTGCAACAAGAAGCCAAATTTAATCCAAGCTTATGGGATTTTACATCAGCGTAACTTCACATGCACCTCCAGGAGGTGTCTCGCCATCGTATAATTAACGTCTCATAGGATGAGAGTGGATATGACAGCACAGCAGTATAAGGCAGGTTAAGGGTAATGCAAAAGACAGGAATCAAAACTAATGATCTTATGGGTACTGAGAACTTGCAGTGTTGTGGTTTTACAATATTTAGTTTGTTTCTGATTCTGATCTTTTTTTTCGTTGTTCTTTGTTCACATGCAGCTCCACAATGTGACGCTTGCATTGGATCTTCTCATAGACCGAGGGCTTCCGGTTCAGGCCATTGACCCTCAAGGTAATTATTTTGAGATCATCCGAGCTACTGTGTATCAAAACCACTCAACACTTTTAAAAATAAAGGTTCTTTATTGGCATTGATGGTTCCATAAAGAACTTTTAAAATTCTTGGAACCTTCCAATTGCTCAAAAGGTTTTTATAGTGGAAAAAGTTTATTTGGATTATTAAAATGTTCTTTTGCACACTAAGAAGAAAAAAAAGTTCACTGAAAGTTTTTTTGGGGACCCAAAAGTGGTTCTTCTATGGCATTGCTGTGAAAAAACCTGAACCTTTTGATATCATGCACACAAATCAACAACTCTCACTTCGTCTTCCATCTTGGAAACCCCACTGAGCTTGTCACAATGCAATGCAATAAAATATAATGGCATTTCCTTCTTTATGAAGGATATGTACACTACTGCTAGAACTAAAACCCTTATATAGGCTGTTTTAATGTGCTTATTCAACACAATAGCTGCTATTTTGCATGTGATCTGCCTGGTTGTTGATTCACTAATAAGCTGATTTCTCATGTTTCTCACAGATGTTGTTTCCCAGGATGTTCCAGCCACCGTGAAAGTGCTGTATTACTTATTCAAGAGGCACAAAGACAAATAGCCACTCTCAAACTTTCAATTCAATAAAACCTTCCATGATGTTTTATTAATCAAATTAACTGTAAATTTGTGACTTTCTTCTTACAAACAATCTGAGGCACGGAGTTGACTGTCAGATTACTTTAGCACTCAGAGTGTAAGAACACATTTGAAGCAATTGTACAAAGTGTCTCCAAAGCATTTGAAGAGGCTTCAAAGCGGAAATGAGAGAACACGGCCACTCATCTCATCATGGAAATTGCGTTTGGATGCCGACAGCTTCAATTTAATTTCACCTTTTTACTCTTCCACTTTCTGTGGGGTTCTTTTCTTTCCTTTTGGACAAATGCGCATTAGTCTTAATGTATCACTCAGCAATTTTCTGCTGACTTGCAGCTTGTCTTCAAATAAAAGCGGCACATAACATCTCTGAAATGATGTCCACTTTTTCTTTAATATACTTTAAGTATTACTTGTGTGTGTGTGTGTGTGTGTGTGTGTGTGGACTGGTAATCCCTACGGTATGGGGATGTCCCCACAAAGATGGCAATTTCCAAAATCCTTGTCCTTGTGGGGACATTTTTTGGTCCCCATGAGGAAAACATCTTATAAATCACACCAAGTGATGTTTTTTGAAAAAGTAAAAATGCAGCATGTCTCCTGTGATGGGTAGGTTTAGGGGCAGGGGCAGTGTGTGTGTGTGTGTTTGTGTGTTTGTGTGTGTGTGTGTGTGTGTGTGTGTGTGTGTGTGTGTGTGTGTGTGTGTGTGTGGACTGGTAATCCCTACGGTATGGGGATGTCCCCACAAAGATGGCAATTTCCAAAATCCTTGTCCTTGTGGGGACATTTTTTGGTCCCCATGAGGAAAACATCTTATAAATCACACTAAGTGATGTTTTTTGAAAAAGTAAAAATGCAGCATGTCTCCTGTGATGGGTAGGTTTAGGGGCAGGGGCAGTGTGTGTGTGTGTGATGGGTAGGTTTAGGGGCAGGGGCAGTGTAGGGGGATAGAAAATACGGTTTGTACAGTATAAAATGCATTACGCCTATGGAATGTCCCCATAAAACATGGAAACACAACATGTGTGTGTGTGTGTGTGTGTGTGTGTGTGTGTGTGTGTGTGTGTGTGTGTGTGTGTGTGTCAATAAATATGGCAATATCTGAAATCCTTGTCCTTGTGGTGAAATGTTTTGGTCCTAATGAGGAAAACAGTGTATAAATCATAATGTTTTTTTGAAAATGCAAAAATGCAGAATGTTTTCTGAGATAGGTTTGGGGGTAAAAGTTGCATTCAAGTGCTTTGTTGTCTGAATGAGGAATCATTGAGGACACCAGATTTATTCTTGCCTATTAATTGGGAAAATCTTATTAAAACCAAAATTATATATAGTGTCACATGCACTGACAACCAACATTTACGATCCAGTGACTTTATAAATCAAGAGGAAACGAAGAAGTAAATCGTCCGCACGATTTAGCAAACCGAGGTAACGAAATAGTAAATTGTGCATGTGATTTATAAATTGAGGGAACGAAATACTGAGATGTGCACAATTTACTATTCCCTCAATTTATAAATCACATGCACAATTTACTATTTCATTCCCTTAATTTATAAATCACATGCTACGTAGCGGGGCTACGTAATTTTCACTGTGTATAAAACATATAATACGCTTCAAATGATTACTTGTATATGTAAATATGACAAGACGATCTATCTGTTCTGGGGAAAAAACTAATTAATCATACCTGTCACAGCAGTCCCTGCCACCATGTTTAAAGTACATGGTAAACATGATAGGGCGTTCATGTGCAATTTTTAATCTAGAAAACTATTTACCATGATTCTGATAGCACGTGACGGCAGCATAAGTTTTAGCGCTCTTTAATGGCACACGTGACGGATCGTCCAGTTGAAGCGGCAGGGAGCTGCACGTGAACCAGGCGTCTCTTCCTCTTCACTACTAGATACGAAAAACACGAATGGACATCAGAACAAGGTATGTTGAAATATCCAGTAGCCTATAACTTACTGATATATAAACTTTAGTGTAATCGCCCAATCAGTGTTTCAAACCGCTAGTAAACAAAATGTCACGTGATGACACATTTACCTCAGAACAGTCATTCAATTTCTTTATAGCTATAAAAAAACACTAAAATGCTAAATATATTGTTTATTATTGATAAACTGTGTTTGAATGTGGACAAATGCCAATGATACACAGTATTTCTAAACTTTAGATAAACCGGCAACAGTAAAGGGCATATCTCACCCAGACCCCTCCATCCACCCCCGTAATTTAATTTCCTTAATGTGTGTTCTCTCAAATTGGATACGGTGAATGACTTCCATTTAATCTAAATGGCAAAAGCATTATGGGAGGTTTTAGAGAGTCTCCTCTCAGCGAATAGGCCGGGATTCGAGGTGCGGGCGGATGGATGCTCTGATGGCGTTTTAATAGTGAATTGCCTTTGGGTAATTTTTTACCATTGCTGTTACTGAGCAGGAAATGCATAAGAGGCTGGCATTTTTCATCCTAACGCCCGTTTGTTATTCGTTTATATTCATAACCGCAATATTTCAGCCTTTCTTTTCCCTTTGCCGTGGGTGTTAGTGTCATAAAAATGAATGAAATCTGTAGGATGGAGAGAGGTAAGAAAGCAGAGTGCAATAGAGACAGGTAGGTGGGTTGGACAGACAGGCGGACAGATTGTCTAGAAATTCTCACATTAACAACTTCAAAAGCAGCCTACGAATGACCCTGAGCGACCAGACAACACCCCATCTAGAACTCTACAGTCCAATGATTATATGGGAAGATGATCCTGGGAGACACAAAACATCCGTCCCTGTCCAGTTCTCCCTCTGCGTCCATTCTAATACGGCTAATGACCTGCTGTGGAGGCGAATTTCTGGGGTTGATGGGGAGGTTACTGAAGGCGGCGAATGGTTTAAATGAATACAGACGCCAGCATTACGACTGAAACCCCCTGCTGATGTCTCATCATCTCAGGCTGGCCTAAGGTAAAACAGAGTCTGAGTCACTGCTAGAGATAAACTGTGTTAAGAACTGCACATAAACAAAAGTTCCAACTCTAAAAGTTTATTTTTTTCCTGTGTCCTACAAATTTTGACAAAGTATAACATAATGCTACGTTGTACATAGTACCCACTTGTGAAACAGTGATTAGAGTCGTGTTTGTGTGTGTTTACCAAACCACCTGTTGCAAAGTAAAATCCGCAGAGCTGTACGAACAGGTGAAGACTGACAGTAAGGCAACTGATTTCATGTTGATGTAGAGACTAGGGCATGGCTTTAGACATTTAGACTGCAATTTGTTGTATGTTAAGCAGTTTTCCCGCGGTGACTTGACTGTTGCAATCACGTACAGCAAATCTCGGCTTTCAATTCTAGTTCCCATAGTGCCAAGAATCCAATTACGGTAATGATGACTTTCCTTGTTTCCTAGAACATCATGTTGATTGAAGGTCGAGAAATGACGAAGGTGGTAACAGGTTGTTTAAAACCCACCCATTGCTTGGCAATCCCTGATACGAGTTCAGCCAAATTATTTAGTATGACTAGCAATCATCAAATGTCACCTTTAGTACACATTTTAATGTGGCACTCTTAAATACACCATATTGCCAAAAGTTTTGGGACGCCTGCCTTTACATGCACATGAACTTTAATGCCATCCCATTCTTAATCCGTAGGGTTTAATATGGAGCTGGCCCACCCTTTGCAGTTATAACAGCTTCAACTCGTGTGTTTATATGAATTTTTGACCATTCTTCTAGAAGCGCATTTGTGAGGTCAGGCACTGATGTTGGACGAGAAGTCCTGGCAGTCTCCGCAGTCTTCGCAGTCTCCGCTCTGATTCATCCCAAAGGTGTTCTATCGGGATGAGGTCAGGACTCTGTGCAGGCCAGTCAAGTTCCTCCACACCAAACTCACTCATCCATGTCTTTATGGACCGGCGCTTTGTGCACTGGAGCGCAGTCTTGAACAGGAAGGGCCATCCCTAAACTGTTCCCACAAAGTTTAAAGCATGAAATTGTCCAAAATGTCTTGGTATGCTGAAGCATTAAGAGTTCCTTTCACTGGAACTAAGGGCCGAGCCCAACCCCTGAAAAACAACCCCACACCATAATCCCCCCTCCACCAAACTTTACACTTGGCACAATACAGTCAGGCAAGTCCCGTTCTCCTGGCAACTGCCAAACCCAGACTCGTCCATGAGATTGCCAGACAGAGAAGCGTGATTGGTCACTCAGAGAACACGTCTCACTGCTCTAGAGTCCAGTGGCGGCGTGCTTTACCCCACTGCATCCCACGCTTTGCATTGCACTTGGTGATGTAAGGCTTGGATGAGCTGCTCGGCCATGGAAACCCATTCCATGAAGCTCTCTACGCACTGATCTTGAGCTCATCTGAAGGCCACAGAAGTTTGGAGGTCTGTAGCTATTGACTCTCCAGAAAGTTGTCGACTTCTGCGCACTGTGACCCTCAGCATGCGCTGACCCCGCTCTGTGATTTTACGTGGCCTATCACTTCGTGGCTGAGTTGCTGTGGTTCCCGATTGCTTCCACTTTGTTAAAATCCCACTAACAGTTGAGCGTGGAATATTTAGTAGTGATGAAGTTTCATGAATGGATTTATTGCACAGGTGGCAACCTATCACGGCACCACGCTTGAGTTCACTGAGCTCCTGAGAGCGACTCATTCTTTCACAGATGTGTGTAGAAGCGCCTGCATGCCTAGTGCTTGATTTATACACCTGTGGCCATGAAGTGATTGAACACCTGAATTCAATGATTTGAAGGGTATCCCAGTACTTTTGGCAATGCTCTTTTCTTGGAAGCATATGGGTAGTAATATTCAATTTGAAATGTAAAATGCAAAATGGCAATATGTAAAAAGCAATGTATTTTTGTATTTAAATTTACATTTTCCATACCAATATTTGTTCTATAACTGACGCATAATCTTCAGCAACAATGACATTTCTCTGTTCTTGCTCCACTTCATCTGCCAGTAAATGCCTCGCTCTTAATAATGTTTCCAACACCTGGCCCCGCCTTGATGCAGTGATTGACAGGACAAGGACGCGATTGGCTCGGAATGCATTTTCAATTCAACATTGAATTTTGCTACATTCATTGCAGGACGTTTAATAAAAATGCAATCGTAAGTGTCTTAACTGTGAGTGTAAATGCAATTAAGAAAAATAATATTTAAAAAAATACTTTTGTTACATTTTTAGCTTGAACATGTTCAACGTATCTAATAGTTTCTGTAATGCATTTTACAACTTTTAAAATGTTAAAATATATGTTTCAATCAAATGTTAAAACTAGTGTAAGAAATGGCTCATTTAAATGATATTGAATTTGAATTATCATTTTGCTTCAAACGTTGCATATGAAAAATGTAAATACAGAAATACATAAACATTTTGCATATTACATTTCAAATTAAATATTGCTACCCTTATGCTTCCATATCTTCTTGGATTCTAGCCATTTATTAGCAAGGGTGAATACAATCAAAAGGAAATAAAGAAATTGTATTTTGCTTAAAGAAAACAAAGCTTATTTTTAACACCATTTAGAGTTTTTATATTTAAACCTTAATGTTTATGATACAAATCCCCCATAATTCTTGTTACTGTAATGCAAAAAAAGAAACAAAATAAAAACATTTAAATAATATTTTAATATTTTATTTAAAGCTACACTATGTAACTTTTCCGTCCGCTAGAGGGCGCCTATTCAAAACAAAGGCGTAGTTTGATGATGTCAAGTTTTAGCGCAGAATCTTGGGACATGTGGTCTTCACCTCACAGCCGGTGGAAAAGAATCGGGACAGGACTCGGGCAAAAATTATGGATGCGATTATTAACGTTACTGTAGTGTGAAGCAGAACAGGAGCGAGTGCTGTGTAGATGAGCAAGGCCGCCGGAGCGATTGTTACACAAACACATGCCTCGCGAGCAGCGGGACTTTTATTATGAGGGGACACAGTCGCTGGTGCAATCTCCGCTTTTCCGGTCATGAGTATGAGGTAACACAGCTCTGTTTATCATATTAGAGACATTTGAGTGTGTTTAAAATGATGTTATGCCGTTACTCTGTGCGTTCGCTCGGCGGCTGCTGTGACACTTGTTCACACTCCAGTGAGACTAAAGCGTTTCTGCTAAATAAAACCGGAAACGAGGGTAACGCAGATATGACACAATAGACAGGCGACTCCCTCACGCTATGCTCAAACGTCCCAGTTCACTGGTAAAAATAGCAATTTTCAATTTACAAATAGTTGGAAATATTTGGGACAGTGTAAGAACTCAACAGAACAAAATATATAACACTGGCCTGGTGGTTTTTGGATATTTGACTGCAAAAATCCTACATAGTGTACCTTTAAAATTAGTATTGTACTCTAATAATGTAAGAAAAAATACTATAATTAGAATCAACATGTAAGTTACATACAATAAAAGAACAGTTTTAGTCTTATGCTTCAGATCAGTAAAATATGATTTCTTATTTCTTCCTTTTGATTTTGGAGGTGAAATATGACCTGCACACCTTAGCATTGCCCATATAGACCCACACAGGTGAATTTGTACTAATTGTGGCAAAAAAAGGAAAAAATCTGTTTTGTAAAATATGTCAAACTGAGCTGAAAGTTCAGCCAAAACATTTTTGTAAACAAACACAGCAGGGTGCAAGTTTTGTAAACGACGAGTGCATTTTGCAGAAATCTGTGGCCAGTAATTTTGCACAGGCTTAGAAATGACCAAATATCTTCAGCAGTTTCCATATGCTCTAGAATAGATGTGATGAATCACTGTCGATCCTCCTGCCAACAGATACCATAATTAAACCCGCACCTGCTGAAACCAGAGATCACGTCTCCTTCTCGTAATCGCATCTGATCACCTCCACCTTGAGCATGTTTCTAAACAACCAATTACCTCAATCCAAAGCTGGTGAAGCACAGCCATGATGGCGCTGTTCTGCTTTACAAGTGTAATTGGGCTGCGGTCTGACAAAAACTGTACTGTAGACTCCATCCAACAGACATATTCAAAACTTATTGCTCAAATCACGCTGCCAGTTGTGCTGTAATCCCTGTTTGGTGCAGGAGCCAAGACTTGAGTGAAGAGCTTGTTTTATAGACACCAAGTTGATTTCAGTGACGTCTGAGAAATTAGTTGAGGAGATGTTGCTTGGTCTTGGAGCATTTCTATTAAACAATAATTGACCAAACCATAAAATCAGAGGGAAATGATTGGTTGATGTGAGTGCCATACGCTGAAATCCTGATTGGCTCTTCTAGAGTAAGCAAGGATGTTGTTGAGCTGATAACTGCTTTCTTGCAAAACCGAGGCAAACAAAGGCCATGATTTTTACTGACCTTTCTGAAAATAAATCGCCTGTCTGCTTTGTCATGTTCAAGGAGTGTGTAATCACTTCAGCGGTTCACTCCAAAACTAAAGTCTAAATGAACTCATCTGATCAATATCAATAGAGTACCACTGAACAAAAGTCTTCAGACTTCTCAAAACAACCTGACAAACATGAACTTTTCAGGGCATGAAACACAAAACGAGGGGAATAAAAAAAAGCGCAATTTAACACAATTTGCTACCTCACTGATTCTTACAAATAAGAAAATGTCAATTCACAACAGTAGTCAAAAAAACGAACATTCACCGTACTATTTCATTTCACATCTTCACTGAGAACCACCCACGACGTGTGAGTTTTGATTATTTACTGCAAAAAGGTAAGTTAACTTCTAGAGTCATGAGAGTGCTTGAATCTTTTAAATTAGGTTTGACGACTTTGTTCATCACTCATTGCTTTCCCTGACTATGAATAAATTAACCACACGCACAGTTACAGAGAGTTTAATCCAAACGGAGCTCACAATAGGTCCTCCAAAGATGTCCTGTCTGAGTTTGTCAAAGTCCAGTCTGAAGTCTGGTTCTGTACTTCCACAAATCTCAGTACAGCCGCTCAGAATCTCTCGCTCCCCCATGTGTCCGCTTCAAACTGATTCTGTGTTGAGGTTCTGGTTTTGTCGAGAGGTTGGAAATTGTGCTCTGTGAGATGTGGACCACATGGCGAGGCTTGGGGCAGACAGGCACCTGTGACATGAAGGTCCATGTGGCAGGGGCATGTACTACATTTCCCATAATGCACTTTCTCACTGGGGGACTCCAACAGTCTCTCCTTACATTTGGTTGGTCTCTGTTAAAAAAAGGAGCATAAAGAATGATTAGAAGTAAATTGCAAGCAAATTAATGGTGAAGCAAGTTATTGTTAAAATTTTGTTAATATATACCGGTTAAAAGTTTGGAAATATTAAGGTTTTTTAATGTTTTTGAAAGTTCACCAAGGCTGTATTTGTTTGACAAAAAATATATATATAGTAAAAACAAATGTAATACTGTGATTATCGTGTATTTTGACCTTACTCACCGGAAGTCTTCGCTTCGAGGTAAAAAAACAATCGCACAAACCAATCGTTTCGTGTCTTAAGACATCAATGTGTCGAATAATATGGATTCGTACGTGTTTTTTTTTTTTTTTTTTTACTCTCATAGGGCCTCATTCATGAAACACGAGCAGAACGAATTTGTGAGTAAATCGTTCGTAAAACCTCTCTGACGTAAATTTTCGGATTCACGAAACTATTTTCAAAATGTTAGTTGGTACGTAAGAAATTTACACCCTCCCACGAGTAAATGGTGCGTAAAACATTTGAACGTTCTGTGTTCTGATTTAGGGAAACATGACATTGCATTTTGATGCACTATGTAGGTCAGGCCTACCATAATAATATTTCAAGAGATAATTTACCCCGTCTTTTTTTGTTTTGTTTGTACTGTTTAACGTTTGGTAATAGGCATCGCTCGTCACAGTGGAGGAGGGGCGGGACAAAAACTACACCGACCAATCATCCCACGTCATCCCATCGACTGAAAAACAATAATTGAGTTAATACTGCTTTTTACTGCATTTTTTAATTCAGTAATATTCTTCAAAATGAGATACTAGTAACACATTACTGCCATGGATATTCTGTATCATAGCAACCAAAGTACCTCAGCTGGGAAAACACTGTCCTTGCAAAGCGCTCTCTTGCGCCACCTGCTGGTCGTTTTCAGAAGAGCACCAGGCATTTAGCTGGCTAAAAAATGCTGTGATGGACACACGATCATTTAATATTTATTGCTAGTCATATCGCCAATTAGTCTCTTTAGCATTTATGCAAAATACTGGATCCAAACCTGAGAAAGAATTCCAGAAGAGTCCAATGCGTTCCTGGCTAAGCAGTTGTAACTCATGGGCGGGGATTATGCTAATTATGAATGAGCGTGCACGCACGTCCTATTTACGCATGTTTGGAATTCATTAATATACACACGTTTTCATGAATGAGGCCCATACTCTCATCTGTTCCCATTGACATGCATTTTGCGACTGACAGACTGCAACGGTTGAAGTTAAAAATCTTCATGTGTTCTGCTGAAGAAACAAACACACCTACATCTTGGATTCCCTGGGGGTCAGCAGATAAACATCACATTTTCATTTTTGGGTGAACTATCCTTTAATGTTTCCAACCTTTTGACCGGTACTATACTGTATATATCATTACTCCAGTCGTCAGTGTTATGTGATCCTTTAGAAATCATTCTAATATGCTGAATTATTATTATTTAATGCATTAATAAAACATCAACATTTGAAAATGATTAGAAATGTCCCTGATCAGAGTTTTTCAACCGAGAGGAAAATTCACTAAAATAAATTAGATTTGAAAATATATTCACATAGAACATTTTAAATTGTAATAATATTTGACAACATTACTGATTTACTGTATTTTTGAACATAAATTTTAATTTTTCAAAACTTTAGACTGATGTTTATTTTAAGACTTGTAGACTTTTTGTTTTTATGCTTAATCTGTGGGTAATAATAGTGTGAGAATACATCTTCGGTTCAAGCCCTCTTGTCCACTGTAACATTTGACAGATAATTAGTCTACCATATGGACTATGTTTCTGAATTAATTGGGCAGAATCTAGACAAGCCACCTGACTGGAGGCAGACTTTATTTTATTATATCTTATTGCACACACACAAAGACACACACGCCGTACACAGCCGGACTAGAGCTGGGCATTCAGAGAGAAAGAGTTCATCTGATTGACATGTTAAGTGTTTTTATTGCTTTATATGACATTAAGAGGCAAGTAAATCTGAAATTGGACAATGTATAGAACAAAACAAGACTCAAGGACACTTGCAAGACATCTGCCAAATGCAGAATAAAATGTGAATGCAATATGCACGGAATAGTCCAAATGCAATATGTGCATAAGCTTAGTATCTTTATGTAACTAACAAAACATACTGAGATCCCCTCCTCGGTGTGTGTGTGTATCTGAAGAGGTGGACAGCAGAAATGTCACACTCCGTGGCCTGTGTTTGTTACGGCTTTTGGAGCACATGGACATGACAAGTGCAGGTTTCACTGTGTGCTCTTACAGAAATCTGCCCACCGGACAAGAGAGAGAGCCAGTGAGTTGGCAGACCTTCTCTAATAATACACCATGTGCTGCCTCTTGAGTTCCTTCTCTGAATCCAGGCCATGTCTCTGGTGTGAAACAGACATATGCACCCCTGACCAGACTGGGGCAGAGAGCATGCTGGGAGATCGGTCCCAGAGCAGCTGGAGACTGAGAGATTAGCGAGTGATAACATCAGCGCAACATTAACCCAGAACTACCATCTCTATACAGCACAACATCACCACCACTTCAAAATAGCTTTGAGAATTGGAATGAATTGGGATTAGCCAATTTAAGAATCATTAGCACCCGACTGCACTGGTTGCATGTGTATGTTTGTGTTGTGCAAAACATATCCCACTCACATGAATCATTAGCTCAGAAATTGAAAAGCACCGGTCGCACGGTATGTCTGAGATGCGTTAAAAAGAACCGGCTCACAAGAGTCATCAGCTCAGGAATCGGACCGCATTGACCACAATTTATGTTTGTGATTCACTCAAAAGAACCGGTTCATAAGAGTCATTCTCTCTGGATCGGACTTCACTGGTCACGCTTTATGTTTGTGATTCACTCAAAAGAACTGGTTCATAATAATCATTCGCTTGGGAATTGGGCTACACTGATGGCGCTGTATGTTTGTGATTCACTCAGAAGAACTGGTTCATAAGAATCATTCTCTTGGGAATTGGGCTTCACTGGTCGCGCTGTATGTTTGTGATTCACTCAAAAGAACCGGTTCGATAAGAATCATTCTCTTGGGAATTGGGCCTCACTGGTCGCGCTGTATGTTTGTGATTCACTCAAAAGAACCGGTTCATATGAATCATTCTCTTGGGAATTGGGCTTCACTGGTTGCACTGTATGTTTGTGATTCACTCAAAAGAACTGGTTCATAAGAATCATTCTCTTTGGAATCGGACTTCACTGGTCACGCTTTATGTTTGTGATTCACTCAAAAGAACCGGTTCATAAGAATCATTCTCTTGGGAATTGTGTTTCACTGGTCACGCTGTATGTTTGTGATTCACTCAGAAGAACTGGTTCAAAAGAATCATTCTCTTGGGAATTGGGCTTCACTGGTTGCACTGTATTTTTGTGAATCACTTTAAAAGAACCGGTTCATAAAAATCATTCTCTCTGAATCGGACTTCACTGGTCACGCTTTATGTTTATGATTTGCTCAAAAGATTCGGTTCATAAGAATAACATTCTTGGGATTGGGAATTGGGAATATGTTTGTGATTCACAAGAGTCATCAGCTCAGGAGTCAGACTTTTCTGATTCATGTTGCCTGTTTGTGATTCTCTAAAAAGAATCCCACGGCTCATAAAAGTCATTCTCTCAAGAATCTGAATTAACTGACTGCGCTGTATGTTGATTCACTAAAAAGAACCTGTTCACAAGAGTCATCATCAGCTAAAGAGTATTTGTGATTCGCTAAAATGAACCAAGATTGGGAATTGGACTGGTTGCGCTAAATAATAACACAGGGAACAATTTCACCATATTTTACTGCAGTGTTTTGTACCAGTCGCCAGAAGAATGTACGACCTCGGCTCCCATCCCTACTTTAAAAACTCTTTTAAATCTCTGTTGTTTCTCATTGACAGCAATAATATTAAACTAAAAGTGAATGTAGACATTTTCTCTTGAGGAACATCTGAGAAGCAAAGACAAACGACCCCTGTAATCCCACATGTGCCATCTAGACATTCACATGAGATTTCAGCAACGTCTTAAAAGCAATAATGAACAACCTAGCAATAAATGTTTTCTCTTGTGTTTGACTACATCCAAAAACCATCAATCTTACATGCTGAGCAACCAGCATCTAATCGCTTAAACCATCAATGTATCTTAAGGGGCCACTGAGATATGGCTCTTAATAAAATGTGTCCCGTTTATGGCCATTTAAAGCTGATTCCCATGCATGGCACGTCAGTCAAACCAGATGTTGCCAAGCGAACACAGAAGATCGTCCCCCATCATTCCCCCAGGCTTCTGCCCCTCTCTAGATCACACAATATAAGAATGTGATGCCATTTAAAGACCCTGGCAGTGTTTTCTCAGGCCAACGGGAGGGAAACTGCACGTAGCCCTCAAATAAACACAGTAAACGGGTAGAGAATGAGCTGACCCATATAAATGGTTTTATGAATAGGCCGTGAGCAGTAATTGAATTCACTTAGTTCTATTTTGGTAAGGGAGCTACATTTGTGGTTGTCTTTTTCTCTCTCTAAACAGATGTTCTCATCTGAGCTGGACCCAATTCAGTAATTTCCCACAATGCTCTTGGGGCAGGGGCATGAACGATCTCGACCATCCGACTCTGAGCCCTCATATGACATGCTATTCATGTCTTTTGTTAGTATAATGACATGCTGTGCTTTTTCAGTGCCACTATACACTTAAGAAATTATTTATAATACACTGGATAGAAAATGCTTTGTACCTATCATAATAATAATAACATTTTTTAAATGTTATGTTTTATGTAAGCAATAGGAGGCTGTGCAAGGCCTGTAACCCCTTTAGCCGTAACTTCCCTGCTGAAAAAAACTTGCTAAAACCAGCCTAGGCTGGTTGGCTGGTCTTATTTGGTTTAAGCTGGAAGAAGGATAGCTGGTTTTAGCTGGTCTCCCAGGCTGGTTTCAGACAGGCTGGCCAAGCTGGTGTTCAGCTAGTTTTAGTAGCTCATCTGTTTGATCGGACCACACGGGCCAGCCTTCGCTCCCCACGTGCATCAATGAGCCTGAGCCGCCCATGACCCTGTGGCCGGTTCTCCACTGTTCCTTCCTTGGAGCACTTTTGATAGATCCTGACCACTGCAGACCGGGAACACCCCACAAGAGCTGCAGTTTTGGAGATGCTCTGACCCAGTCGTCTAGCCATCACAATTTGGCCCTTGTCAAACGCACTCAAATCCTTACGCTTGCCCATTTTTCCTCCTTCTAACACATCAACTTTGTGGAGAAAATGTTCACTTGCTGCCTAATATATCCCACCCACTAACAGGAGCCGTGATGAATATATTTAAAGCTTTACATAAAGTATAATTATATACGTATAATATATATTTTTATTTACTTTCTTTTCAGCATCATGACTTTCAGCTTTCAATCTAATTATCAAAATGCAGCACTAACCAACCAATCTCATCAAAACATATTTGATGGCAATACAGCTTTGTGGACTGAGTTTTCGACCAATGAGATTTCACTGTGGGTGGGGCCAACCAGCACAACTGCATAAATAGAATCCGAGTGACTTGTTGTGTCTTGTGTGTCAGGTGTCATGATTGGTTAAACTCAGATTTTTGGAGTCGTGCCTGCTGTAATGCTCACACATGAAATCTCATTGTCATACTTCTTCCTCGTCTGTCTTGCGGCAGAGTTTCAAAGTCTCCGCTCGGAGGCTGAAGCTTTAGAGACTCCTGTGATTGTTAATGAGAGGGTTCGGCACAAACGACAGGCTTAATTAGATGGGTATTCACTCACACTAACACGGCTACAGTGTCTTGCTGACACACTTGTGAACTGTAAGAGAATAGTGTATGTATGCGTTCCTCTCGTCCTCAGACAGCACACCCACGGACCAGTCGCTGGATTTCAGAGTTAGTGATGTTCATGCAATCGAATACTTGAAAGACGTTCAAGAGTTGTGTTTGAGATGCTAAAAGACTTGTCAAACTTAAAGGAATGGTTCAAAAAGTCCCTAAATGCCTAAAATCAGTTTTTAACCCTGGTTTATGAAACCCTGCAAATTCCAAAAATATATTGTGTCTATATAATAATTACAAAATGATAGAAAATCATAGAATGTTAAGCATTTAGAATTGTTTGGCAACAGACAACCAATCATTCACCGCCTCACCTCATTAAATATTCATGAACCATCACAGAAACGATTGTATGCAAATTAATATGCAAATAAGAACATTAACGCTTCAATCAGTGTGACTCAGCTCTTTTTTTGTCATTAAATTAAATCATGAAATTAAAAACAACTTCACGCTCATAAGATCCAGACAAAACTTTCTGATTTTAAGTTTCTTCAACAACTCTTTATTTTAAATTTTTCAAGAGTTTGTAGTGAAGTTTTGTTTACTTTTTAAATTTTTTGACCTGGATATGTCAGAATCAACGACAGCATTCTAGCAACAGAAAAATGATTCTTGATTGTGACCTAGTTCTGCTAGCAAACAGATCTGCTGTTTGTGTAGAAAAGGGTATTTTTAAAGCGTTGGATCTGTAGCTCGGGATGATGATGATGCATCTGGTGCATGGCCAAATATGTGTAAGCGTGCACTTTCTCCCCTGAGAGGATAAACACCTGTGTGTGTGAGAGGAAAATCCACTAGTGTGTGTTGAGGATGTTGAGTTTAGTTTACATGGATTGTAAAGTTTGTGAGGGTTATGAAAGAGTGTGTTTAAAAATATTAGGGGTTAAGCGTTAGTTCACCCAAAAATGAAAATGACCCATAGTTTACTCACCCTCAAGTCATCCTAGTTGTATATAACTCTCTTTTTTCAGCCGAACACAATCTGAGTTACATTCAAAATATCCTGGCTCTTCCAAGCATTATAATGGAAGTGATTGCTATCCATCCATCATAAAAGTAATCCATACGGCTCCAGGGGGTTAATAAAGGCCTTCTGATGCGCTTTTGTAAGAAAAATATCCATATTTATAACTTTATAAACTATAATTATTGGCTTCCGGTAACGGTCGTACGCGAGTTGAGTTCTGGCAGAAGAGTTACCTGAGCAAAACACCGGTCACGAAAAAGAAGTCTAAAACGTGAATTTTTAAAGAGAAATGTGGGAGGAGCTTGAGTTTGTTGCCCAAATCTACTAATTTGATCCGCGAGAGGCGTCTACTCTCATTTAAGCTTACGCTCCTCCTACATCTTACGCCATGCGTCGGCCAGAGGTCACTCTTCCTCCGGAACTAGACTTAAGGGCTGTTAGTAGTGTGTAGTGGTTCAGCCGGTCACAAAACTCATGGTTTGGACCATATGGTTTTTGAGTCACGGATCAGATCATGTTTTGGATCAGCGAGAGAGAAACATTTTGAGAAAAAACAGTCCATTTATTACTTAACGCACACTTTAAGTATACCACAGCAAAAAACTATTTGCCTAACTAATAAAGTTCAACCAAAAATAAAGTTAATGAGTTCTCAGCTGGTCAAAATGCCATCATACACTATATTGCCAAAAGTATTGGGACACCACTCTAAATCATTGAATTCAGGTGTTCCAATCACTTCATGGCCACAGGTGTATAAATCAAGCACTAGGCATGCAAACGCTTCTACAAACATCTGTGAAAGAATGGGTCGCTCTCAGGAGCTCAGTGAACTCTGTGAACTAGGTTGCCACCTGTGCAATAAGTCCACACGTGAAACTTCCTCACTACTAAATATTCCACGCTCAACTGTTAGTGGGATTATAACAAAGTGAAAGCAGTTGTGAACAACAACAACCCATGAAGTGGTAGGCAATGTAAAATCACAGAGCGGGGTCAGCGCATGCTGAGGGTCACAGTGCCCAGAAGTCACCAACTTTCTGCAGAGTCAACAGCTAGAGACCTCCAAACTTCATATATCCTTCAGATGAGCTCAAGAACAGTGCGGAGAGAGCTTCATGGGATGGGTTTCCATGGCCGAGCAGCTCATCCAAGCCTTACATCACCAAGTGCAATGCAAAGCGTGGGATGCAGTGGGGTAAAGCACGCCGCCACTGGACTCTAGAGCAGAGGAGACGTGTTCTCTGAGTGACCAATCACGCTTCTCTGTCTGACAATCCCATGGACGAGTCTGGGTTTGGTGTTTGCCAGGAGAGCGGGACTTTCCTGACTGCATTGTGCCAAGGGTAAAGTTTGGTGGAGGGGGGATTATGGGGTGGGGTTGTTTTTCAGGGGTTGGGCTCGGCCCTTAGTTCCAGTGAAAGGAACTCTTAATGCTTCAGCATACCAAGACGTTTTGGACAATTTCATGCTTTAAACTTTGTGGGAACAGTTTAGGGATGGCCCTTCCTGTTCATGACTGCGCTCCAGTGCACAAAGCGTCGGTCCATAAAGACATGGATGAGTGAGTTTGGTGTGGAGGAACTTGAATGGCCTGCACAGAGTCCTGACCTCATCCCGATAGAACACCTTTGGGATGGATTAGAGCGGAGACTGCGAGCCAGGCCTTCTCGTCCAACATCAGTGGACCAGTTTTGGCAACATAGTGTATGTAGGCTACGCACATACAGCAAGCGCATTTAGCCCAGCACACAGCATTGTTTTCGATATTCTGTCATTTACATTGCAAATAAAAGCCAGGTTGTGAACGTATCTTTAGGTTCGGTGTTAAAATGCCAAAATGAATGCTAAGCAGACCAGGATTATTTTTGTTGGTCCGGACCAAGCAAACCGAACTACAAGTGTGAACACACCCTAGATGTGTTTATTTGTATGGTTTGTTTCACTCACCAGGCCGTTGTCGTGTTGTGTGTGGTTTGTTTTGGACTCTGTGTGTCTCCCGTCAGGCTGT
The DNA here is from genome assembly GCA_023029165.1 of Gobiocypris rarus. NCBI lineage: Eukaryota > Metazoa > Chordata > Actinopteri > Cypriniformes > Gobionidae > Gobiocypris > Gobiocypris rarus. The sequence goes on along the minus strand of CM040913.1, from coordinate 5,203,242 downwards.
GTCTGGCCTGACTGCAGCCGTGTTGATGTGTCTCTTGAGGTTGTGATGGAGCTGCGGATTGAGCGGTCCGCGCGTCCCTTTCCACCTGTCCCTCGCCGTGCCACTGACCGCGGGCCTGTTTCAGCCAACGGCCCCCCAGTCCGCACTTTTCCAGATAAACCCGGCACACCTCATAGTTCATGGCCGAGTAATAGAGAAAATCAAGTGCTAGTAGCACCATGACGAAGAATCCATAGATCCACACGCCGATTAATGCAGAGTAATTGCTGCAACAGAGAAAAAAGGGAAAAAGTAGATGCACTTAATGTTTTATGTGGCCATAAACAAGCACTTTTACGATATACAGTATCAAAACGCCTTGAGGAATGGATGGAAACTCTTTAGCAGCACTAGTGGTCTTATAAAAGTTAAAGTACTTCAATAAATTCAAACTTCATTAGTGTTATATGAGGCATTTAGTGTTAATAAACCATTTGACTGTTCCTTCTGAAGTAAACCCCATGCACAGGCTGAAAGAAAATGGCAGTTTTTTCACTTTTTGATGAAGCACAGACCTTGTGCTGTCAGACAAGGCCACAACTGACAGGGACAATATTGAGGTCTCCATAATGCATGGTGTTATGAGAGCCAAGAGCAAAGGGGAACAGATGCCGTGTGTGTGTCTGTGTGTGATATCAGAACGCTTTGATGCTGGTACCCAGAGTCCAACATGAGCACACGCCAGAATGTGAGGAAAACTGGATATGAAGCAGAATTACTGGCTAGGTTTAACATTTAAAACAACATGCAATATAATACTAAATATTATAGTTGGACCCTCACTTTTATATCTGATGTGAAACGCGTAAAAGAGAACAAAACTGTTTATTATCAGATGTTTAGTAAGGAAAATAACTTGTTTGCATCTCCTGGAATAACTGGTGACGTGCCAACATAGATTTTATGAGGAAGAAAATCCAAGTGGGTCACAATGTTTTTATTTAAATTATTGGCTTGTCTATTATTGGATGCAAAATTTCATGCTCTATTTTCCTACAAATATAAAAAAATAAAACCGCACACAAACAAGTAACAGTATTGAAATAATATTTATATAAAATGTTAAACAAATGAATATTAATTGAATTAAGCTATTATGGTTTGAGTTATGATTTATTATGAATGATAAATGTTTGATAATGTATTAATAATAATAATAATATTGTATATGACAAATTATATTCATTATTTTACCTCTTCTGTGACAATATTTATATCAAAATATTTAAATTATTAATTATTATATTAAATATGAATTTAATCAAGATATTATGATTTGAGATGTGATTATTATGAATAATTTTTTATATATATATATATATATTTATTATTATTAATAAATATAATGTAATGTAAATGTTTTACTTTCTCTGACAATATATAAAAAACATTAATATTATAATATTAAATATTAATTTAAGCTGTTATTATAAAAGTATATGTTTGATATTTTAATAATAATAATCTTATTATATATATATATATATTTATATATATATATATATATATATATATATATATATATATATATATATATATATATATATATGAAAAATTATATTTAAATGTTTTACTTTTTTCTGTGACAGTCCATTGCGTCACTGTTAGTGTGAAATTACTTATAATATACAAAGTAAAGTTGCAGCAGTTAAATGTGTTATATATATCTATCTATCTATCACACACACACACACACACACAAACAAATTGTGTTATTCTGGGCCATAATCACACACACACACTCACACACACACACTTATTGTTGTTGACAGTGATGTGCCATTATTTCAATCCAACCAGGACTCATAATAGCCAGATGCACAATAACTCAAATCTGCACCAGATATGCCTTTATATACCAAAGCTGTATATGTCCAGAGATGCTGTTTTGTGGCCTCTCGGCTGCTTCAGAGGCTCTGAGGGTGATTTAACCTCAGGCCATCAGTAAATATCACTGGATGCATCCTGCTGACCACAGATGAGAATGAAATGGCTTCCCACCAGGACAGCCGCCCTTTCAGTAATGTGCAGTCTGCCTGAGAGCACAGCAGCACATTTCCACATCATTAGCTGTCATGAGACCGTCTCAGACGGAGCAGTTCATATTTTCAGTTGATATCTGATGAGAAGGGAAGTTTCATACAATTCAAAAGTAAACCGAACAGGTGTGACCTCTGGCCAAAAAACAGCCTCTTCAAAGTGTTGAGATCACATGGCCAGCCGAATACTATACTACACCAATAATTAGGGGTGTCACGATTCTCCAAATCCTCGATTCGATTACATTTTCAATGGTTCGGTTAGATTCTTGATTTTCTTTTACATTTTTTTTTTTAAAACACATGTTGCTATGCCATTTTTAGACTAGACTTTCTGACCTTTGTTCACAATGTACCACATTACATTCACACACACACACACACACACACACACACACACACACACACACACTAATTGTGTTAATCTGGGGCCACACTGCACACACACACTCATTACTAATAATACATACACACACTTATCTCGGGTTGTTGACAGTGCTGTGCCATTATGACATTCAAATTCACAACAAATCAAACAAACAGCTGTGTCCATAGTCTTCTCTGAACAATTAAGTGTCTTAACAGACTATTTCCGAACAATTGAACCACACCGATAACTCCTTTTTGTCCCCTGAGAATGATGACTATGTTCTCCTAAAGACGGATGTGTTGTTTAGAGCTGCTCTTTGAGTTGTCAAAAACATTCTTTTTTTTGTATAGCAGAACAAGACAAGACAACTGTAACAATTTTGCAGTTTCAAGTTCTTCTTAAAGAGGAATATGGAAAGAGAACGGCTAAAATACTGTTCATTAATGTGCTGCGACAGTCATGAAGCTCTGTGTTGCTCTGGAGGTCCAGCAATCTGTAGTCAAGGCAACTAATGGCGCTTCCACTGCACCAGCTCGCCTCGACTCGCCTTTCTTTGGCTTTCCACTGTGTAAAAGTTGTACCTGCTTCCAGATACTTTTTTTCGTTTCACCTCCGGCGAGGTTCTGAGTCGAGCTGAAGCGATACTAAAATGTGACGAGAAAAAAGCACCACAGACTGCTGATTGGTCAGAGAATCGTCACTATTCACAGCGTCATCATTGCACGCGCCAGACAGAATATCCTGAATAACCGCGGCATTTTTAAATAGTTTGTCCTGAGATTGCGTGAAATACCCATTACTATTATGGCAACTCGGAAGAATACCCCGTGGTCAAACGAAGAGGTGCAGACTTTCCTTTGTTTGGTTAGCGGGTGTGTGTCGCAAAGAAGATTACATCACAGCGGTTTCCTGCGGCGTACTATAACGACCAGGTACTATTGTGGAGGTACTTTCTGTAATTGAATACGGAGCGAAAAGCGAGTCGAGTTGAGCTGGTACTGGTAATGGAAAAGCGCCATAATAACTTTCTCCTTTACATTATTGTACATGGAGGGAATCACCGTACACTCTCAGAAAAAAGGTACAGTGCTGTCACTGGGGTGGTACCCTAAGGTACAAAAGTGAAAAGGTACATCTTTGTACCTTACTCACCCCTAAATGGTACATATTAGTACCTTAAAGGTACATATCAGTACTTTAAGAGTGCATATTAGTACCTTAAAGGTACATATTAATACCTTAAAGGTACATATTAATACCTTAAAGGTACATATTAGTACCTTTTCGGTTTTGTACCTTAGGGTACCGCCCCAGTGACAGCAATGTACCTTTTTTTCTGACAGTGTAGCTCTGAGATGCATACTACCTGGATTTCGTTGTGTGGTTCCAGCACGCTAATTAAATGAGTTTTCCACCACAGAATAAGGTCGCATGTCTGCGGCTATGAATACTCCTAACGCGCGTGTAATTGCATTTGCTCGAGTTGAGTTACTTGGAAGTTTAATTCCAAATGAAGACGGAAGGGTTGTTTGTGTTATAGTTGTTACAACGCGAACATTGTCAACATAACTCACTGGATATCCCAAATACTTCAGTGAAAGAGGAGGGGATTCAAGATCTGTCGATGGGTCTCCTGCATCTGCAGTCGCCATGCTATCTTTTGACAGGCTGTAGTAGGTTGACTCGCAGCACTTCAACACAAGCAACCGGACATGGCAGCATCGATGATTACATTTTTGAATCCGAAGTTTGAGATTGTGACTTAATTTCGGTCGATTTCGTGACACCCTTACAAATAATAATAGGTGAGAAAAAGACCTGGCATTGGTAACCAAAAACATATTGTGTGACGTAGGGGTTGCACAGACTAATCGACTAGTCGACTTTAATGCTCTGCCATGACGCTTTAAGCTTGACGTCGATTAGTCGCTGGCCTATAGAGGGCGCAACAGGATAAGCCATTTCCTGACACGCACGCACCGTTTCCAACTATTAAAATGACAAACACATACTCAGAGAGCTCTCCACAAGATATGTTTGATTATGTTATCTGGATACTCAAATTAATCGAGAATGCAGGTTTTAAACAGCATTTTATACACGCAAGTCAATCCCCGTTGTAAACTAATGCATACTGCATACATTGTAACGCACACACATAGCTCGCACAGCACGATGACGTAGCTGGATCAGATCCAAAACAAGATGGTGGTTCGTTATGGCGACGTCATACCGATCTAGTTACACAGTCTATGGTTATAATGCGGTTGCGCTGGTCTTAAGTGACATGTATGGTCAATATTGTATATAGATGATGTTCTAACCTGTGTAGTAGTAGTACTGATAAATAGTAATAAGTAATTATTGATGAACAAGTCATCGTGATGCTGAAGTTATCAGTTTCTCTCTACATGCATGCAAAACAGTTAAAATTGTAACATATTCAGGGGCCTGTACCATGATGGTAGATTAACAAACTCAGGGTTATAGGATTAGTTCTGAGTTGACAATTCAGGCTTTGTTGGTCCCATGATGCTGATCATCAACTTTCTCTGTCAACTCAGGCTTTGATCCGGAGTTTGTGGAGCGCGTGCATGTGAAAGTGTGACATCAGCAGTGAGCAGCCAATCACATGCCTTTCAACGCAAAGTGTGGCTCATTTCTCGCGAGAGAGCTAACGTGATTCAAAACTCTTCTGCTGAAGATAAAGACATTGAAGTATATATAAAGAATTTAAAAGCATTTACAAAAAAGATTTTTTTTTCCATGTAAGAGGATAAATAAAGAAAATAGTTGTGAAAGTAGTTTATATATATATATATATATATATATATATATATATATATATATATATATATATATATATATATATATATATATATATATATATATATATATCATAAATGCAGACTTAGTGAGCACAAGAGACTGCTTTAAAAAAGATATATACATTTTTATTAATTTTTAAAGCAGTCTCTTGTGCTCCAAGTCTGCATTTATGTTTTATATATATGTATATATATATATTAGGGGTGAGCATAGATCTTTTTTTTTTTGCTTTCACACTTGGTTCGATTGCCTGGACCTAACCCAAGGTTCGATTGCTCCCCTGCCCCCGTGTTATATTATTTGGGTCCAAAATCATATATATATATATATATATATATATATATATATATATATTTTTTTTTTTTTATCATGTAGTGACCTTTAATTTGGAGCAAGAGAAACAGGGGGAGTGGCTTTATTGCATCAGAGATGAGTCACTTTGCTCACAGCTGATTGGTCCAATTTCAGTTTGAGATCTCTTATCCAGAACATAACCTGCCCTGGAGCAGGTTAGCTGTGGAGGGTAAGTTACTATGGAGATGAACACTGCTAAAACCTAAACCAGTTTAATGGTACCTAAAACCCAGGATTGGCACAAACTAAGCTTAAACATATCTGTCTATCCAGCTAAACCACCTTCATGGTATAGGCCCCTGGTCATATTTGCTGTTGAGTGGAAGCAAAAATAAGTCAAGTAATTGTCTCTGTAATTTTAATCCTCAAGGTACAATACAACAAGATCTGTAAAAAACTTAAAATACCAGTACACATTCAAGGGAAAATGCAAAACGTGTGTCCTGATTTCGTGAGCATGTTATTAATACATATTTTTGCCTATTAATCTATGCACATCACCAAAACTCTCACCTGCGCACGCGCGTCCAGTACGTGTTTGATCTGATCCAGTACGTCATCGTACAGATGTTTTTAAATGAAACCTAAAAACATTTCTTTTTACTAAAGCTTTCCACTGAATGTGTTTTAAATAATTTTTCTTGAATAGTTTCTTAAATAGTTTTTTAATAGTTCTTATTTTTTTTGTATTTAATTAACTGTGTTTTTTATTTATTTTTTATTGTACTTCTACATGCTCTGTAGCACTTTGAGATTGCAGAAATGTAAAGTGCATTACAAATAAAATTCATTATTATTATTATTTATTATTATTATCGTGCTACAGGCTGCAGCGACGACACATCACGCGGAGATCGCGCGCGCCACACACAGAATCACTCGGTAGCGCAGAAATGTATTGTCAACACTGTTTCTGTGATTCATCAATAAAATAGTTTATTAACTGAAAAGTTCTAGCACATATTTCTAGATAACTAAAACCCACAGCTTAACTATTAGTATAGAGACACTGCCAGGTAGAATTAATTCACACGCAATCGCTTTCTCACTAATGCATTCGTATAAATGTAGCCTAATCATTGCAGGGCTACTGTTATCTGTATCTGATTCAGAACGAGCAGAAATGTGTGAGAAATATTAAGACCCAAAGACAAAGGAACTGATACACAAAAGCTGTTATGTAGGAGAAATAACCTTATGGGCAGCGCTGTGTAATATGCAGCATTATCGACTAGTCGACGCGACTTTCATCACATAAATGTCGACTTTAAAAAATCTGAAGTCAACCCCTAGTGTGACGTTGCATCCAGGCTACTTGCTGCACCTTTCCCCTAGTACAGGGGTGTCCAATCCTGCTCCTGGAGGGCCGCTCTCCTGCAGAGTTTAGCTCCAACCCCAATTAAACACATCTGTACCGGCTAATCAAGGTCTTATTAGGCATACTAGAAACTTCCAAACAGGTGTGTTGAGGCAAGCTGGAGCTAAACTCTGCAGGGCAGTGGCCCTCCAGGACCGACTTTGGACACCCCTGCCCTAGTATAATAATCTGTCGTGTTCGTTTCTAGTTGAAGGCAGGAGACTCACTTGTGAGAGTAGCCGTCCGGTGAGGTGGTCAGGTTGACCTGCATGACTGTTTGAAACTCGGTCTCGTTGCAGCAGTACTTGAAGGCCGTGTTGTTATGGTGACAGCAGAACATGTACGTCTTGTTGTCCGAGAGACGAGGACAGTGGAATCCGAAGTGGTAGCGCCCCTTGTGGTCGAAGTAAGGCTCACACACCCGAAAGTGAGCAGAGAAAGCTGCACGAAAAGACAATGATAAACAGGACAGTTAGCATGTGGTGTAAACGCTCTAGCAGTTAGGACTAAAAAAAGGCTATTTAGCTCCAAGGGCGCATAAACAGCGTGCAAAACGTCCACTGCCAATAGAAAACTAAACATTTTTAAAAGTGCTCTCATTCTGTCTGATCGGGGTTTTCAATTCTCGGCGACCGGTAAAAAACTCAGTGCTCACATTGAAAACAATATAATACGCCAGCCACATGAAAGGTGCTTTGGTGGATACACGGCCTAAAACTTAAAACTACTTCCCAAACTTGCCATTTGCAAAATTGGCATGCCAAGTTGGCCTCTTTTCCCTAGCCTTGACCCTCATGGTCTCCTCTTTCACTTTCTTTACTTTTTTTTTCAGCGGATAAAAACCACAATTGCCAAAGTGCGATTCATCTTGCGCTATTAGCGCATGCTGATGACATTTTATTCTTCTGCTAACTTGTGTCGTAGCCTACACTTCAGGTGTCCTCATACAGTCATATCGTACCCAAGTTTATTAGATCCATGTCGTGCAGTGTGATTTGTAATGGTTTGCCGAAATCGCACGGTTTGTAGCAAGGCATTAGCTAGCATTTCCCTTTCATACCACTGATCTTCAGCCAAGTCTTTAAAATAATAAGATAGTGAATTACTGAATTTCAGTTATGATTCACCCCTGATTTAATGATGCCGACCACATTTAGTGGACCTCTCAGAAATGGAAATGGAATTGGATGGTATTCTGAAGCATAAAAACGTGCTTTGAATAATTCCCACTGATTCAGATGCACGCACAAAGAAAATGCAGGAAGGGTTGGTGGGTTTTTTCATGTGACAGTCGTAGTTCTGCTTCATTATTCATCTGCGTATTCAAAACAGAGAGTGACAGCGAGGTCTGAGCCACTAACCTATGTTGACACGACCCTGAATAACAACAGCTCGCAGACATGGTACTTTTCTTCCCGGACAGCACCACATACTCTCGTTTTGAATTTCAATCGATTCAGCCTAATTATCTCGGATACATTCATAGGTGGTGAAGGTTTCTATGATAAATCTGCACTGTTCCACAGAAGACCCTTGTAGATAAATGAAAACGTTGCTTCAATTTCAGCTCAAGTTTCTATTCTTTCAGGCTCAACCAGATTTAATTAGACAAGTGTGAGAAGAAAAATAACTAGAGCTAAAGCTTCAAAACGAATTTAAACAGGGTGCAAATCATGAGGGTTTTGATGTAGGTTTAATTAAGACAACACGAAAGCCTGGGAGTCTTAAAAAGTAAACATTTTCTGTGTATCGCATAATGAATGTTTCCAAACAATGAGAGCTGCAATTTAGAAATAATTCATATTTTCACCTGATACCAAATAGATGCTCACAAACAGAAGCTGTTTGTCTGAAGATGTAGCAACAAAATCCCCTCACTATATGAAGAGAACAAAAAAGTGCTGGTTTTCTTTATTTTAAAATCTTTCATTCCAAAAGCTTGTCCTTGTCCAGTTTTAGTGAATGTTTGAAGGCATTTGTATGCTCACGCTCTTCTAAAAACCCCTAAAAATGCATTGAAAATTGATTTGGCAATGAACTTTTTTATTTTTTATTTTACAGTCTTTCTCTTCAGGGAAAATTGACCAAAAATTGCTTAAAAAGTAATAACAACTGTGTTTGTCTAAACACTATGACTATGTATGTGTATATGAGTGTGTGTGTGTGTGTGTGTTTATTGAGAAAATGGCATTTAAAGTTGTCCAAATGACATCCTTAGCAATGCATATTACTACTAATGATTCAATTTTTATATATTCAGAGTAGGAAGTTAAAAAAATATATTCAGGAAACATGATCTTTACTTAATATCCTCATGATTTTTGGCATAAAAGAAAAATCCATTATTTTTACCACATCAATGTATTGTTGGCTATTGCCACAAATATACCCTGTGTATACATACACACACACACACACACGTATACACATACATAACTACATATACGATATATATGTGTGTGTATGTGTACAGTATTTACATTTACGTGTTCAGTGCCCAAGATCCACCCCCGAAAGTTCCTGAACTTTGAAAAAGTACTACCTCGTGAGCAGGGACTATCGGAGGGGGGAATATTTACCCGGAACTTCATTTAGACCCTGGTTCCTGCGGTCGAAACACAACGAGTACCACCTCAAAGTTCCTAGTTCCTGCGGTGGAAACACGGCTATATTGTGAAATATTATTACAATTTAAAATAACTGTTTTTAAAATGTATTCCTGTGATCAAAGCTGTATTTTCAGCATCATTCCTCCAGTCTTCAGTGTCACATGATCCTTCAGAAATCATTCCCATATGATGATTTGATTTATTACTATTATCCGTGTTGAAAACAGTTTTGTGCTATTTTTTTTCAGGATTCGTTGATGAATAGAAAGTTCAAAAGAACAGCATTTATCTGAAATAGAAATCCTAAAATCCCAAACTTTTGAATGGCAATGCGTGTGTATATATATATATAATTACCATGGTACACGTCTAAAGACTTCATGATGACTTTCTCCATGCTGTCCAAGACTTTAAACTCTGCTGCGGGGAGAATGACTCACGCCTGTCTTAATAATTAAAGAGGTTTTTCAATTTGATCCAGCTTTATGACCTCTAATCTCACACAATCCCACCACCCGATCAATGTAAAAGCCGGAAGCTTCAGTCTCCCAGCAGAGAGAAAACTCACAGCGAGACATCATCTAAAGCTCAGTGAGACACAGATGGACAATGGACCACATGAGAGCCGTAAAGCTGATAAGAGGATGTTTGTTCATCTGCAGGGACCTTTGTGTCCCACTGATTTAATTTTATTTTTTAAAAATAGGTTTTGACTTTGCTGTGGTCACTTTAAATCCAAGGCACTAACCATGTCTTGAACATTGGGGGGGATGTTTTATTTAATTTTTATAAAGCAAAAAGAAACTAATTCTAGTTGGGAAATTATTATTTTGGCACTATTTTAAAAATGATAGATTCAACACAAACACACATCCATTTACTGTGTGATTTAACTGAAAAATATAAACATTTATACACAAATTAATTGGCAGTTTGCAACTAATGAAGGTTAAAAACAGCCCCTAATAAATTACATTCATTTACATTAGTTTCAAATTAAATGATAAAATAATACATTCATTTAAATTAAAGCAGCATAATGGTATATTTGTGTTCTTATACAGTTTAATAACATGTTTTAATTGTATTGAGACAAATTGGTTTTGACCCCATTGTTAAAAATGAAATTAGTTGACATCAACATCAAAATAATTTAAGCAATTTTCAACTTTTTTAATAAGTTATACAAGTCAAATCATTTTCTTGTCAGTTTAATGTAATTTAAGTTGAAATTACTTAAACATCTAAGTTGATTGTACTTAATTTGAAACAGCAACTTTTGTTTTTACAGTGCATTGTCTTTAGCATTTATTTTTCCAACTTAATGTTTTAACCATTTTCTTTCATACAAATATTAATTTCTATATTTATAAAAGCATTAAAAATATACACAAACCAAAATAAAATTATATTTACTGTGATTTAATTAAAAATAGGTCAGTTTTTGCCTTAAAAAGTTAAAAATTGCTATTTAAAATAAATGACAAATTAAATTAATAAACTAATATTGTCAAATAATTTAAAAAGATCAAAAAGTGTGAAAATATAAAGTTTACATTTTTTTTTAAATTATTTGACAGGGACCCTGTGCAAATACATTAATCTTACAAAAGAAAATTTGCTTTACACCAGATTTAGCTACAGCTAATTTCCATCTGCAGTCCCTGGGCAGATAAAACAATAAAACAATAAAATATATACATCTAAACATCAATATAACTCACTATCTATTTACAACCCCATTTACATTCAACACTTCAGCCTAAGCTATCCCTGGCCTGCACATACTGTCTACAATCCACATTTTAAAATTGCTACAATATTACCTTACTAACCATAAACATAATCAGTGCTGACATAATTGTTTTTCTAATAACACCTTTCTAACATTTTGAGAGAAGTCCCTCAGGTCAGAGGATAATTTCAGATTAGCTGGAAGGTAATCTGTATAATAAATGTATAATAAATTAATACAGATTCATTTCTAAATCTTCACAGGACCAAACGTGTCCCCAGATGAAGAAACACGTAGGTCTAGTTTTAGATGTTTCTCAGGGTTTCTGATGGCTCTGTTTGTGCCTATATCAGCAGAATTCAGACAGAAGATATATATCAAACCACCGTTACTAAACCATCTGCACACGTCGTCTTACCTGTAGTACACAGAACGAGGAAGATGATGGTCAGGATGTTGAAGGAGTGATGATTGGTGACACTCATCTTCTTGTCCTCCCTCAGGGGAGGATGGAGACATGAAGCCTGACAGCTTCAGCTGCTTCCAGATGTCATCTTTATCTCCAGCTTCTGTTCATGACTGCGACAGTTTGCCAGCGCACCTGTAGCGGAAGAGGGCAGGTGTTATGATCACGCCAAGACATCTGTACGGTAAGATCTGGCGTTGCTTGCGTCGTTCTTTTATCCAAGATTGCAAAATCCTGAGGTTCACTTTATTTCCAACTTTACTCAAACAAACCTAACCTTAATTTATGTCAACCCAAACTAAACATCTGCCCGAATTCAAAGCCATAATGATGAGCACACCACCTGATTTAAATTAGGATATTTTCCCATCTAACAGGGTAGGTTCTTAGAACAGAAGGCTAATGTAGAACAAACAAAGAACGTTTGTTCAAACTTATCTGGTCTTTCATAAGGTTTTCAGAACGTTAGCACAAAAATGTTGTTTAGACATTGTTCATGGAGCATTTTTTTCTGAAACATTTAAGTTGGACATTTGTCCCATACATTTACCCACCCATTGACCCTCCCCTCGACGAAATCAGGACAGAAGTGGTTGAAAATGGATAAAAGAGACACCAGGTTTAAACGGGAATGTGTCACCCTTGTCTACTCCCTCATCGTCCGAAACACATCTAAAGACCAGCTGTAAACAGGGCCTGAGTGTGAGACTGCAATCTCATAAAAGCATCGATAGGAGTGAAGTGATATACTAATGTCACAACTTTACGTGCACTGATATAGCAAGACTCTTTTTTTTCTGTGTCAAGGCATTTAAATTCTTTATATTTTCCAATCTCCTGATATTCTGGAGAAGAGAGAAGGGAATCGCAATTCCACAGCATGTGATTGGCTGATTGTCACACTTTCTTGTGCACATGCTCCCTGGTTAGAAACAAGCGTGCCGCACTTGTGTTGAAAACTGAAGCCCAAACATCTCGATTGCCCCCAGGTGGTTGGTCCCAATATAGCTCATAACCCCCGCCACTCCATGTGACAAACAAAATGCAGCAGGATCGGATTACATTCATCACATGAGCTGAGGTAATCAGGGGATTCATTCACAGTGTGTGATCAGTCTGGCGCGTGTTCAGTTCATGTCTTTGGAAGCTTACCTTTCATAGGAATTTCATTTGAAAAGTTGAAACACTCACTTTGCTCTCCACCGCTCCGTTTACATGAATCTCCGCAGCTCCCGAGCCGAGTGCTGTGAGTGCTGTGATGTTGAAAACATGTGGGAAATAGCGCCTCCTGCTGGCTGTAGTCTTCAGCCTCTGGACAAAAAATCCTCCAATGACGCAAAATGACGATATTTGCGTCATCTGAGGATTTTTTCCAGAAATAAAATGCATAATTCTCTCGTCTCAGGGGGATATGAGAGGGGAAAGTATGATAATTCAAATATACTCCTGGGTTTCTACTGATACAAAGCTTAATGCTAATCGCTGAAGTAACCCTTTAAATACTCTCCTCCCATAGAAATTGCATCTGAAAGAGAAACTTCTGCAAATGCAATATTAGGTCAGTCGCAAATCGTAAAAATTGTACGAATTAGCCATCGTTGTACACTGTAGCCAATCACGGACATATGTGTTGATTTCTTGAACGCAATGGCCAATCAGATGCATTACAGATAGAATCCACTCACCGCTCAAAATGTGCTAGTCAATGCTAGTCAATTTACTGGTATTTGCGGCATTATTTACAGCCCAAAAATCAGTAGTTTTTTACAGTGGCGGAGCCAGGATTTTTTCATAGGGGTGGCCGGGCAGGCGTCAGCAACCATTCTGGGGTGGCACAGAAATCTTCGTTATTTCAACATACATTTTTTTTTTTTACTATAACATACTGGACACAGTGGATACAGTTAATTTGTACTTAATTGTAATTGAGATAGTAAAGTGAATTAGATCATGGAATACTGAGTGAATTTGAAAAAAAAAAGTGTGTTATTCCCCACGTTATAGCTAAGGTTTAACTTGCTCAGTCAGCTCTGCATTGTTGCATCTTTCATGGATAAGACATGCAGAGATAACTACATAGCCTAAATTATTCAATCTTCATTGAATTTTAGATAATCAATGAACTCTTCAACAATTCTATGTTAGTTTGTAAGGACTGTTTTTAAACCTTGCAACTGAAAAAGAAAAGACTGAACTTAAAGAAAAACTTTCTATATTGTCAAAAATAAATAATTGCAACAGTTCTATCAAAAATTATATGGAAAAAGTGTGTTCTCTGTTGAATCCCTATATGCAAGGATATGAATTTATTTAAATAAGTATGGAAGTCAATTTGTTTTATGCATTTAAATATTATCCATTGTAGTTTGTATATTTTACAAGTTAGAGCAAAATTAGCGCCTATTCTTTAGGATAAATGCACAGTGCTCACATTTATTTGTGCATCAAAAAAATCACATCATACAAATCAGCTTGTGCCTTATATTGCTATACTACATGGCAGAATATTTTCGCACAGTTTTGAAGAAACTTTAAACACATTTTGTTTTATTTCAAAAATACGACTTTGCATGCTTGTAGTTTCTTTTGCGCTTTATTTGAAGTGATATACAGCGCGGCTTTTTTTATTTACTGTTGTCCTGTGTCAAGCTCATTCTGCACCTTTTCCACACTCTTTGACCCATTTCAAAATAAATAAATAAAAGATACACAGTAGTGGTGAGCGGGGTGGCCAAGCTTAGGCCAACCCCTAGCTCCACCACTGGTTTTTTAACGCCGAAAGAGGGTTTGCACTGGCGCAAGCTGTTAGTAAATCCGGCCCGAAGTATAGAGTTATAAATACAGCCTACATTTAGATTAAACATTTTTATAAAATACAAAAATCTTTGCTAGATTTATGTTAATAACTCGTCACCACAGTCTGTGAAAAAGGTGCAATTGCACAGTGTGTGACGTGCTTTAGTGGGCTTTGGGTTTGTACTAAATTACCAGTTCTTTTGTGGCTGATTTTGAAAGCGTTTTAAATAGAATCAGTGTGGCTAATCTGCATGCTGTGATTGTTCATTTCGAGCTGGTGAAGGATATAATGTTTATTTTTGCGACTGTTCATGGCAATTTCATCTCATTTGGGCTGATTGTGCTGCTCTGTAGGAGACAAAAACTCAAGACAAATCCCAGACACATTAGTTCTTTCTCTCAGTGTTTTGCTCTTCCTTGTTTTCTGCGCATGCCGTTGTTCTGTGATTGAGGGCGGATCTAAAAAAATATTGAGATGAGGTGTTGTTGGGTTTAGTTCTCATAACACTGTACATCTGCGGGTTTAGTTCTCATAACACTGTACATCTGCTGGTTTAGTTCTCATAACACTGTACATCTGCGGGTTTAGTTCTCATAACACTGTACATCTGCGGGTTTAGTTCTCATAACACTGTACATCTGCGGGTTTAGTTCTCATAACACTGTACATCTGCTGGTTTAGTTCTCATAACACTGTACATCTGCTGGTTTAGTTCTCATAACACTGTACATCTGCGGGTTTAGTTCTCATAACACTGTACATCTGCGGGTTTAGTTCTCATAACACTGTACATCTGCTGGTTTAGTTCTCATAACACTGTACATCTGCTGGTTTAGTTCTCATAACACTGTACATCTGCTGGTTTAGTTCTCATAACACTGTACATCTGCTGGTTTAGTTCTCATAACACTGTACATCTGCTGGTTTAGTTCTCATAACACTGTACATCTGCTGGTTTAGTTCTCATAACACTGTACATCTGCTGGTTTAGTTCTCATAACACTGTACATCTGCGGGTTTAGTTCTCATAACACTGTACGTCTGCTGGTTTAGTTCTCATAACACTGTACATCTGCGGGTTTAGTTCTCATAACACTGTACATCTGCTGGTTTAGTTCTCATAACACTGTACATCTGCTGGTTTAGTTCTCATAACACTGTACATCTGCTGGTTTAGTTCTCATAACACTGTACATCTGCTGGTTTAGTTCTCATAACACTGTACATCTGCTGGTTTAGTTCTCATAACACTGTACATCTGCTGGTTTAGTTCTCATAACACTGTACATCTGCTGGTTTAGTTCTCATAACACTGTACATCTGGGTTTAGTTCTCATAACACTGTACATCTGCTGGTTTAGTTCTCATAACACTGTACATCTGCGGGTTTAGTTCTCATAACACTGTACATCTGCTGGTTTAGTTCTCATAACACTGTACATCTGCTGGTTTAGTTCTCATAACACTGTACATCTGCGGGTTTAGTTCTCATAACACTGTACATCTGCTGGTTTCTCATAACACTGTACGTCTGCGGTTTTAGTTCTCATAACACTGTACATCTGCTGGTTTAGTTCTCATAACACTGTACATCTGCGGGTTTAGTTCTCATAACACTGTACATCTGCGGGTTTAGTTCTCATAACACTGTACATCTGCGGGTTTTGTTGCTGGAGACTGTGACATCTGCTGGTTTAGTTCTCATAACACTGTACATCTGCTGGTTTAGTTCTCATAACACTTGTACATCTGCTGGTTTAGTTCTCATAACAGTTTGACGATACAAGTTCATTCTTTACATGCAGAGTTTTGGTTTAGTTTCACAGGTCTAATGCGCCAAATGACACTTTAGTTCTCATAACACTGTACATCTGCTGGTTTAGTTCTCATAACACTGTACATCTGCGGCGTGTTAGTTCTTATCACTGTGGCAGCATCTGCTGGTTTAGTTCTCATAGCAGCATTTTCTTAGTGATATGCTATTTACACTAAGGGCCAGTTCACTCATAACACTGTACATCTGCGCAAGTTTAGCTCATAACACTGTACAAAAATCTGCGGATGGGAGTGTAACACTGTACATCTGCGTGATCTACTGACAATGTGAACATTAAAGAACACAGACGCATCATTTCCATAATGTCTACCAACAGCAGCACAAATTAGTGTCTGGTTTAAGATGTGCTTTTTTGGGCTGTAAATAATGGCACAAATACCAGTAATTTGACTAGCGCAAACCTTAGTAAATCACCATGCATGATTCATTTAAATACTCTCCTCCCATATATTTTGCTTCTGAAAGGGAAACTCCTTTAAATGTAAATGCAATAAGATCAGCTGCAAAAATGACCCTATCCAGGCATTTCCAGTGCTAATGTCTCACTGGGTTTAGTTCTCATAACACTGTACATCTGCGGTTTAGTTTTTTAATGGCAAAAGAGGTTTTGCATTGGTGCAAGCTGTTAGTAAATCTGGCCCTAAACCCAAGGACACATCTAGCAGACTTTCGGCCGTTGGGAAATAATTCCAATAATTAGGCCGTTATAATTCATAACCATAACATGCACCATAACATTTATTCATTACGTGTTTAGTAATAACAAACAGCATGTTTCCTTTTCATGTTGTCTTCTGGAACTGGCGTCTGAGGTTGTGTGTGCTGCAAAAAAACACCTTAGAGTTTGTGAAGGACAAAGCTAAAAAAACAAATTAATTTAACGTCAAGGCGGAAAAGGATATTAAAATGTCAGGAAATTGTGCCCAAGAAACTTTCACATCTTTAACTTTAATCTTAGTCAACAGAATGGATATTTGCCAAAGCCCCAGAAATAATTATACCATTTAAAAGGAACATGTTAATCAGCTCTTAAATAATTAATAAGGCAAGTAATAAAGTGCAGAGGCTAATAATATGCTTGATTTAGCAGCTTTTATCTCTGCTCCAGAGTTGAAATGTTAACATGAAATATTAGACTGCGCCTCTGAATGTGTCAGCTGTCTTTATGGGAACGTTTGTGCCGAGAGGCTCACAGCGGCTTTCCGTTGATTACGAACGGAGCGAGAACAAGGCAAGAATGTCTTGTAATATTTTTAGTATTTTAATTTGGTGTTGAGTGTCAGAATGTGACACGTCTCCTTTTCTACAGAATTCATAACTGGATTTTGTTCATCTTTCTGAGCGATCGCTTCTGGGGAAAATGTTTTTTTTTTCTTTTTCTGATTTACTGATAATGTCCAGCAAATTGACGCTAAAATCCTGGGTGTGGAAGATCATGTTATCCATGTATTATACACTGGATAAGATTATTCCCTAGGCTTGGATAGGTGGATGTGGATAGTGAGTGGCTGACGTTGCTATACAGTTGTTAAGGTTTTGTTATGGTTGCTTGGTAGTTTCTTTTTAGTCCAAGTCATTTGTTTTTATTACATTAATACAGTGAGGTAAATAAGTATTTGAACACCCTGGTATTTTGCAAGTTCTCCCACTTAGGAATCATGGAGGGGTCTGAAATTGTCATCGTAGGTGCATGTCCACTGTGAGAGACATGATCTAAAAAAAAATCCAGAAATCACAATAGATGATTTTTTAACTATTTATATGTATGATACAGCTGCAAATAAGTATTTGAACACCTGAGAAAATCAATGTTAATATTTGGTACAGTCGCCTTTGTTTGCAATTACAGAGGTCAAACGTTTCCTGTAGTTTTTCACCAGGTTTTTGGCCCACTCCTCCACACAGATCTTCTCTAGATCAGTCAGGTTTCTGGCCTGTCGCTGAGAAACACAGAGTTTGAGCTCCCACCAAAGACTCTCTATTGGGTTTAGGTCTGGAGACTGGCTAGGCCACGCCAGAACCTTGATATGCTGGAATGTTTGCATCAAAAATCATAATTTATTTTCGACTGAAGAAAGAAAGACATGGACATCTTGGATGACATGGGGGTGAGTAAATTATCAGCAAAAGTTTATTTAAAAGTGAACTAATCCTTTAAATATGTAATTCTCTTTAATCTTTTATTTATTTAATTACTATTTGTAGAAACTCTGTTTAGCATGGCCAATTGACTTCCATCATGTTCATCGTGAATTGTTTGGGTTTTTTTGTGAACAAATTAGAAATTCCCCCTGATTTCCTGATTTCCTGTTTTCCGGTTCTAAAACCAGTCTGTTCCGCCCTCTTCCTCCAGTATTATGGCTCCTTTGTGCTCTCTGAAGATAATTTTGTGTGACTCAGCATGGCTTCTAAATATATAATAATTACTGTGACATTTTACTTTCTTAACCTTCTAAGCATTAAAGCGGTTTGCTGATTGACTTTAGGTTAATGACTGAACGGCGCTCATCACAACTAAATGTGTTTTCAGCTTGTGCTATCATAAGCTGTTGACTAACCACAACATCACGCTGTACTAAACACTGAAATAAACCTGCAGAAGTAAGTGAAACACCCACCCACTCCATGTAGACATCGTGCTGAAAAACCCAGCATGAATTTACAGCTATGTTTGTTTGATCAAGAAGACCAGCTAAAAAACTATTTAAACCAGTCAAGACCATCAAACCAATTTAGGGTGATTTATGCTACAACATGAGGACCAGCAGTTTTGGTCTTTTCCACAGGGCCATCATGTTTTGTTCTTCTAATTTGGCAATAGATAAACCTGAATTATATAGCGCTCAATGTGGCAGGACTTAATAAGAGTCTCTGACATTCGTGTCACTTTCCTGTTTTGTATTTTTGCCCTCTATCTTTGAGCCGGACCAAATGTCACGTCTGTGCGGAGCTTCTTGATTAGCATCCAGTGTCTG
Source organism: Gobiocypris rarus (assembly GCA_023029165.1). Lineage (NCBI taxonomy): Eukaryota > Metazoa > Chordata > Actinopteri > Cypriniformes > Gobionidae > Gobiocypris > Gobiocypris rarus. The sequence goes on along the minus strand of CM040913.1, from coordinate 5,183,835 downwards.
AATTATCATAAAATGTCCGCATTAGCATACAGTTGTCAGACTTGCTGGCTTTCTCAATTTCCAGCACTGCCTAGAAGCAAATCACAGCCTATCATGGGTGTGTGTCAATCAGAGGAGACCTCAGAGCATATATACTGGGGTATACAGACAGGGTATATACTGTATGAACATTTGTCCTTTCTTTAACTCTTCCTATTTCTGTATCTCTCGACAGTCATTAGCTGTCAGCAGAAGCTGATACGTCTGACCAAAACAATCAGACTTCAAAATAAATGTTCTCTCCCCAAAACAGAAAGAAGCTGTATCTGTGTTATTTTAGTAATATGTATACACTGTATTGCCAAAAGTTTTGGGACGCCTGCTTTACATGCAAATGAACTTTAATTGCATCCCATTCTTAATCCGTAGGGTTTAATATGGAGTCGGCCCACCCTTTGCAGTTATAACAGCTTCAACTCTTCTGGGAAGGCTTTCCACAAGGTTTAGGAGTGTGTTAATGGGAATTTTTGACCATTCTTCTAGAAGCGCATTTGTGATTTCAGGCACTGATGTTGGACGAGAAGGCCTGGCTCGCAGTCTCCGCTCTAATTCATCCCAAAGGTGTTCTATCGGGATGAGGTCAGGACTCTGTGCAGGCCAGCCAAGTTCCTCCACACCAAACTCGCTCATCCATGTCTTTATGGAGCGACGCTTTGTGCACTGGAGCGCAGTCATGAACAGGAAGGGCCATCCCTAAACTGTTCCCACAATGTTGAGAGCATGAAATTGTCCAAAATGTCTTGGTATGCTGAAGCATTAAGAGTTCCTTTCACTGGAACTAAGGGCCGAGCCCAACCCCTGAAAAACAACCCCGCAGTCCCCCTTCCACCAAACTTTACACTTGGCACAATGCAGTCAGGCAAGTCCCGTTCTCCTGGCGACTGTTCCCTGTTCTTTTTCTGCTATTCTGTCCTATAAAGGCAAAAGCTCATAAAGATGCATTAGACCTAGTTGACAGACACTACACTTTAGTAGACTGTGTGTATCAGTTTGATTTGACTCACTCCTGTCAGATAAAAAACAACAAGGCTTAGACTATTGTTCTTCTGTTGCAATTTGAACCATATATTATGGTTCAATTCCTAAAAACATTAGCAGCCAGTTAGTCTCAGCCTAGGATCGCATGCCCACGAACCGCCCACAGTCTCGTCTGATCTATATTGCACAAAACTAGAAAGTGCTTGTGAAAAGCTCCTATCCCGGATGGCAGTCTTCAACAGGTGCACAGGGTTTTTCTTTTGCATTTCAAAGAGACAAGTTTTGAGACAAGACAGCTAGATATTCATGAGCAGAACTGTATATCCTGCCTTTTGTGCCTGTGAAATGGTCAGTATTTATTCTAATTTCTTCAGTGTTTTCTGTAAGACAATTTGCAAAGATCGGCATGACAGTGCCAGACAAAAGTTTGGAATAATTACAGTGCAAGCAATATTTTGTGTGAATATTTATTTACAAATTAAATAAAGTTTTCTATTTGAATGTATGTTAAAAAGTAATTTATTTCCTGTGATAAAAGCTGATTTTCACTGTCATTACTCCAGTCTTCAATGTCACATGATCCTTCATACATCATTTTGATAAAAATAAAATATCACAAAATTACTGTTTTTACTGAAATTTAAGTCCCCTTTAATGAGTCCCCAGCCCCCTCCACCCCACACACAAATTTACCTGTCTCTGGTTACACACTCACCTAAAGGATTATTAGGAACACATACTAATACTGTGTTTGACCCCCTTTCGCCTTCAGAACTGCCTTAATTCTACGTGGCATTGATTCAACAAGGCGCTGAAAGCATTCTTTAGAAATGTTGGCCCATATTGATAGGATAGCATCTTGCAGTTGATGGAGATTTGTGGGATGCACATCCAGGGCACAAAGCTCCCGTTCCACCACATCCCAAAGATGCTCTATTGGGTTGAGATCTGGTGACTGTGGGGGCCATTTTAGTACAGTGAACTCATTGTCATGTTCAAGAAACCAATTTGAAATGATTTGCACTATTGGCACTAAGGGGCCTAAAGTGTGCCAAGAAAACATCCCCCACACCATTACACCACCTCCACCAGCCTGCACAGTGGTAACAAGGCATGATGGATCCATGTTCTCATTCTGTTTACGCCAAATTCTGACTCTACCATCTGAATGTCTCAACAGAAATCCAGACTCTTCAGACCAGGCGACATTTTTCCAGTCTTCAACTGTCCAATTTTGGTGAGCTCATGTAAATTGTAGCCTCTTTTTCCTATTTGTAGTGGAGATGAGTGGTACCCGGTGGGGTCTTCTGCTGTTGTAGCCCATCCGCCTCAAGATTGTGTGTGTTGTGGCTTCACAAATGCTTTGCTGCATACCTCGGTTGTAACGAGTGGTTATTTCAGTCAAAGTTGCTCTTCTATCAGCTTGAATCAGTCGGCCCATTCTCCTCTGACCTCTAGCATCAACAAGGCATTTTCTCCCACAGGACTGCCGCATACTGGATGTTTTTCCCTTTTCACACCATTCTTTATAAACCCTAGAAATGGTTGTGTGTGAAAATCCCAGTAACTGAGCAGATTGTGAAATACTCGTCTAGCACCAACAACCATGCCATGCTCAAAATTGCTTAAATCCCCTTTCTTTCCCATTCTGACATTCAGTTTGGAGTTCAGGAGATTGTCTTGACCAGGACCACACCCCTAAATGCATTGAAGCAACTGCCATGTGATTGGTTGATTAGATAATTGCATTAATGAGAAATTGAACAGGTGTTCCTAATAATCCTTTAGGTGAGTGTATGTCAGTCAGGTGATCACTTACTGTCCAAGTGGGCAGTTTTTGCCGAGATTAGTCAAAAGTCTGTCTGTGAATGACAAGACTTAAAGGCAAGCCAGCAGGTCCAGTAAGTTGTATTTACTCACCAGATTTTTTTTTTTTTAATCGCAGTTGTTTTGGCGTGTCTTAAAGTTTTTAAAATGGAATAACATTCACAAAACGACTGGAAATAGGCATGCTGAGATTTCCCTGCTGTGTGTGTGACTGCCCGAGGCTCTGTAAATAGCTAGAAATTTGCCTGTGGGATGCTTTTTTTGGCTAATCTCTTTGTCTGCCAATCAATTCGATTGACAGGGTCTGATGTCTTCAGGGTGTCTGTGGAAGGTGGGGTTTAGGAGAGAAGGGGCGGTCAGGTGTGTGTTTTGTTAGAATCGATTAATCGTTATTTATATATTTTATATAATATCCATATCAATAGGCAAATTAAATATTTTTGCACTAAAACAATGCAAAAGTAGTGCAACTATTATTTACGTGAATATAAAAGTAGCGTATATAATATGCTACTTTTGAGTTGTTTCATTGTGAAAATATTTGATTTACCTATTGATATGCATATTTGTCTATCTACATGTTTGGTTTTGTTTATTTGCTTAAATTTTTTGCTCATTTGCATATTTGTTTTTTTGTATTTTAATTATTAGAAGACTTATGAAAGACTTATGAAAGACATCCACAGCCCATACTAATATTGGAAGCCGCACAACTTTTGCAACAATAATTCCCTTTGCTTCCCCTCATCACCCTTTGTATTTCGACCGCCTCCCCTTCTCTAGAATTAAACCCAGAATATCTTCTGTGTCATTATGCGAGCAGTCGTACAGTGGGGAGATTTCTAACTAGAGTCAGATGCGTTTCATAGGTGGAATTTATTTCATGACAGGGATCTGAGGGAGCAAATTATTCCACATTATAATACATATATGCCGTCGTATAGCACTTCATCCAGAGTCAGTCAGACAGAGCTCACTGTGGGAGAAAACGCCAGCTATTATCTGCTCCTGTAAGAGGATTTTGTGTTCCCTACCCAGACCCGGAGAAATCCTGCAATTTATAGAAAGAAATTGCAATTCTGGAATAAGGAACCTTTCTTTTGCAATGCTGTTAGTCATGCGTTTTGAAGCCGAAAATCATGCTCTTTTATCCATTGAGACGGTGTCTAGCCTCAAAAAGTACTGTATATTCTGGGTTATTTCATCTATGCTAATAGACAGAAATTTAGGCATGCGGTCTGTTACATAATCTGATTTAAGGGTGGGCGATATGACCAAATTCTTATTTTTTTGATAACGATATAATTATTTTGAGTTATTTTATCTCATTTCTGTCATTAAAAATAAGAAAAATGACAAACAATAGGACAAATACAATATAACAAAGATATGAATTAGACAAATTAAGTTTTTTCGGTACAATACGTTTATTTAACACATAGCTAGAATTAGTACAGAAATGTTATATTGCATAGTTGTCAATGTATTCATTAAATATAAATGTATTCTAATTAAATGAGCTTTTGACATGTACAGAACTAAAAACGTCCTTGTTAGTCCAAAAACATCTTTTATTGTAACCAAGCCCAGAGAACGAAGAAGGTCAATGCCTGCATCATCATTGTAACTTTGGCTCCGCCCACTGGCGTGTTAGTGAGATGATGAGGAGAGGAGAGCGATACAGGATCACTGGACTAAAAATACAATTTCCTTCTGAAGGATCCGAATGCTAGGAATGGTAATTTATTTTCAACAATGTGAATGTCTCAGTTGAGCATTATTTATTTGTATTCGGTACATTTCACTGTGCATTCTTTGGTAAATCTGTCGCAATTTTAGCACTTGCTTTTCAAACAAACTTTTACAATATGGACTTGAAAGTAATGCCATGCCGTGATAATTTGTCTGTTTCAGTAAAGCAAACCAGTGACTAAATGCTCAACTTCACATTGTTTATTTTAGTAGGATGAAAATAATCTGTTATTTAAACTGTGATTCAGTTATATATAGAAAGCAATCAAGGAAACCTCCCTTTGCGATCGCTGGAGCTGTCAATCAAACAGCACAAGTTTATCAGAGACTGTGTTCTGGACTCTCACCAAAACTCCCATAATAATCAACATATCTCTTATTTACATTGTGTTTGCCCTGTTAGTTATGATGAAAGCATTCATTAGTGTGCAGAAATCGAGTTACAATGACAAGATCACTGCATTCATGAGCTCAATATGTCTGTGATCTTCTACTATGCTCATCACTGCAACCTTTCATACCACAATCTAAATAAAATGCTATAGATCTAAATTGAATGTTTAAAATCAAGACTTTTCATGATTAGTTTACCTTGAGCGTTATAATAGTAAAAACGTGCTAAAAGTTTTCAAGAGAGTTCCACGTGCAATATTTAGCTATTTCATATGCAAAGATGTCAGCCAATCACAGTACTGGGCGTTTACGCAGCAGCCAATCGCAGCAGAGGGCGTTTACACTGAAGTCTCACAGCAGCCAATCGCAGCAGAGAGCGTTTACACTGAAGTCTCACAGCAGCCAATCACAGCAGTGGGCGTTTACACTAAAGACAGCAGCCAATCACAGCAGTGGGCGTTTACACTAAAGACAGCAGCCAATCACAGCAGTGGGCGTTTACACTGAAGTCTCACAGCAGCCAATCACAGCAGGGGCGTTTACACTGAAGTCTCACAGCAGCCAATCACAGCAGTGGGCGTTTACACTGAAGTCTCACAGCAGCCAATCACAGCAGGGGAAGTTTACACTGAAGTCTCACAGCAGCCAATCACAGCAGTGGGCGTTTACACTGAAGTCTCACAGCAGCCAATCACAGCAGTGGGTGTTTACACTGAAGTCTCACAGCAGCCAATCACAGCAGTGGGCGTTTACACTGAAGTCTCACAGCAGCCAATCACAGCAGTGGGCGTTTACACTGAAGTCTCACAGCAGTGGGTGTTCACATTGAAATCTCACAGCAGCCAATCACAGCAGTGGGCGTTTACACTGAAGTCTCACAGCAGCCAATCACAGCAGTGGGTGTTCACATTGAAATCTCACAGCAGCCAATCACAGCAGTGGGCGTTTACACTGAAGTCTCACAGCAGCCAATCACAGCAGTGGGTGTTCACATTGTAATCTCACAGCAGACACGCCTCTTCAAACAGAGCATTCAGAGCAGAGGGCTAAAATCAGGGTAGGAAAAATGCCAATTTTAAAAAAATCAACAATTTTTTATATAAAAATCATACATAATTATAATTGCACCCCTGGAAACATTGCAGTTCATGACCCTTTTAAAGCTAAAAAAACTCAAGTCAAGAGCAGTGTTATTTTCTCTTTTTTGATTGATTCACATTTAAAGCAGCAGGTCAATATATTAGGCTGCTGTCACTTTAAGACCAAACGCACAGATCCATTATACATCCAGTTTATGCCCAACTGATCACTTTTCACTTGAGACAAAACCGGCTGTGTTTACATGAATACGTCATACGATGGGCATTTTGACACAATTGTGTGTGTATTCTACCATTCAAGCACAATGAGACGTGAAAGAGAACTGAATTCGCGATCACATGCTGAGAAACGGCTTTCTTTGTGTGCTTTTTGCTGATTATTTGTCTTATTTGCTTATTGACATTTTTCTTGTTGTGGTCTGCTTGCCTTTAGGATTCAATTGTAAGGAATATTCTAGAAACTAGATGATTTGCCGGAACTTAAAATGCTCTTTAAACAAGAAACCAACTTCGTGCTAAATCAGGAACACATTGTCTTTGCTCTACAACTAAAAGCAGTTTAAGTTTAACGGCGCCCACCGCTGTGACAGTGGGTCTGCTTTAGTCTCAACAGGGGATTTAGACGAGCTCAGTCTATCTAACAGTCATCACCACACACACAAAAACAGAACGAGACAGCAGAGGCTCAAGGGATCGCAGCCATAATGGACTCGCTCTCTCTCCTTATTTAAAACTGTGTGTGTAGCTTTGCCCCTGGCTGCGGTTTTGTCCACTTCTGTTTGTTTGGTTTGTTTAGTTGCAGTATTTCCTGACTGGGGCTCTAAATATCTGTGACCCAGTGACACACAGCTGGACAGGCTCTGTGGGATTGATATTTGACTTGACAGTTTCACTTTAACATTATAAAAAGAAAACACTGCTGTGCAGTGAATGAAAAACTTTGTTAGGGAAAAAATAAATGCAAAACGAAAGTCAACATTTTCAAATCTGATCCGCTGTTTTTTATTTATGTTGCTTATTTGCTTAATTTATTTATTGTTTTTATTTAGCTTATTTATCTGTTTATTAGTTTTTTGTTGTTTTATTTTGTTTATTTGTTTGTTTTTGCTGTTTATTTATTTTGTTTATTTACTTATTGATGTGCTTATATGTTTGCTTATTTACTCATTTATTTTGCTTATTTGTTTATTTACTTCTGCTTTGTTTGCTTTTTATATATTTATTTTGCTTATTTATTTACTTGTGTTTATTTATTTATTTTACATTTTTGCTTATTAACTTATTTATTTGCTTATTTTTTTCTGTAAATTATTTATTATTTGCAAAAATGCACTGGAATATTTCTGCACAGCATGTACAATTATGTAATTTGTTGTTCTTTTTAGCACAAACATGTACTTTTTTATGTAAATTTGGCTTGTTAGAAATTGAATCTTATTTATTAAAATGAATGTTTACGCCCACAGAAAGTGGGCAGTAAATACAATTTTATTCCAGTGATAATGGCAGCAGTTGGATAAGCCATTGCTTATAAATGAATTGGGTACTACAACAGAGCATGTGCAAATAAACAGCTCTATCAGTGTTTGTGTGTACATGTGATTCACAGCTATTAATGGTTATGCATTAAAAAACGATTATTCACCCTGTGTTAACAAGGCTTGTGATAGTGTGAATAACCCTCATCTCCCCTCTCTAATTCAGTAATGACTCGGGGATATGAACCCATCACTGAGCAGAGATGCTCTGGAGAGCAGGTCTTTGTGATGGAGGGGTTAGAAACAGAATGTGGGAGTCAAACAATTTAGCGTGTATGTATAATGAACCCAGATTAGATGGCGTGTGACTCTTAAATTGAATTTGTGCATCTTTACTCAAGTCTAGGGCATTCTGAACAACTGCACCACATATTGTTAATAAATATTGTTGATATTTCTTTGTTATTTCCATAGAAACTATTGTCTCATGACGTTATATGGCTTTAATTAATCCAACAAGGGTAGAGTTGCACTGTAATAGTTTTGTGAGTACATATAAAAAGATACTTTTTCCCCAAAAATTCTGATTCTGCCATCATTTTATTCACCCTCATGTTCATGTTATTCACAAATGTCTATGTGGTTACCAGGTCGGTATTAGGTGGTTTGCAGAATGTTCTGGTGGTTACTAAACTGTTACTGGATGGCTTTTAGGATGTACTGGTTGGTTTGTTGGATATTCTGAGTGGTGTGTATGGTATTTTGGGTGTTCTGCTGGTTTCTAGGGTGTTTCGGTGGTTGCCAGGCTGCTTCTAGATTGTTTGAAAAATGTTCTGGTGGTTGCTAAGTCATTACTCTATGGTTTCTATTGTGTTCTGGTTGGTTTGCATGTGGTTGCTAAGCCAGTATTAGGTGGTTTCTATGGTGTTCTGTTTGGTTTGCATGATGTTTTGGGAGTTCTAGTTGTTGCCAAGGTGTTACTAGGTAGTTTCTAAGGTGTTCTGGGAGGTTACCAGGCTGCTACTAGGTGGTTGCAGAATGTTCTGGTGGTTGCTAAAGCGTTACTAGGTGTTCTCAAGGGTGTTCTGGTTGGTTTGCATGATGTTTTGGGAGTTCTAGTTGTTGCCAAGCTGTTACTAGGTAGTTTCTAGGGTGTTCTGGGAAGTTACCAGGCTGTTACTAAGTGGTTGCAGAATGTTCTGGTGGTTGCTAAACCGTTACTAAGTGGCCTCAAGGGTTTTCTGGTTGGTTTGCATGATGTTTTGGGAGTTCTAGTTGTTGCCAAGGTGTTACTAGGTAGTTTCTAGGGTGTTCTGGGAGGTTACCAGGCTGCTACTAGGTGGTTTCAGAATGTTCTGGTGGTTGCTAAAGCGTTACTAGGTGTTCTCAAGGGTGTTCTGGTTGGTTTGCATGATGTTTTGGGAGTTCTAGTTGTTGCCAAGCTGTTACTAGATAGTAGGGCTGTCACTTTTTATTTGATATTCGAATATGCATTTCAATATGACGTGAAATATCCGTAATCGAACTATAAATAAACTATCGGGTTTTTAAAGTGCCATGTAGCGCATTTTTTACAGTCTATGATTAGACCGTTTGTTTTTTATTTTATTGTTTGCCATCTCATCCAATAGAGAGACTCTAAACGTATTGTAGCGTAGGCCCATGGCCAAATCAAGCGAATAATAGCCAGTCTGTTTGGAAAATGGAAGATAACTCTCAGAACGGCCAGTCTGAGCGGACAATTACGACCCCAACCCATCTTTAAAGTAGTGTCTGGAAACATTTAGGGTTCTACTCCGTAGATGGTAAACTAACCGCTAAAGAGAAGGTAGTTTGCCGAATTTGAAAAAAAAAAACGGTTTACTTACACATCTACTTCTCTCAACATTGAAGCACAAATACCTGTGTGTGCCAGGCACGTCTGTGCGCTCCGAACGAGGCGAACATCGTCAATAAAAAGCTTAATTCAAACATTAAGTTAACAATTTGTTTTTCCAGACAGGCTATGGCCTGAGTCCTGTTTATGAAAATACATTTGTGATGTAATCTCCGTTACGGTGTTGTTGTTTTTGTTTTTGTTTTTTTTTGTCTGGGGTGGGGGAGTAGATATTCGAATATATTCGAATACATTGCTTGATATTTGATATCCATTCGAATTAGATTTTTCTCAAAAATGACAGCCCTACTAGGTAGATCTCTCCCGAAGTCTCTGTGATATTTTGGACATTCTTCAGTGAAAGACAGCGAAAATCCAGTCTACTCTACCTCCACTCAACCAGACATTAGTTGTGGTATATTTCGTATCTCTGTATAGCACAAATGTTGTTTTACACTAAAGTTTAATGCTTATGGTTCATGTTTGTTTAAGCAATAAACTTTTTTTCAGCCAAATAATCCATGCCAGTCTTATAACAAGAACACAAGCTTCACATTTCTGCCTTTTAAAGACCCTGTAAAATGGCCTGACCCAGAATATTCCTATAATGACATGTGTCTTGACACGTATGCACTGAATCTGTGGTCTCTCTCTGAACGCAGGTCTGCTGGAAGATAATAACATGTTTCTGGCCGTCGTTCTGATGATAAACTGCTCCGAGGTCTTTGTGTTGTCCGTCACCGCCCATCAGAGAGGAAACAATCAGCTGCAACACCGTAATTAAGGTCTTGCAAATGGAAGGTTGACTATTAGAGAAACATTTCCCATAATGCATCAACAAGGCTTTAAGTAGGAAGCGGATAAGTGGTCAAGACAAGCAGCCATTAAAACTAAGCTTCTTGCTTTTAGAAGTTACTGGAAACAAAGAGATGATGGCGCTGAAATGTTGATGCGAATCAATTTCCTGGCTGGATTGTGCAGGCTAAGAATGTGTTTCTGTTGCCGGTAATCAAGATAATGTGACATTTACAGCAGGAGCCAAGATATCTGATCTGAAAACCATCTCAGCATCAGCTGCGGTCCGCCTCATAATGGATGCTGATTGTTTAAGAGGCCTGTATTCCCTCACGGAGGAAGAAATACATGACAGGTCAAATCAAGATGATATGAAAGGCTTCTGATGGTTTTCTAATGCATATTCAGGATGAAGTACTTAAAGGCTTTTTGTGCTTCATATATGATTCATATATTATAATAGATGCTGGTGCTGTATAGGTCGAGACAGATGTCAGTCTGGAAGGTCATACAGAAATGTCGAAGACACTCCAACTAAGATCCTCACATTTCAACTAATCAACAATAGACCCCAGACTCCAGAAGGTCTGTTTAGACTGGAAATGTGACCGTTCAATGATTCTGAATGATGATGTTGTGCAGCTGTTTTGATTGGCTGAAGTGTTGACTGCTGTCTGTGAGAGACTGACTCATAGGCTTCTGTACGTGTGAGTTTCTGTACGAAATCAAGCCACAACACTACGAAATCAAGCCACAACACAACGAAATTAAGCCACAACACTACGAAATCAAGCCACAACTCAACAGAATCAAGCCACAACACTACGAAATCAAGCCACAATACAACGAAACCAAGCCACAACACTACGAAATCAAGCCACAACACAACAGAATCAAGCCACAACACTCAGAAATCAAGCCACAACTCAACAGAATCAAGCCACAACACTACGAAATCAAGCCACAACACAACAGAATCAAGCCACAACACTACGAAATCAAGCCACAACACAACAGAATCAAGCCACAACACTACGAAATCAAGCCACAACACAACAGAATCAAGCCACAACACTATGCAATCAAGCCACAAGACTGCGAGAACCAAGCCACAACACAACAGAATCAAGCCACAACACAATCAAGCCACAACACCACGAAATCAAGCCACAAGACAACAGAATCAAGCCACAACACTACGCAATCAAGCCACAACACTACGAAACCAAGCCACAACACCACGAAATCAAGCCACAACACAACAGCATCTAGCCACAATACTTCAAATTAAGCCACAAAACAACAGAAACCAAGCCACAACACTACGAAATCATAGCCACAACACAACGAAATTAAGCCACAACACTACGAAATTAAGCCACAACACAATCAAGCCACAACACAACGAAATCAAGCCACAACACCATGAAACCAAGCCACAACACTACGAAATCAAGCCACAACACAACAGAATCAAGCCACAACACTACGAAATTAAGCCACAACACAATCAAGCCACAACACTACGAAATTAAGCCACAACACAATCAAGCCACAACACAACGAAATCAAGCCGCAACACAACAGAATCAAGCCACAACACTACGAAATCAAGCCACAACACCACGAAACCAAGCCACAACACAACACAACCAAGCCACAGCACTACGAGATCAAGCCACAACAGAATCAAGCCACAACACAACGAAATTAAGCCACAACACTACGAAATTAAGCCACAACAGAATCAAGCCACAACTCAACGAAATCAAGCCACAACTCAACGAAATCAAGCCACAACACAACGAAATTAAGCCACAACACAACGAAATTAAGCCACAACACAATGAAATCAAGCCACAACACGAAATTAAGCCACAACACTACAAAATTAAGCCACAACACTACGACATTAAGCCACAAACACAACTCAATGAAATTAAGACACAACGCAACCGAATCAAGCCACAGTACAACAAAATCAAGCCACAACACAACGTAATTAAGCCTCAACACAATTAAATCAAGCCACAACACAATGGAAAAAACAATTTGTCTGCTATTTTATTCTATCCGTTTACGTTACTCCTGATCGGAGGCTTCCGTAAATATTTAGTTTATATGTAGTTACGCTTTCACTAAGTTTAATGCTGCAACGCAAAAATATTTAGTAGTGCGGAAGTTGTAACTTAGTGCTCATTTCAAAACTAGGCTAACTTGCGCACAGCTGGTGCAACAGGTGTTCTGACAGGAAACTTATCCGTTCCTTTATCCATACACGTGAAGAACACCCCGGGGCTTTATAGGGATCTGTTATGTTTAATCTACGAAGTTTTGCCATGTACAGGTCTATGTCTTTTGAATTAAAGTGCGCCGTGAACCCATGCTGGCGTCATTCATTTCATATTCGCTCCCGGCTGTCCCTGTCTGCCAGTATGGCGATGTAAACAGAATGGGTCGTGTGACATCCGGAGCTCTATACAGTGAAAAATGCTTCTCAGTTTGAAGGTGGTTATTTGCTGGACTGAAAGTGACATTAAAGAGACTTGAATAGTGTTTGGCCTCAGGTAGAGGCGAGTTAATCGACAGTTTCTCTCACTTCAGAGCTCTTAACTCTTAAAATCTCCACTGGGACCATCCCTGCACTTAGTGTCCTGTTAGTCACTTCAGATGATGAAAGCATCTGCTAAATGGACAGCGACTGAGCTTGGCTGAAAAAAGAAGTACACTCCTATTGTGTGCATATACTGTATATACACTTCATCTCTCTGTATGTACATTTTTTATCCTGTTATCTCTCTTTAAATATGAACTAAATATGAAAACTGAGTTCACCTTGATCTTGCTCTGATAACAGACTGAGGGAATATGTGTGTGTTTGTGTGTGTGTGTGTGTGTGTGTGTGTGTGTGTGTGTGTGTGTGTGTGTGTGTGTGTGTGCATGTTTTTGTGAAATATCAGGACACAAATGTGTATAATGACATGGGTATGACATAAGTATTACAAAAAGAGGGTGAAATATGAGGACGTTCCCCATGTCCTCACTTTTCAAAATGCTTATAAATCACACAGGATGAGGTTTTTTTCACAGAAAGTAAACTGCACAGTCTCCTGTGATGGGTAGGTTTAGGGCAGGGGCAGTGTGTGTGTGTGTGTGTGTGTGTGTGTGATGGGTAGGTTTAGGGGCAGGGGCAGTGTAGGGGGATAGAAAATACGGTTTATGTACGGTATAAAAACCATTACGCCTATGGAATGTCACATTTCACAAAAACAAACATGTGTGTGTGTGTGTGTGTGTGTGTGTGTGTGTGTGTGTGTGTGTGTGTGTGTGTGTGTGTGTGTGTGTGTGTGTGTGTGTGTGTGTGTGTGTGTGTGTGTGTGTGTGTGTCGACTGGTAATCCCTACACAAAGATGGCAATATCCAAAATCCTTGTCCTTGTGGGGACATTTTTGGTCCCCATGAGGAAAACATCTTATAAATCACACTAAGAGATGTTTTTGAAAAAGTAAAAATGCAGCATGTCTCCTGTGATGGGTAGGTTTAGGGGCAGTGTGTGTGTGTGTGTGTGTGTGTGTGTGTGTGTGTGTGTGTGTGTGTGTGTGTGTGTGTGTGTGTGTGTGTGTGTGTGTGTGTGTGTGTGTGTGTGTGTGTGTGTGTGTGTGTGGACGCCCACTGTGTTGTTTTGTTCTTAATTAAAAGGTAATAAATTGCCGTCCATCAGCACACGAGACTCATGCTGAGAAGTTGATGAAAACTTTAGCACTAATTACATCACAAAATTTGCCAGAGAAAACAATTTCTACTCCAGATTGACACACACACACACACACACACACACACACACACACACACACACACACACACACACACAGGTTTCTGTTGCTAAGTGAGGACATTCCATAGATGTAATAGTTTTTATACCGTACCAACCGTACAGTCTATCATCCTACACTGCCCCTACCCCTAAACCTACCCAACACACGCACACACACACACTATACCCCTACCGATAAACCAACCCAACACACACACACACACACTAGCCCTTGCCCTACCCCTAAACCTACCCATCACACACACACACACACACACACACACACACACACACACACACACACAACAAATACACACACTATACCCCTACCGATAAACCTACCCAACACACACACACACACACACACACACACACACACACACACTACCCCTACTCCTACCCCTAAACCTACTCATCACACACACATACACACACACAAAGGATGTGCATTAATTCTTGGCAGGTTTATGGATCATTTATTGGGTGGGTGGTATCATCAGTACTATGATGTTTGTTTTTGGCCTGTTTTCATCTTTTATTGATTAAACACTCTAATATGTGATTAATAATTCATCAAGCCGTTTCCGTGTGAATGATGTTCTTCAGGAACCAGCAAACCTCTGGCTTTGAGCAGTAATGAACTCAAGCGCTCATGGACTGATTGCACCGTTTCGCTCAGCAACACAATTTATTCTGCTAATACACAGTGTTCTTTTGTTTTTTCATGCACATTTGCACATGCAAACACACGCACACACACTTCTCAGTGTAAAGACCATCATTACCACTTCTCACACACCGCCGTGGCGGAACACATGGATTCTTCTTTTATTTCCATGGAAGACACCCACCGCCCCCATCCCCCCTGTGCGTGTGTGTGTGTGTGTATGTGTATGTGAGTGTGTGTGTGAGTGTGAGCGCTCAGACATGCCTGTTTCCAAGTTACCAGCTTCACTCTGCCAGTTGAGTGTAATTCTGAAACACCTTATAAGCTTCAAAACAGTGATATGAGGGAAGGACAACCCCTGTGGTGGTACCATGGTACATTGATGGAAATACCATGCCCCTTTGTAAAGATGTCCATATTTCTGTACAATTAGTACGCATGGTTCTCTGAGAAAGTGCTGTACTGGCAACAACAAAAAAGTCCAAAAGACAGGGTTTTTACACCTTTTTATATTTTATTTTATATGTATCTAATATCGTTTTTATTTATGTCAAAAAATCTATATATTACACACACACACACACACACACGAATATGTGTGTGTTTAAAGGTGTTTTTATGGTGTAATATTCTTATTACCATGGCATATGAATATGATAATCATATGATAAACATGGTCCAAAACAATGGTATTACCCTAAATTAAAAATAATAATAATAAGTCCCACAAATTACCATGTTACTACCATGATATTCTTGGAGGTACCTTGAAATATGCAAATATCATGGTACATGAATTTAAGTATCATATTAAATTTCAATGTTGCGTTGTATTACCATCTGAAATCCCTACTGTACTGTACAAACACACTTTCACCTATGGTACTGTATAAAAAACATAGATAATATGCCCTGAAAACCATTGCATTATCATGGTACCATATCTAAAAACATGCACTTATGGATAAGGACTATTAATTGCTGTGTAAATATCATGCATAAGGTGCTATAACATCTAATGGCATCACTTTACCATGGCACTGCTACGGTAGTTTTTTCTATGTATCCAAATCACGGGATTACCATAGTAAAATGTACAAACCCTCATGTAGCCATCCAAAAGATCAGGATAATACCATATTACTTTTTAGTAACTAGAAATCTTTAGAAAGCAGACCAAAACATTTCTGCATAAACGCACTTACATGCTTCTGTGCTCTCATCAGATCACAAAGTCTTAATCAAAAGTGAAAAAGAAAGACACCTGGTGCTCGAGACCGAACGCACAAGCACTCACAAGTTTATGGCAATCATCCATCAGAAGTCTGGCATCTCTCGGAGCATTCAACGATCCGAGCGATCCGTCCCCCACATGAGGCAAATACTAGTTGCTTTCCTTCTTTATCAGAAACAGCAGTCGGCACTCACCTCGGTTTCCCTGGGAGGGGGAATCCCTCAGAAAGAAATCCCTTCTGTCCCTCTCCTTGCGCTCTTTCTCTCTCTTTCTGTCTGCGTCAGTTTGTCTTTTGTTGCTCCTCAAACTCTTTTTCTGCACGCTGGGTGGCTGTTAATGTGGAGTTCATCCTGATCCAGCTGGGATCCTGGATGTGTCCATCAAATATCAGAGAGGAGCCAAAGCTGAAGACCTCACCAGTGAATCCAGGAGCTCCAAATGGAGAGAGAGAGAGAGAGAGAGAGAGAGAGTACAATGTGAGAAAAGAGGGAGGGGAAGGTAAAGCTCTCATTGAGAGAGAGAGAGAGGAGGAGGTTGTGTAGGGAGAATTATGTTTTGTGGTTTTGTGTGTGTGTGTGTGTGTGTGTGTGTGTGTGTGTGTGTGTGTGTGTGTGTGTGTGTGTGCAGTGGTCCAAACAAAAATGTGAGTAACACTTATAATTCTGAATATCACTGTACTGGATGAATCGAAGCAAGTGGCATTATTTTGACACTATAAGCTAAATGTTTCTCAAAAGGATGTTTGATGCATTTGAAAAGATAAAAAGATAAAACAACAGATCTAGTTTGGGGTGAATCTCACAACAACAACAAAAAACCTTGTCCTGGTCACATAATATACATTATATTTTATAGCATATAAATAAAATGTTTTTTAATTTTTAAAGACCATTAAGGTTGCATTACTCCCCCAAACTTCTCAATATATAAAGTGCATCCATGATTTACCTTTTATTCTTTTTGTAATGATAAAATGATTTTTATTAGATTCTTATTACCATAATATGATACTTTTTTATTTTTAATAATTGTTTAATTTGTAATCACTTTTTTTTATTTTAATAATTTACTCTGATGGAGTGCTTTATGCTATAAAACATCCTTTAGTTTATAATTATTTTATTTATTTTATTTATTTATTCATTCATTTATTTTTGCAGTGTCTTAATTGTAAAAAAAAAAAAAATACTGTTCCTAAAAATATACTTTTATTTTTAAATTAATAAAATATTTCTTATTTCACTCTTTTCAATTTGGGGTAATTATATGACATCATTATATTATATTATATAATTATATTATAATAATTACATTACATTATTTATATATATATATATATATATATATATATATATATATATATATATATATATATATATATATATATATATATATATATATATATATATTATTATATATAATATAATTATTAGATTGTATTAGATTCATTTATATTAAATATATTAAACAGGAAATTCAAAGTTAATTTAAGTTCAAATATGGAAGAAATTATATTCCTGTGGTTGTTTATATATTGGTGTGGTGTTTTTTTTAAATCTTTTTTGTCTTAAAGCATAAGTCAACACCATTGTTGAGTATTTTGAGTATAACTGCAGTGAAAAGACGGGAAAACATGGTTTGAAATTGATGGTGTTTGTTACGTCACAAACTCGATGTTATGATGAGCTACACAGCTTTCTCTGCCGTTTCTAACTAAGGATGCTTATTATTAGACGGCAGCTGTCTGACTCTGAGATGCGAGCGGGAACATGGTTTGTGTGACATTAGCAACACACTATTAGCGGTTGGATAAATGGTATGATGTTATTGCTTCATGCTCCCTCCTAACCATTCTCTCACAATCTGAGCCTGATGAATCTGGACATTGTCATCCTGGAATATGGCCATGATGTGTCCTCCTACATGGTTGTTTAAGAAATGAAAAGAACTGATGCCAAACATATAAAGAATAATCACTGCAATAATCATCCAATCGTTGACTTTTTTTAAAAACCAAACAGTGGCCAGGCAGTGTGTGTGTGTGTGTGTGTGTGTGTGTGTGTGTGTGTGTGTGTGTGTGTGTGTGTGTGTGTGTGTGTGTGTGTGTGTGTGTGTGTGTGTGTGTGTGTGTGTGTGTGTGTGTGTGTGTGTGTGTGTGTGTGTGTGTGTGTGTGTGTGTGTGTGTGTGTGTGTGGACTGGTAATCCCTACGGTATGGGGACAAAATGTCCTGCAATATCAAAATCCTTGTCCTTGTGGGGACATTTTTGGTCCCCATGAGGAAAACATCTTATAAATCACACTAAGAGATGTTTTTTGAAAAAGTAAAAATGCAGCATGTCTCCTGTGATGGGTAGGTTTAGGGGCAGGGGCAGTGTGTGTGTGTGTGTGTGTGTGTGTGTGTGTGTGTGTGTGTGTGTGTGTGTGTGTGTGTGTGTGTGTGTGTGTGTGTGTGTGTGTGTGTGTGTGTGTGTGTGTGTGTGTGTCTTTCCATTTGGCTTTAATCTAATTTACTTTGACACTCTTCTGTGTCCTTTGTGTAGCCTATTTGGGATCACACAAGGTTATGTCTCTTATTCAAATACACACACACACACACACACACACACACACACACACACACACACACACACACACACACACACACACGTTAGTAGGTTCGACTGTCAAGGGATCTTGACCAGAATTAATGACTGAATTACTCTTGTGCCCTGAGTGTCATTGAAAGTGTGCGTGCGTATGTGTGTGAGACAAGCGTCTTTTTTGCTACTTATATAGTTATGATTAAATAAAATCTCTCTGTAGTGTCACATTAAACACTTTCAGTGGCTCTGAACTGCTGCAAGATTCACTCTTTCACACACATCTGCCCACAAAACAATATTAGATCCACGAACACAAGAGCATGTGCTACTGTCAATAAACACACACACGCAATGAAAGGACACCCGGGCCAGTGTAGTCTAGGAACAACTGTCACTTTTGGTAAACAATCTCCTGCTCCAAACACAGCACATTAATTCAGCTGTGACCCGCCGGAAGAGCCCGCCTAGGCTGTAAATCACCGGCGTAGCGTCAGAGCCGTGAGGAAAGATGGTGTTTACAAACCCAAGTTCTCTGCACTTGCTTAAACATTTATTCCTGTGCGGGAGAAAACCGCAAAATGAGCTCTCAATGCAAAAAGCAGTCACTCGAGGACAGCTTACGCCCGCCACGGGAAATAAAGAAATTTAGGTCATCAGAAGCGTTTCTTTTGTAACTTCTGAAGCGTTGTAATGACGGAAACGTTTGGTATTTGCTGAAAGGGATTAGGAAATACTGGAAGGAAATGTTTGCCATGAAATGGCAAAAACACAATGTAGAAGCACAACAACAGGTTGAAGTGAATAGATGACTTTCAGTTTGGAAACTGGAAGGGAAACGGTTGTAAACTAGTTTTATAATGTAAAACATTATGATCTAGAAAATAACTGTGTTGTTTACAGTTGAGTAATTTTCAAGTAAAAAAAAAATGTCTTTAACTGTCACTTTTTATCAGTTTAATGCGTCCTTGCTGAGTAAAAGTATTAAATTTGTAGAAAAAAATCTTACTGACCCCAAACTTTTGAATGGAAGAGTTCATATAATTAACACTGATCTGAAGAGCCTTTAATAGAACATCAAAACATTTTATTCTTAATTAACATTTTATTCTTAAAATCCAAATAATCAATCAAGAGCCCTTTTTTTTCTTCTTGAGATGTATATAAATCTTTCTCGAACCTACAAAGAACCTTTAGAAACCATTATTTTTAAGAGTGTATTAGTTCTCTTGTTGTTTCTCAGGCTATACAAGTAGGATCCACTTGAGCTATTAAAGCGGAACAGCTGTTTTTGTTTGTTTAGTTGGTTCTTTTGGAGATTGAAAATGTTTCTGATTGTATACAGTATAATGAAATCTTAAGGTTGTCATATTAGATTCTTGGTTCTTTAAACCAGTGGTTCCCAACCACGTTCCTGGAGGCCCACCAACAGTGCACATTTTGCATGTCTCCTCAATCAAACACACCTGATTCAGGTCATCAGCTCATTAGTAATGACTCCAAAACCTGATGTGGGTGTGTCAGACAAAGGACACATGCAAAATGTGCACTGTTGGTGGGCCTCCAGGAACGTGGTTGGGAACCACTGCTTTAAACCATCAAAACAGATTAAAAAGCTCTTTGTGGACCTATTTTTAGCAGCGTACAATGGGGTGAGGCTGCAGTGATTGTGTTATCAGCCTGTTTTGCTCTTTTCCCGGCACTGTGCACACGAAAGAGTTATGGGTCATGACCTCTGACCCCTGCCTGACGTGGTCTTCACTTGACAGATCACCTGCAGACGGAGGTTGTGCGGTACGTGTCTTTTCCGTCAGAGTGATGATCTCTCTGTTAATAGTGCACTGAAATGATTTGGGAGATTGTCACTTCTGCTGAAAATCTGTTACCGGCTCGACAGCTGAATTTCATTAGCTTACTAGCCCATGTCAAAATGATATTCTCATATGGCTCTCTCCTTCAGTGTTTGTCTATGGATTTCATGGTCTAAAAATTAATAACACTTGAGAAATCATTCTTGCTTTTTTTATATCTCAAATCCTCTCTGTCTTGTATCATATAGTTTTATGGACTTTACAGACGTATGTGGGTGAAGGCTACAAGATTACAGTGTAGGTGAGAGATTCATTTTCATTTCATAGGTTGCCACCTGTGCAATAAGTCCATTTGTGAAATTTCCTCACTACTAAATATTCCACGCTCAACTGTTAGTGGGATTATAACAAAGTGGAAGCAATTGGGAACAACAGCAACTCAGCCACTAAGTTATAGGCCGCCTAAAAATCACAGAGCGGGGTCAGCGCATGCTGAGGGTCACAGTGCGCAGAAGTCACCAACTTTCTGCTGAGTCAATCGCTCCAGACCTCCAAACTCCTGTGGCCTTCAGATGAGCTCAAGAACAGTGCGGAGAGAGCTTCATGGGATGGGTTTCCATGGCCGAGCAGCTCATCCAAGCCTTACATCACCAAGAGCAATGCAACGCGTGGGATGCAGTGGGGTAAAGCACGCCGCCACTGGACTCTAGAGCAGTGAGACGTGTTCTCTGAGTGACCAATCACGCTTCTCTGTCTGACAATCCCATGGACGAGTCTGGGTTTGGTGTTTGCCAGGACAGCGGGACTTGCCTGACTGCATTGTGCCAAGTGTAAAGTTTGGTGGAGGGGGGATTATGGTGTGGGGTTGTTTTTCAGGGGTTGGGCTCGGCCCTTAGTTCCAGTGAAAGGAACTCTTAATGCTTCAGTATACCAAGACATTTTGGACAATTTCATGCTCCCAACTTTGTGGGAACAGTTTAGGGATGGCCCTTCCTGTTCATGACTGCGCTCCAGTGCACAAAGCGTCGGTCCATAAAGACATGGATGAGTGAGTTTGGTGTGGAGGAACTTGACTGGCCTGCACAGAGTCCTGACCTCATCCCGATAGAACACCTTTGGGATGGATTAGAGCAGAGACTGCGAGCCAGGCCTTCTCGTCCAACATCAGTGCCTGACCTCACAAATGCGCTTCTAGAAGAATGGTCAAAAATTCCCATAAACACACTCCTACACCTTGTGGAAAGCCTTCCCAGAAGAGTTGAAGCTGTTAGACCTGCAAAGGGTGGGAAAACTACATATTAAACCCTTTAATGTCAGTCTAATAGAGATGTTAACATAATTAACATTTTTTGATTAAAACAAATACAGCCTTAGTGAGCAGAAGAGACTTGTTTTAAAAACATAAAAAAACTGATCCCAAACTTTTGAACTGTGTGTGTGTGTGTGTGTGTGTGTTTGTGTGTGGAATACTTAAATTTAGTTACATTTTATTAGTAGCTCACATTGTAGCAAACTTCTTGTCTAAAAGGGAAGCTGAATTGTAGAGTAAATAATGAGCTTGTAGCTTTTCCAGCACTGTACTCAACTCGTCTCTCTCTCGTTCGCTCTTTATTTATCTGACAATTCATTACACAGATGATAGTTCTCCACATGGCGGCGGCTCCCACAAGGAAAACTACCTCTCTAATTTAACATGCAGAAACAGAAATCAAAGAGCCGCCGTGAAACAAATTAGAGTACATTTGAACCTCCGACTGAATGGCAATGAATAAATCAGCAATAAATGGAGAAAACACATTTTGAGTCCACCAAGGGAAACTTTAGAGCTCGTTGGCTGTAATATAATCGGTGTGAAAACAGTGTTCGAAACGTCACTGGCGGGATCAATCCTGCTCTCTGCCCAAACAATTATGGATTTTTCTTTAGCGCAGAAAATGCACGGATCACAACACATCAATACGCGTGGGCTCCAGACACTGGCCGGCGAGAGGAGGGTGTCACTGGTGAATTAGTTATGGGAGAAGGTGATCGGCTTATTACTTACAAGTACACAGGTTAAAGGTCAACTCTTGGACCCCGGGGGGTGTTTTTGAATGTCATCTGTAATTTGGAAGCATCTTTCCTTTCCCGTTTCTCTCCGGGAAACACTGTTGATTACCTTATTATTTTATTTGAGAGAGAAACCATTCAAAATAAGAAATATAAACCCCATCCAAGTTCAAAAAAGCAAACGGATTGTATTGTAAATCTTTCTTGGGACACAGCAGAGAAGAGCAATCCTGTGCCGATAAATTCAATACACCTGGTAGGCTGGCTTTAGTTTGGGCCGAGTTTTTACTTGTGATTCATAATAAGTCAGTTGTTGTCAAAAGCAATGAATTATATTTCCAACTCTAGCACATGAAGCTTTAAATCACTCATTTCCTGGGCTGATTTCACCACTGGCCATTTGATCACTTTTTGTGGCCTGGATTGGGTCCCGCAAGCCTCTGAAGGACAAATGAAGTTTTCGGAGAATCCGGACCAAATCAATCTCAGTCAGTCCTGATTGAAGAGGTAAGTCTGTGATTTCGGACAAGTGAACCTAGCAGAGGCCCAACCATCTGCAGACTGCAGACAGCTAATATCAAAACTCAAAAATGTCATACCAATTGTTTCCTGAAATGGATCATTTGGAGTACTATGGGAGGAAAAAACAAAACAAGCTAGAGCTCCAAAATTGACAAGACTGAGAATCTGAGAACTAAGCAATCCAGACTAAAAAATCATTATTTTTAGTGTATATATGATATAGTTCTATAATTCTATTTGTATTTATTAAATTGATATAAAATAGTATTTTTAAAATGTTATAAAATATGTTGTACTTTATTATATAAACTTATATAATTGTTTTACTACAACTATAATAATAATAATTATATTATTTTAAGTATATATACTTTAATACTTAATATGTACTTAGTAAAAAAATTATATGTTAATTATATGAAATATAATCACAAAAAAGATTTTTAAAAATTACATTTTATTCTAATATGTAATATATTTAATTGTTATAAATCTGCTTATTATATAAAAGTATATGAATGACATTATTAATATACACACACTCACCTAAAAGATTATTAGGAACACATACTAATACGGTGTTTGACCCCCTTTCGCCTTCAGAACTGCCTTAATTCTACGTGGCATTGATTCAACAAGGTGCTGAAAGCATTCTTTAGAAATGTTGGCCCATATTGATAGGATAGCATCTTGCAGTTGATGGAGATTTGTGGGATGCACATCCAGGGCACGGAGCTCCCGTTCCACCACATCCCAAAGATGCTCTATTGGGTTGAGATCTGGTGACTGTGGGGGCCATTTTAGTTCAGTGAACTCATTGTCATGTTCAAGAAACCAATTTGAAATGATTCGAGCTTTGTGACATGGTGCATTATCCTGCTGGAAGTAGCCATCAGAGGATGGGTACATGGTGGTCATAAAGGGATGGACATGGTCAGAAACAATGCTGAGGTAGGCCGTGGCATTTAAGCAATGCCCAATTGGCACTGAGGGCCTAAAGTGTGCAAAGAAAACATCCCCACACCATTACACCACCACCACCAGCCTGCACAGTGGTAACAAGGCATGATGGATCCATGTTCTCATTCTGTTTACGCCAAATTCTGACTCTACCATCTGAATGTCTCAACAGAAATCGAGACTCATCAGACCAGGCATCATTTTTCCAGTCTTCAACTGTCCAATTTTGGTGAGCTCGTGCAAATTGTAGCCTCTTTTTCCTATTTGTAGTGGAGATGAGTGGTACCCGGTGGGGTCTTCTGCTGTTGTAGCCCATCCGCCTCAAGGTTGTGCGTGTTGTGGCTTCACAAATGCTTTGCTGCATACCTCGGTTGTAACGAGTGGTTATTTCAGTCAAAGTTGCTCTTCTATCAGCTTGAATCAGTCGGCCCATTCTCCTCTGACCTCGAGCATCAACAAGGCATTTTCTCCCACAGGACTGCCGCATACTGGATGTTTTTCCCTTTTAACACCATTCTTTATAAACCCTATAAATGGTTGTGTGTGAAAATCCCAGTAACTGAGCAGATTGTGAAATAGTCGTCTAGCACCAACAACCATGCCACGCTCAAAATTGCTTAAATCCCCTTTCTTTCCCATTCTGACATTCAGTTTGGAGTTCAGGAGATTGTCTTGACCAGGACCACACCCCTAAATGCATTGAAGCAACTGCCATGTGATTGGTTGATTAGATAATTGCATTAATGAGAAATTGAACAGGTGTTCCTAATAATCCTTTAGGTGAGTGTATATATACACACAAATGAATAATAATGTCATTCATATACTTTTATATATATATATATATAAAATAAAATAAATAAATGCACAAAATATATGAAATATAATTACAAAATTGTTTTCTAAAAAATATTATTTTGTCTATTTCTATTTTAATATATACTATATACATTTTTATAATATATATTTAAAGCTTAGATTATTATTTGTTATTTCATATATAGTAATAAATACATAATAAAAATAATATTATTACTATTATAATTATTATATGACATGATTACAAAATATATTTGTAAAATATAAATGTCCATTTTAATATAATATTTAAAAATAAATGTATTCAAAACTAATTATATAAAAGCATATTAATTATATTATTATTATTATAACTTTTATTATTTTTCTTCGTATGTTTTATAATGCTTTCAGGATTTTCCGCCGGGCTTACCACAATTTACACTGCATTTCCTGCTAAAATCAGCACAGAAAAAGAAATGTGAAAACTGTCCACAGATTCCGTCTGGACCATGAATCAACTGACATTTCATTAAATCATGACACAAACCTTTTTGATGGCTTTTGCTCAAATGAGAATAATTATGTCTTTCTGGCAGATGCTTTGCTGTGATCAGGCTGAATTGTTGTGGGTAATCTCTGAAGCCGCTGCATATTATTATCACATATAGAGGTTTTATTTAGATGTTGTTTGGATCTCTATGGGGAAGCCTCCAGCGAGATCTCTATATACAGCATATGCGAGACATTCAGCACTGTGTATTCCACTTCTAGCCGTCAATCAAATCTGAAAGAGGAAAGGAATTTATCACAGTCGGAGCCTCATGAGGAATATCGGCCTCTCAGTCTGAATAATCATGCAGTTTGTGTGTTTCTAGGCTGGAAACTGCAGACGTTCTCCATGGAAGCAGCTATAGCAACGGAAAAGAGCCTGTGCAGGACTAGCTTCTCAATCGTCACACTAAAATTAGTTCTTCATCGGGAGCCCACCTTAAGCTCGCTATCACTGAGAATCCAGTGATGCGGTGATGGGACGGCAGTCTCGAGTAGTTCTCTGTCAAACTGTTACACAACTGTTTTCTGGTGTCCTCAACTAAGTTTCATGAACTTCTGTGTTTCAGATCAGTGATTCGAAGGCCCACATGGATTCTGCACCTGGACTCTAGAGAAAATTATACAGAATTTGAAGAAGTTACACCCATCCTCAGCACCTCGTAAGTTTATTTTAATGTAATAAATTATAAAATAATTGTTTCGATATTATATCATATATAATATTCAGCGTACACACACAGACTTAGTATGTATATAATAGTAATAGATTTTATTTATAACGCACTTTTCATTTTGCAGAATCTGCAGAAAATGACTAAAAACAAGTAGAAAATAATAAAAACAATCGACACAAAAAAGCCTTTCTGAATAGAAAAGTCTTCAGTTCTGCTTTAAAAGTGTCCAGGCTCTGTACGGCTCTCAGGGACAGGGAGCCAGTGCAGTAAATGTGGGATAGGAGTTATGTGATCATCATAAGGACTCTGGTAGCGCTGTTCTGGATGCATTGTAGCTTTTGGATATTTCTGCCAGAAATCCTACTGAAGTTGCAGTAGTCCAGCCTGGTGGAGATAAAGGCATGAATAAGTTTCTCTGCATCTGGAAGGGTTAGAGGGGGACGAAGTTTGGAGATGTTTCGAAGGTGACGGAAGGAGGTTTTGCGAACGTGTTTAATGTGGTCATTGAAGGTCAGCTGTGGGTCAAACCGAACCCCTAGGTTTGTGACTGAGGAGGAGAAAGTGATGAGCTGGGATATGGGAGAGGAGTGGATCTGATTAGGGGAGCCAACAAGTAGTGCCTTAGTTTTACTGGAGTTCAGCATAACATTATGGTGAGGTGAAGTGAATGACACTGATTATCTCTTCATCACGGCACCTGTTAGTTGGTGGGATATATTAGGCAGCATGTGAATATTTTGTCCTTAAAGTTAGAAGCAGGAAAAATGGGCAAGCGTAAGGATTTGAGAGAGTTGTGATGGCTAGACGACTGGGTCTGAGCATCTCCAAAACTGCAGCTCTTGTGGGGTGTTCCCGGTCTGCAGTGGTCAGGATCTATCAAAAGTGCTCCAA
Source organism: Gobiocypris rarus (assembly GCA_023029165.1). Lineage (NCBI taxonomy): Eukaryota > Metazoa > Chordata > Actinopteri > Cypriniformes > Gobionidae > Gobiocypris > Gobiocypris rarus. The sequence continues at coordinate 5,157,041 of CM040913.1, read as the reverse complement.
GGAAGGAACAGTGGAGAACCGGCCACAGGGTCATGGGCGGCCCAGGCTCATTGATGCACGTGGGGAGTGAAGGCTGGCCCGTGTGGTTCGATCAAACAGACGAGCTACTGGAGCTCAAACTGCTCAAGAAGTTAATGCTGGTTCTGATAGAAAGGTGTCAGAATACACAGTGCATCGCAGTTTGTTGTGTATGGGGCTGTACACTCCCGCCGAAAGCGCCAACTGCCATCCATGTGGATGTTACTTTAACACGTACCACCTACCTAAGCATTGTTGCAGACCATGTACACACTTTCATGGAACCGGTATTCCCTGGTGGCTGTGGCTCTGTCAGCAGGATAATGCTCCTGACACAAAGCAAAAATGAATCAGGAATGGTTTGAGGAGCACAATGAGTTTGATGTGTTGACTTGGCCTCCAAATTCCCCAGATCTCAATCCAATCGAGCATCTGTGGGATGTGCTGAACAAACAAGTCCGATCCATGGAGACCCACCTCGCAACTTACAGGACTTAAAGGATCTGCTGCTAACATCTTGGTGCCAGATACCACAGCACACCTTCAGGGGTCTAGTGGAGTCCATGACTCGATGGCAGCAAAAGGGGAACCAACACAATATTAATCATAATGTTATGCCTGATTGGTGTTTATATATGACTATTGAATCATTATAGAAAATGTATTATTTCTTACATATTCAATATTAGAAATAATTATTTTTATGTAATTAATTATTCAAAAGTCTGATAATCTAATAGTTAATAATTGGTTGCAACATCTTCATTTGTTTTAGATCCATTCTGTGAAATTTACAGATTTTCTTTCAAAATCAGTGCAAGAAGTGTAAAACAAATTCAATTCGTAACATTGAGTGCAACGTTTACTGTTAATATGTTAATGTTAACTGTTAATTTTATTTCCTGAGAAACTTGTATCAATGTTTAGGGTTTGAATTTGCATCGGAGAATCTTCTGGATCATCAGCAAAAATCCTCTGGCCTTCTTTGCATTGATAACTAAAACATGTAAATTAGATCAGCCCTGAAACCCAGACACTGACGCTCCTTCCTGAAAAAGAGTGAAAGCATCAGATGTAAGAGAATATGAGAATATATTGATATTTATATCTCTTTATTGGTGCCGTCTGTGTCTCAAGGATCAGTTCTTCTGCATATCTCGATTATATGTGCAGACATCACGGAAACGTACAGAAAATCAATTTAACAGATTTATCACAGACCTCGCGCTAAGAGACACCTGCTCTCGACAGATGACAAACATGACCTTAGTTTGGACGGCTGGGTGGAGCGGCACTGAAGAGTTTCAGCTTTATATGAGAAATATAATATTTGTGCTGACAGTTTTCTCTTTCATGGCTCAGGACACCAGTAGAGTTTGAGCTTAAATCATGTCCTAAAATGTTTATTTGGATTGAAATATCATTTGGAAATAGCAGACTTTGTCATCTTGGCATTTTTGTTTTGTTTTTTTCCTTTTTAGAAACTCAAATTGTGCTCAGATACGCCAAAATGCAAGAGGCAAAAATCAGAGACATCAATATGAACTGTAATGAACAATATGCAAAACATTTCTCATAATATTCCTCAAGACCATATGATCTGAGCTGCTATCTACATTAATTTTATAGATTTATCAGCAGATTTCTCATTTGTTTCTTACATTTCATCTCATCGCTGTCTTTTGAGAAACTAACTCTGACATAAAATATGTTTTGCTTGCATATATGACATTTATACAAGGATATTTGTGAGAAATTAATATTTAAACCTTAAGTAAAGTATTATTTTTGACTTGTTTCGAATGACGGGTCACCTGTCAGCCCTTTTTTATTCTTTGTGGTGTTTACTGAGGAATGCAAAAGAAAAAAAAGGCTATTTGTGCAAAAATGTGTCCTCAGGGTTATACAAACTGTCCCTGGTCACTCACATGCATGTCACATCTGTCTGTCATACCCCAGAACTCGTTTCTCATCTGTGTGTGTGTCGTGCACAGGTGCACAGTGGTAGGGTGAAGAAAAGCTCTGGCAAGAAACACAATGAATTAGATTTGATTTGTCATCCGTGCCCAGAGGGATCTCACACACGTTCACTCACACACACACACACTCTTTATGCCATCCATTACCCCACAAACAAAATTACATACATACTGCCTTCCAAGAGACATAAACATTCCTGACAGAAGTGTCGGTATGACAGATCTTTGAGCTGAAATGCTGTTCTGTATCTTAAAGAGACCCAGAGGAAAATGTATTATTGTGGAGAGGTTTGTTTTTCTTAGCTTGGGAAACTCTCATTTAAATTTAAGTTAAAATTAATAAAAGTACACACAAATGAGACAGTGTAGGGGAAAGTTAATTTTAAAAGTAATCCGTTACTCCCTTTAAAAAGTAACTAATTGCGGTACGTAGTTACTTTTTGTTGAGAATAATGCGTTGTTACTTTTGCGTTTGCGTTTTCTCACCTGAGCTGGGCTTGATTGTTTGTTTGTTTTAATAACAAAGAACAAAAGTTCTATTTTTGGCAAATGTAAAGGCCTTTTCACACCAAAAGTGAAATGAATAAGCCTCAGACTGAAGGAAATGCAAATTCCCTCCTGTACAGTAGAGGGCGCCGCTCAAACAACCCTCTCAGCTGTGCTGCCATTCTGGATCGCAGGAGAAGAAAGTCCTCAGAAGAAAAATGTTTTCTAAAGTAATTTTTGCTTATTTGTAGGGTTGAATTGGATTATCGAAGATCATCAGACATTGGTTAATAAAGTGAGATTATTTATGTTAAATGTATTTAATCTCACTTTATTAACCAATTTAATTATTGCAGGTTTGCATAATGCTTCGAGTTTGCATTTCACTGTTTTAACACATTTTGAAAGTGAGATGAGTAAATGCTTTTTTCGTTTCACAATCTTAAATAAGCAAAACAAAATTAAAAGCGGCAGCCCTTCATGGATGACTGCCATAAACATCTAGGCCTGGTCCTCTCTCGTCCTTCACTGTTGTCACGTCTTCTTTTATCCAACCGGAGCTCCTCCTTGAGATAATAGACCTTTGCAGTGCGCAGGTGCTCCGTTCTCACGGCTCCCGGCCTCTTCCTGCTTGCCACATACCCCCATTGCCCTTTTCAGGCCGGGGGTTACCCGGTCACAGCGGTCACAGCACCTGGGGGTAAGGACGGATGATCTTGGTCTGGTTTCCAGACACACTGCCCACTCGGGCCTTAAACCAGCCGAGAGGCTCTCTCGTGGTGCCCTGCGATGGTACTGGGTGCTCCTCGGTGGACAGCTCGACACTCCTTTGCCTCCTGGTTGGCCGGCAATGGCTCCTCTGTTCTTCAAGCTCCCAGTTCATCCCCATCATGACGGAGGGCAGCTGGTCTGGCCTCCGGCAAACTGCGGCAACTCTTCCATCCCCTCATGGACGGCAGTCATCCAAACTCGACCGAAGTGAGCTCTCCATCCCATCTGGCCTTCTATCGCTCCAGCACCACCGCTTTGGGCAGTCACTGGCCCGACCTCCTCAGCAACCCAAATCCCACTCAGCAGTGAAGGCTCTCCGACAACGCATCCCTCCTTCCTCCCCGGTTTCGAAAAGAAGTCGGGAACAGGCGACATTTCACAAACTTAAATATATAAACAAACACAAAACAAAAGTAAAAATGCCAGCCCCTCACGAACGACACACATGAACAAAACACAGCATAATAGTCCAGGTATGGTCCACTCTTGTTCTTCACTGTTTAAGCGAGATACGAGGCCGGTGCTGTGCGCAGGTGATGCTCGTTAGCAATCATGTCACTGGCCTCACTCCGTTTACTTGAAAAAAGTCATTTGTAATTGCCCCCAAAACACTGACAATATATAGTATAGTATTAACGCACGGGCCTACATGTCTACAAAAAATTGTAGAGCCACACCGCTAAACCCATACTCAGTGGGAATTTGTAGCTTTGCACTGCCTTAGCTTTCTCAGCGCCGTAACGCTCCCCTGCTTTACAAATCGGAGCACCGGGGGCCCTTCAGATGAGTCCATGCCCAGGGCATGACACCTTCATCTGTTCCTGGTATAGAGCTATAAAATGAATGTGGAGCAGCTCAGATCATTTAATGAGAAATATTTGAGTTCATAATGATATTCATAACTCAAATGTGAATTTTGGGTTCATATTGAGAGACATTTGATTGCAGACTGTATCTTGGCAATTCTTAGCACAGTTTGAGACATTGAGATTTTTAACACTCTGAAGGAGAAACACGAGAGATCTTTTTCTATGGAAACTTAATCAGATGTCTCCATTGTCCATAGAAAAAATGTAAATGCTATGTATATTATTTTACTTTTCTGTCCTGCAGGTATCATAACACAGTATTTTTTGCATGTTATTTACTGATATTGATAAATGATCCTTCATTTGTAAATCCCACCTGGTGTTAATTTTACATTTCTGCCCATGTTTCCATTTGAGTGTCCATCCATGTGATGAAATGACCCTTGTGTGTGCTACATGCAGATTGGTATCTCCTAGTGCTTGCGGATTGGTCGTACAGAAATAATTCTAGTCTGGGAGGATGGAAGCTTTGATCTTAATAAAAGGAATGTTTGATGTCTGTGAGATGGTTTATCAGAGCAGGCTAGTTGCCATGGCTAGCCTGACGTCAGAGAGGCCAAAGAATACGTTCTCTCGCTTGCTGTTATTTTGAGCTCATTGTTCTCCTCACTGGGTAATTGGATGGCTAAGCCGCTGATCACAGCTGGACTGGACTACAAGGCTCGAATGGAGAGACTGGTTGGATTGGGGTGAGGGAGGAGTTGAGGAGAGGCCTTGATTGGACTCGGGGGTGAGGGGTGAAAAGATCCTAGGGTTTTGGGGGTGAGATATAGCTTTGGTGGAGATTCAACAGCGGGCCAAGGACATAACCTTGTGGGACCTCATAGGAATCAGACCAATCAGGAGTCACCAATCCTGACAGCTTGGCATAGCCCTGGTTCAAAGCAACCAATGAAGACTTGATCAAAACAACACTGCTTATGCATTGGAAGTTTTCCTGTTGGGGCTGACAAGTGAGGAGCAGTCCGTATAAGACCTTTCTTGAGAAGATTCAGATCATTTGCATTTATCCCGAAACAAATAGGGTGTAAATTAATTTTCCACAATATTCACATGATGTTGCAATTGATTTGTGCAATGAACTGGTTCAGTTTGTATTCCTAGAAGTATTCCTTGTATTCCTGGATATCCATTCAATCGTCTTTCCACTAGTGAGTGACGCTGCCTTAAATGCACATTTACTAATTTGAGCGTGCCATTTAAAAAAATAAAAATAATTAACCAGGATTTTACCATGATTAATTAATCATATGACATAAAACACACAAGATGATTAAGAACAAGTGTTGAAACAAGCCCAAAAATATTGGAGGGATAAAACCAACACATACATTTGCACAAGCATTTCCATAAATGGCTAAAATGAGCGCTTCCCTACAGTTCACGCTTTCTTTAAGACCACGCCCACTCAGCTAAAACAGGACATATAGAACAGCTAACCCCACGTAAATATTATAAAGTGCACATGAACAGTAAGTAAAAACATTGATGGAAGACAACTTCAGTATCTCTCCATCACAATTATCCAAACTTTTTTCCATCAAATTTTTTAAATCAAAAACTCCTCTTCTAAACAACCATTTGAAGTTCCTAAGACTACCCGTGATGAATTAGCCTGCCGGGTTGACCTAAAAATGTATGTCACAAACGGAAATCTCCATTACAGGGACACTTTGGAGCAACCCAGAGTTAAGTGCTATGCTCGAGGGTTCATGGTTCACCTCTCGCGGTGATCAAACTGTGACTTTGAGATAACCAGCCCTGAGCACTAAACCTCAGACGCATCCCAATTTTTTTAAGGATTTCACCGGGTTTTGTTTTCTTGATTGTTTTTATTTTAGGAAACTCTTTTACTCTGGGAAGCAGAAGAGAGGGAAATATTCCATCGAGGAACAACCTATGCGCTATAAGCAAGGAACATGGGTCGTTTTATCTGGAAGTGCTTTAATGTGATTTAAAACCACCTTTAAGCACTCCTGCTTTACTAAAATTGCATAATCGTCCTTGGAGAAGTTTTGGGAATCAGAGTCTCCACTCAGGCAAGAAAATCTGGTCCGGCACGTTTCGTGAGTCATTCCACCTTGATCAGTTATTCCTGGCGTGATGTAACAGGTGCACAGACACTGGGCTGACGTGTGCTGGCACACATATAGCACTGACCAAAGAGACTTCTTGTAAAGATGTCTGAGTTCAAGGACACAAAATCTATCTTTGGAGATGGGGATTCAAGCATCAATTAATCCTGAAATAACCTGAAAGGTGAGACCCAAGCAGTGCAGCTGACATTTAACAGACAATTTGTATTATTATTTTACATGTGGCGCACCGTCGCATCAGCTAAGAGAAAGCTAAGAGAAGGACATTTAAAGGAATAGCTATTAAAATCCATATGTGACCTGTGCTGACAAAGTGAGTCCCAATGAGCAAATTGTCAATTGAGCTACACCTGTTTGGAGTCAATTCTGAGAAAAAAAACTAGTTTCTCCAAGCAACAGGCCTTCCTTGTGGTTTGGAATTTTTCAAATTTATGCTGGATTTATTGATTGATTTAGATGTTTTTTTGGGGGGGGTTTTCTTCGCATATCCCATTCATTTTCAATGTGGGGCCAAAGACAAGATTTGTAAAAAAGGAAAAAGTACATGCCTTTTCAACCAAGCCCAGTTTGTGTGTGTGTGTGTACATGTTTTTCTAGCCTGGTGGGGACTTCAACCTGACTGCAGACAGACTCATGGGGACTCGTGTCACCGTGGGGGCCAAAATTGAGGTCCCCATGGGCACAAAAGCTTATAAATCATACAGGATGAGTTTTTATGAAAATGTAAAAATGCAGAATGTTTCCTGTGATGGGTAGGTTTAGGGGCAGGTGCAGTGTAAGGGGATAACATTTACGGTTTTAACAATATAAAAACCATTACGGCAAGTCTTTTATGGCAAGTCCCCAGAAGGATAGTGCACCAGACGTGTGTGTGTGTGTGTGTGTACAGATAGATAATGTAGGAAAAGACACAAAATCTTATTCCACTGCGATGAAAAGAACCTTTTTTTTTAACTAAGAAAAAAAAAAGTTGACCCCAAGGACAGGATGAGGGTATTCAGGATGAGTGAATACTCAGCAAGACAGATATTTTGAAATACTGTAATTCTATGTATATGTGTATACGGGATCGCGCTGTCTGAGGCGTCGCTGTGCGTGTGTTTCAGACGTGTCAATCAGTGTGAGTAAGGTCGTTTTGCTTACAGTTTGAAAATCACATTTCATTGGTTCAGACTCATGACATTTCGATTTGCTATTAATATTCACAAACTTGGAAAAACGTAATTTTTAATGGACAAGGGAAAGGTTCTCCTCTCAGAAGATGCACAGTAAACCTGAATAAGTTGGCAAAACTCAAAAGAATTGAGGCAGTCAGTTGCCTCATTTTTTAAGTTAAGAAATTTAAAGGTTAAATTTGAGTTGGCTCTACTCAAACCAATTAAATTATTTTGAGCGTTAGGGCTTACAGTGTACAGGTACTTTTAGATGTTTAATTGCCATTTGTAGCATTGGGATCTTTTGTGTGAATCTCAAAATTAACATTTTTCACTTGTTTTGAATGCAGCTAGTAATTTTCAAATTTTCCAGCACTGGTCACATGACTTTCTTTCTTCAGTAAAACTTAGAAGTTATTTGAGCTGCACTTTCTATGCAATGCAATTACACTCTTTAAAATAAATTTGATTTTTGACAATCAATGGTTCCATTGAAAAACCTTAAACATCCATGAAAACTTATACTTGCACAAAATATTCTTCAAAGTGGAAAAAGATTCTTTAGATTATTAAAATATTCTGCACACTGAGGGAGTAAAAATATATATATACTTTAAGAACTGTTCACTGAAAGTTTTCATTGGGGAACCAAAAATGGTGGTTCTATGGCATCACTGCAATTTAAAAAAAAATTTTTGATTTATACTGTCTGAAAATCTAATAAAACTGTCATTAAGGTAGTCCATGCAACTTTTGCACTTATTTCAAGTCTTCTGAAGTCATGCAATAGATAGTATGTGTGAGGAACAGACAACCTGTTACCTGAAAATCTCATTAAGTTTTGTGATAAAATAAAAAAAATGCTTGACATTACTGCAAGCGTAACATGTCCTTTTGTGTTTTACAGACGAAAGAAAGGATTTTGGAACGACATGAGGGTGAGTAAATGATGAAAAATGTTTCATTTTTGATCTGTTCCTTTAAAGAGATCGAATCAAGCCTTGATTCAAGAGTTCAGTCGGTCACAGTCAATATCAAACAACACATGACTGACAACATCTGAGGAGGAATTCAGTTCTACAGTTGTTCTCATTCCGCTGATTTTTATCACACAAATGTTAGAATGATTCTGCTCAACTTTGAGTAAATCATCCATTATTCATTCTCTTGGCTTCGATTCAGCCTTTTATTGTGCCGTATGCATCTTTCCCCTTTTCAGCTTCTCTCCTTCTTTCAGTATCATTCGTTGTTAAATTGGTTGTTCTCAAGCTTTGGGAATTCATGAAATCCTTAGAAAATAAGTTCTTATTTACTTTTCATACCCAGGTGAAAAATCTAAAGCAACTCGGTCAGAAAGTAGACCTTCATTAGAAGCAAAACCAGAACCGCAGATCAGCTTTGGATAAAGCAGGTCTCTCTCTCTCTCTGTCTCACATCTCTCATAACCACATGGAGAAACGTTCATTATTTTAGCAGCCCTTTTCTCTCTGAACCCCTTCTGAAAGAGCAGGGAAGTGAGAGAGTGTGATCGTACAGCATCTCTCCATCCTGGCATAAATCCTGATTAATTATTATGCTCAAATTACCAGAGGAGAGAGAGAGAGAGAGAAAGTGGTTCAAAGCACAGCGGAAATCTGAACCAGCTGTGCAAGCTTTATTCTTCATGTCGTAAAAAGTATTTGTATTTTCATTCTTAATAACTGGGCTCGGTGCCTTTTAGCCATTTTCAAATGCGCACACACATTGATATTATCAGCAAACAAACATTCAAGTAGGTTTAGGAAGGGAAAACCCTAAACGGACCACTTAAACAATAGAGTAGATCTTTTACAGGGGTTAGAGAGAGTTCAGAACGGACGGATCTTGAACAGATGTCAAAACTCATTCATTTAGCAGCGATACACTAAACTGGACGAGTTCATTTGGAAAAACATGTCATGTGACTGTGAGAATAGGTGAACTTCACAAAAGGTCTTTTAGGGTGACTTTTTACCATCTGTCTAGGGACTGCAGATGAAAAATATCCTTCTGACTAGGCCTGTCGCAATAATCAATATATCGTTATATATCGCACAGTATATGTACATGACCTCAATCATTTTTTGTGATGCAATATATCGCCCATTATGCTTACATGATAATGAATGTCACTAGTACTCGATTGTACATCTTGTATGTTTTCCGTGGCGGAGGTGAAAGTGGTTCTCGGGCAGTTCCTTCACACACACAGCGGTTAAGGACAGGTGGAAAACCTTATAGTGTTTCCTGACCACTACTGACCGTTTGGAAGAATAAGCCCAAATGGACTCGATCCCCTGTTCCGGTGCACATCTAAACACCACTGCAGAATGACGAGTGTTAAAGCCACTTCACAAGGGAACATGTTTATTTACTATTTATTCATTTTTTACATTTTTATTTCGGATAATATATTTTTTACTCTTAATTTCCATGATCTAAAGAATTAAAAGGTTGTCATTTGAAAGTGTGTAGGTCGACTTGCATTATTATGCTGTTATATTAGTGGCATAACATAGTCTTAAAATGACAATAATATCGTTTATCCCAATTATTTCTGGGACGAAATATCGCAAAACAAAAAGTAGTTATCATGACAGTCCTACTTCTGGCTAACTCTGGCATATTGACATAAATGTTTATTAATATGCATTGTCCCTGTAATAAATAAATAAATAAAAACACGCTCAGGTCACATTTAACACCATATTTAGCATTTTTACGATGATTTAGTAACTTTTTTGCTTTTTAAATTTTAAAAGTTTCAAAAATCTGTATAAAAGTTTATTATGATTATATAGAAAAATAGTAATTACTATTATTCTGTGATTTTTGTATCACTTTAAAATTATTGGAATTATATGCATTTCATTTATACTATTATACTGTGTGTGTGTGTGTGTGTGTGTGTGTGTGTGTGTGTGTGTGTGTGTGTGTGTGTGTGTGTGTGTGTGTGTGTGTGTGTGTGTGTGTGTGTGTGTGTGTGTGTGTGTGTGTGTGTGTATATATTTGTGTGTATATACAGTGGCAAGAAAAAGTATGTGAACTGCTTGTAGAATCGGTGAAAATATGAATAATTTTAACAAAATGAAATTATTTTATATTGTGCATAAGATATTTTACATAAAATATTTTTAAATGTAGTCCACAAGACAAAACAATAGTTGAATTTATGTTCCCTTGATTCTTAATACTGTGTGTTGTTCCCTGGATGATCCACGGCTGTGTGTGTGTTTGTGATGGTTTGTGATTTTTGAGTTCCTAGTTTGTCCTGATCAGTTAAACTGCCCAATGTTCTTCTGAAAAATCCTCCAGGTCCTGCAAATTCTTCAGTTTTCCAGCATATCTGAGCCCTCTCCAGCAGTGATGATTCTGAGATCTGAGGACGATTGAGCAACTCAAACACAACTACTTTCCTTCTTCACTGACGCTCCAGAAGGAAACACAATCCATTATGAGCCGGGGGTGAAAACTTATTCAATTTGAAGATTAAGGTAAATTGTACTTAATTTGTCTTCCGGGAAACATGTGCGTATCTTCTGTTGCTTCTGAAGGGCAGAACTAAATGAAAAAAAAAGATATTTAAACAAAAAAAAAATCTTCTTCCTGTTCAAAAGTTTTCACACCCGACTCTTAATGCATCAGTGAATGTTTAAGCACTTTTTTTAATAGTTGTGTTTGAGTGCCTCAATCGTCCTCAGATCTCAGAATCATACAGTCACTGCTGGAGAGGGTTCAAATAATGCAAAAGATGGTGGAAAACTGAAGAATTTAGATTTTTCTGAAGAACGTTAGGCCATTTAACTGCTCAGGACAAACAAGAGATTCAAGAACAACCATCACAAAACACACACACACAGCCGTGGATCATCCAGGGAACGACACACCGCACTGGGAATCAATGGTTCAGAAACATTTATCATAAATTCAGCTATTGTTTTGTCTTGTGGACTATATTTCAACATCTTTTATGTAAAATATCAAGACAGCACTAAATAAAAAATGACGCATTTTGTATGATTTCTTTCATTTTGTTAAAATTATTCACATTTTCACAGATTCTGCAAGCGGTTTACATACTTTTTCTTGCCACTGTATATGTGTATGTGTACTTTAAAATACATTTTATTGGAGTTTATATGCATTTGTATTATTATACTATTCAAATATATATTCTCTGCTCCACCAAATACAAAAGAAAAAAATATTATTTAACATTTATACGTATGTGTGTGTATGTGTATATGTATATATAACTGTCACTCAATTACAGTGGCACGCATATGGAAAAAGTGGTTTAATGTCACCCTAATGGTCTTTAAAACAGACTTTTGTCTTTTATGTACTACATAATTTTAATGTGACCTGAACAAGTTCTTGATGGCTTTCATGAGACTAACCCAAATATAGGGGGAAATTATGCTTCGCCGTTTTTGCTGAATCAAAACAAACATATGATGGTTTAAACTAAAGATATTTGGACTTTCCAGCCTGACACTTGGTGATAAAACACATCCCCTCCTCCACGATAAGTCCTGTCTGTTTCCATAGCAACCTCGCTGCTATCAGCTGGCAGATACCCAGAGTAAAGCGGATCCGTAAGTTTGGGGGAAGACTTCTCCACTCGCAAACTACCTGCTTCGAGTTCCTTCGAACAAAGAGCTGAAATCACAGCACTGATGCTTTGAAGATAAAGAGCGGGGGGAAATGATTGTGGCAGCTTCAGGAGACCAATATGACCCCGACAGGCCACACTGACCATTGTTTCCAACAAAGATCGATGCATGTCCATCTGGCCCAGTCACTGCCCAAATCAGACATAAGGAGAGAAAGAGAGTTTTAGCTGATATAATGACGGTTAAACCGTTAGCATCAGCCAAACACCCACTCTGAGGCTTTCTGGATCTGGCAAGCGCTGGCATTAGTCATTTTACAGTCACAATGACGTCTCTTTGAAGTGCGTTTATCGTCCGTCTGAATATTCCTGCTGTCTCAGTCATGTTTTGTTGTTCAGCGTGTGATGATGATGAGGATGATGATGATGATGATGTCTCAGGGGTGAGAGATACTCAGATGTAGGTCAGATTTCCATGAAAATATCTGCCCTACATGTTCTCTGAACATAGAGCCTGATGAATAAGCATTGTTTATTTGATAATGAGATAACACGACTCTTATGATCTATTGCAGTAAAACAGTTACAGGAATTGTTATAAAGCCAAGCATCCTAGCCACATTTTTATTTAATTTTCAGAAAAAAAAGAAAATAAAATCTCATTTGCAAAAACAATTCTTCATTTTTTTTAAATGTAATACAATATTTTTTCTTTTTGACAAGGGACAAATTGTGATGGCTAGACGACTGGGTCAGAGCATCTCCAAAACTGCAGCTCTTGTGGGGTGTTCCCGGTCTGCAGTGGTCAGGATCTATCAAAAGTGCTCCAAGGAAGGAACAGTGGAGAACCGGCCACAGGGTCATGGGCGGCTCAGGCTCATTGATGCACGTGGGGAACGAAGGCTGGCCCGTGTGGTCCGATCAAACAGACGAGCTACTGGAGCTCAAACTGCTCAAGAAGTTAATGCTGGTTCTGATAGAAAGGTGTCAGAATACACAGTGATCGCAGTTTGTTGTGTATGGGGCGGCATAGCCGCAGACCAGTCAGGGTGCCCATGCTGACCCCTGACCCCGCCGAAAGCACCAACAGTGGCACGTGAGCATCAGAACTGGACCACGAAGCAATGGAAGAAGGTGACCTGGTCTGAGGAATCACATTTTCTTTTACATCACGTGGATGGCCGAGTGTGTGTGCGTCGCTTATCTGGGGAACACATGGCACCAGGATGCACTATGGGAAGAAGGCAAGCCGGTGGAGGCGGTGTGAGGCTTTGGGCAATGTTCTGTTGGGAAACATTGGGTCCTGCCATCCATGTGGATGTTCCTTTGACACGTCCCACCTGCCTAAGCATTGTTGCAGACCATGTGCACCCTTTCATGGAAACGGTATTCCCTGGTGGCTGTGGCTCTTTCAGCAGAATAATGCTCCTGACACAAAGCAAAAATGCTTCAGGAATGGTTTGAGGAGCACAATGAGTTTGAGGTGTTGACTTGGCCTCCAAATTCCCCAGATCTCCATCCAATCGAGCATCTGTGGGATGTGCTGAACAAACAAGTCCAATCCATGGAGGCCCCAACTCGCAATTTAAAGGACTTTTAGGCTAAGGGTGAGTAAATGATGATAGAATTTTCATTTTTGGGTGAACTATATACCTTTTAATGGTGTTTTATTCATATGAAAAATATATATATTTAATGAAATTATACTATTAAAAAATAAGAAATTAAAACTGCCAGTAGTTATCAGTTAATGTCTAAATGAGTCAATCATTAGCTGTGTCTGAAATCGCCCCTTATACCTTCACATAGGGCATTATTTGAGCGGACAGCCATTTGTAGTGGTGTCCAAAACTATATTTGATGTTTTTGATGTTTTCAATCCCACAATGCACCGTGTGAATTCAATCGCTGCCTGATTAACTCACTTGTTTTCATTCACTCCTTGAACTGTATAGTGGGCTTACGTGGGGATTAGGGATTGAGGGTTTAGGGGGCGGTTTTGGATTCTATTCGTTCAAATGGCTGATTCATTCAGTAAATGACTCTCTTTATGAATGAGTCATTGAATCATTGGTTCACCCTGATTGATTCACTCAAAACGCGAATTCATTCTGAATTGTGTTGCTCGGAGACACACAACAGTTCTGCTCTGGCTTTATAGGTAATATTTTCATTGGCAAAAGTGAGCAAAATCAGACACAATATTAACTTCTAATTTATTGAACTGTTGTGTAAAATCAATGTCACATTTGCACTCATGCTATTCGGGACAAAAACAACACTAATAAACACTAACACTGATATAAAACTCAAACTCACACCGAGTGAGTCATTCTAACTGTCTTCTATAGGCTCCGTAATGCAGTGAGTTGTTTTCCTGCTTCATGTTTGTCACCATTATGTGTAAATAACTTATTTAAATAATATATAATTTCTGCACTAGCTTGGGCCACCCTGCTTGGCAACGCCCTGGAAACCACCCAGAACACCCTAGCAACTGCATAAGAACACCTTGGCCACCTTCACCCACACCTCTCATAACTCATGAGATTTCCCCATCCTGATCCTCACCTGCTATATCTGAGGGGTTTCCATGGCAACAGGCATGTAGTGGGAACTGATGGCATTGTTGGAAGACAGCTCACATGGAGTGCTGAGGACTTCCTCCCTCTCTTTCTCTCCGTCTCTCTCGGCTGCACAATATCAAAAGAGTCCTTAACGATTTACTGAGGGAACTGACGGCCTCCCCACCAGCATGTTGTCAGCTCTCAGACGCTCAAACTCAGCTCTGCGATCTACAGCAGATGTTTGGTGCTGTGATAATGACATCAGTTTTGCTGGTATTGCACATTATGTGTTTGTTATACAGCAAATTCACCACATAAATATTGTTAAATGCGTTGTTATGACTCATCTGTAGCATTTAAATACAGTACAGTAGCTTTCTGGCTGTACATTAGATGCGAGTGACATCTAATTGTGGATTCATTCTTGCTTTTGATATTTTTTGGATGGAGACAGGACATTCAGGCTGGATTCAAACCCACATCTCTCATACTTTAAATGCACACTGGCTCAACATGTCTGAAGCATGTCCCCATTTCTGGATATTGTCATTAATAAAGTTCTTCTGTTAAGAACATTGATGTAAACATCTCTTGTTTTTGCAGGGGAACACGATTCATTCATAATCATCATAAGATTTCATGGGAGATTGAAGATCTGCTAAACTTTCTTTGGGAACTTCTCTGACTGTTTACGACAAAAAGACACCCGACAGCAGACCGACAGCGGCGAGAGCGTCTGAAACAACAGTGACAGATGGGGACTGGCTTTCCTCACAGATTTGCCAAAAAACACAAAACATCAGGCGTTTGTGTTCATCTGGCACAACTGTGCAAGTCCCCTGTAAGATCTCATGTCTCTGGATTATTTATTTATTTATCCAGTAATAATAAAGAGAATTAACAAAATGTATATACATATAATTAAGTGTGAGTATTATGTGTGTATAATGTTTTAAATTCATGTTTTATTATATATTATTAATTGAAAGGAATGACAGAGCACACAACTTATTGCATAACTTGGAACCTATTATGCATGTACAAAAATAATTAAAATATATCTATTTATCCAGTGTATATATACACACACACTATCTATCTATCTATCTATCTATCTATCTATCTATCTATCTATCTATCTATCTATCTATCTATCTATCTATCTATCTATCTATCTATCTATCTATCTATCCAATTTGTGTGTGTGTGTGTGTGTGTGTGTGTGTGTGTGTGTGTGTGTGTGTGTGTGTGTGTGTGTGTGTGTGTGTGTGTGTGTGTGTGTGTGTGTGTGTGTGTGTGTGTGTGTGTGTGTGTGTGTGTGTGTGTGTGTGTGTGTGTGTGTGTGTGTGTGTGTGTGTGTGTGTGTGTGTGTGTGTGTGTGTGTGTGTGTGTGTGTGTGTGTGTGTGTGTGTGTGTGTGTGTGTGTGTGTGTGTGTGTGTGTGTGTGTGTGTGTGTGTGTGTGTGTGTGTGTGTGTGTGTGTGTGTGTGTGTGTGTGTGTGTGTGTGTGTGTGTGTGTGTGAGAGAGAGAGAGAGAGAGATGGGTAGGTTTAGGGACAGGGGCAGTGTAGGGGGATAGAAAATATGGTTTGTACAGTATAAAATGCATTACGCCTATGGAATGTCCCCATAAAACATGGAAACACAACGTGTGTGTGTGTGTGTGTTCACCAGCAGCCACCTCACCCTGTAACCCAAGACTGATTTCCCACTGCCCCAGTATAGTGATGGGGACACTATACTGTCAAAAGAGCACCGTCCATCGGATGAGACGTTACACCGAAGTGCTAACTCTCTGTGGTCATAAAAAATCCCAGGATGCCCTTTGATAAAGAGTAGGGGTGTAACCCTGGCAAATTTGCCCATTGGCCTTTGTCCATCATGGCCTCCTAATTATCCTCATATACTGATTGGCTTCATCACTCTGTCTCTCCACCAATCAGTGCAGTACGGCTGCCGTCGCATCATCCAGGTGGTGCTCAATCAATGCATCACATAGTCCATCTATTTATCAAAGCTATAAAGATGGTTTTAAATTATATGAGCAAAACTGGTCTGTCTGGTACTGTGTCTCAAAAGTGGGATTACATAGTAAGTAACTTACAATAACCTAATTAATATTCATTAGCCTAAGTCATAGCATTTGCAAAGTTTGGACATCACAATCAGTCACATTTGAAACCAAAGCAATGCACATTTAAAGCTGTTCGTTTATGTTCTGTTTCTTCCTTCAGGAGGACCTGTTTAACATTCCTCTCCACTCCAGGACCTGCTCTCTGAGGACATGGATTTAAAGGGCAACCGGTAAGGAATGGGGCTCCTCGTAAAAAATGCATAATGATGTTTCAAGCCTGATATACTTGTAGAAAGAATTGGAGAGAGGGGAATAGTAGAAGATAAGGGTGCTTTCTGCAGAATAAATGTGATTAGAAATGTAACTCGTGGGGAAAAGAGAGTCTTAAAGGTTAGGATTACATGTCACTTCTGTTTGGTAGCAGATCTTTTAATGCATTTCTCTCTAACACAAACTTTCTCTCTGTGTTTTGCAGATAATATGGGCTCAGCAAGACCTCTGCTCACTAAATGCCAAGCTGGCTCCTGTCGCTGTGCTCTATGACAGCTTAATAATGACTTTCCCAGGTGCACAATGGAGTCGTGGTCCGGCTGCGTGGTCACCGATCCAGTCCCGGCCTCCTCAGGTCCACATTCAAGACACCTGTAGAGTCAGTAAATGGGTTTTCAAAGGTTCAGTGCTGTTTTTCATCTATAGTTAGCAGGTCTGTTTGTGTTTCCTCAATCGACATCATAAACGTGACTCACAGAAATAGACTCGTGTGCAGATCTTAGCTGCCACCATGACCCTTACAAAAATACATCAGGGGTTACTATAGTTTCCATCAAAATACCATAGATACTGAAGTTATTGTCATGTCAATGTACCAGAGCCATCTGAAACCGTTTAAAGGAGAGCCCATATTCAATAACTATATTTTATTGTAATATCAATTAGGGCCAGATGATTTTTGAAGGTTGCACTAATCGTTTGTTCAAATAATTGAGTCACTGATTCTTTCCCATCATCACTCAAAAACCTCAACAATTTTCCATTAAAATGGTTTTGTAAAAATGTCGATAGGTAAACATGGCTGTTTATTGTTATATTGGTAAAAATAAATGAATGATTCAGCATCGTTCTTTCATCTAGACAACATTGTGTCTTTCACCCAGTGGAAACATGCATTTATTTTTACTTGTTTATTGTGTTTTTCTTGTATTAGTCCATTAATCTAATTGGCTTCAATGTAAGTTTGTCTGATTCCTCAGAAAGGGAAAAAACCTTTTAATATATTTTATAAGCTATTTATTTAAGTTTGTTTATTTTAATGTGTACTTTTATTTATTTATTTTGCATTTATTTATACATTTATTTTATATGCATTTAATAGATCTAATATCCATTTTATTCATTTATTTATTTTATATGCATCTGTTTATGTGCACTTTATTTGTATTCATGCGTCTTTTGCATATATGTGACCCTGGAGCACAAAACCAACCAAAATCATATTAAGTAAAGATCATGTTCCATGAAGATATTTTGAAAATTTCCTGCAGTAAATATATCAAAACTGTATTATTAGTAGTAATATGCATTGCTAAGGACTTGATTTTCTCAATATTTATATTTTTTTGCACCCTCAGATTCCAGATTTTCAAATAGTTGTATCTCAGCCAAATATTGTCCTATCCTAACAAACCATGCATCAGTGGAAAGATTATTTATTCATGAAACCTCAGTTTCAAAAAATTGACCCTTGTGACTGGTTTTGTGGTGCAGGGTCACATATTTATGCATATATAATCTTTTTTATATGCATTTGATTTATTTATTTACTATACATCTTATATGTGCATATATATATGCATTTTATGTATTTTATATGCATCTTATTTTTATGTTTATTTTGTGCAAAGTTTGATGCTTTATTTAATTATTTAACTTTGTGTTATTTAACTATTAGCCTGATGGGCTGTGATTATGGGGCGTGTTTCAACCGAACCAGGAAAGACCTCAATTGGATAGACCTACAACCAATCAGAGCAATGGAGCGACACATAACATTAGTTGTCAAATGTCAACAGAACTCAACTGCACTGTGTTGCCAAGTCCTTGTTTTTTCCCGCGGGTTGTTCGCCATGTCCGCGGGTTGAAGCGACCCCAATTATGTGATAAATAGACCCAGGAATGCGAATTTTAGCAGGCAACCTTGCCAAAATAACATATTTTACCCCCAAAATGCCTTTTTTTTCAGAGAACCCCAGAAAGCTATTGGGCTAGTTTTGGGCTGCACTGAAAAAAATTATTTGTACTGCGTGTTTAAATTGCTTTATTAAAATGAGCTAAAGCAACACAATTGCAATACATTTTGTCCTAACTTAATTTGATTGTGTTCAATCCACGTAAATAAATCAAGAGAATAAGTCAAATTGAAGTTTACTTAATCCGTTTGTGTTGAGATTACATGAATGATTTGTGTTGCATTAACTGAAACTGGGCAGGGCTTGTAAGTTCCCGGCATGCTTTGCATATGGCTAAATCAAGAGAGCGTAAATGTTGTTATATTATAGGTAAAAGTGTTATTTAATGTATTTTTTAGCGAGATGAGAAAGGGGGAGACTTGATTTGGTTTAATAGTGTTTAATATTCAATAATTTAGGAATTATTAGAACCATTTAAATTTCAGTGGGTTACCATTGTGGAGAAGAGTGGAGCATTTGCTGTGGATTGATACAGTTAAAGTCATAATTGTTTTGCTGAAGAAGCTTTTATTGCTTAGCATTTAAGATGCTTTTACTATCTGAAAGTTTGTCAGCTAGTTAGTGCAGTAAAATAATTCAGTTGTGTAACATTGAAGTATATAAAACTGAAGTGAATGAATGTATGAAATTTTAAGTCTGAATCATGTCAGGGAGCCATTTAAAATTCACTTTGAGACTACTTAATTGGGTCACTTAAAATGTGTTTATTCTATGATGTTGAAGTTACATGAACCAATTATGTTTGATTAAGTTAATTTATTCATGTGGGACCGATGTACACAATTAAATTATGTAAATCCAACACACTTTTTTTTCAGAGTAGTTTTGAGTAGCAATTGCGCGACAATTGCAAAAAGTAACGTTAGAAGAAAACGATGAGTGTAAATGATCTTTGTTGTAAAAAAAAGAATTTAAGGATACACAGAGTACTTCCCAACACGATCATCGTTTCTGAGAGAAATAGTGAAGGTGAATGCATATTCGAACATGTTCTCCGTTTAGGATTAGAACAAATTCAACCCAAAGCGCCTTTGATGACGTGGATGATTACGTTACTGTTGATCATCTGTCCATCATCGTCTCAAGCCCGCCCTGATGATTTCATTGGTCCGAACAGTTTCTGTTCAGGCATAATTACTCCTCTATGGATCGAGTCCAGACCGAACTGCCCGAGCTCAAATGTTGTGGGCGGGGCTGAGTTCGGCTGGCATCCAGGCTATTTAACTATGGTATTTTGGTGGAAACTGTAGTTGTAATCTGAATTAATGTTTATTTCAGCTTTTGCTAATATATGTATCTGTTCGTATTATTTAATTGACCGGAAATTAACAGTGTTATATAACCGTCTATAGTCTATAAAACCAAAGATGTGCCAGTCAAACAGAAATTATCTTCTGCATGATCCTCTTGGCTTCTCTTCATCAGATTGAAGAAGCTGATTGCCTGAGGTCGGAATTGTACAGTTGCTAATGTGAAAACAACCACAGTCCTATAATATTTCATGGGTAATTTATTGAAATAAGTGAGCAGCCAGAGTCCCGTCAAAGGCAGCATGAAGAATCCACAACTCTGGCGGCTAATAGGAGATTATGTGCCATCTTTGACATTCGTGCACCATTTTCAATGGAACCGTGCTCATTATCAGAGTAATTACACTCGTTTTAGCACCTAATCGTGTGGCAGAGGTATTAGCAGCGATAGCAAAGAAAGCACATTTCACGGTTTGGCTTTTATATAAGCAGAATTACTGAGAGGCCATCAGGGGAGCCGCTTTCTTCAGCACAAATATTATGTCATTTAGAGACAACAGGGAAGTCACCGGCAGAAGTTTGTGAGGTTTTCACATATAGAATCATGATCCAAAATATCTATAGTTAAGATGACACTGGAGCAAAAAGCAGTAACCCCTTATTCAGGAAATAAATGGAGTGATTTGAGGATCCTTCTGAAAACTGAATGAAAAGGACACGAGCTATTACGCTGCGGTTTGAACGAAAAGCCAAACTTTTTAGGAGCTGCTCAGCACGCTGACATTTACTTGGAAATTGAAAGACATTTTGCAGGCAGAGAGTGACCTTTGAGCAAGATGTGAATTATCTCCCACACATCTATTCATGCGATTGCTTGTGCGTTATGAATAGGCTCATAGCTTCCAGGGTCGGCTTCCACTTATGCTGGTTAAAGGAGTAACCCGACCTTCGCACACATGAGCTGTGGATCTGCGCTTGACAGGAAAGCCACATTGCTTTGGCGAGGTTCCGCTTGCCGTTTCACGTGCACTTTAGTTCCATTTGGACAAGGTTTTGAACAGAAGCTCATGTGACCTGGTCCTATACTTCATTTCAATAATTCTGCATGGCCAAGGTCATGGTGTGTCTGTTCAGAATGGCTTCAGATCCTGAAATCTCGAACTGTGTGTGTGTGTGTGTGTGTGTGTGTGTGTGTGTGTGTGTGTTTGTGTGTGTGTGTGTGTGTGTGTGTGTGTGTGTGTGTGTGTGTGTGTGTGTGTGTGTGTGTGTGTGTGTGTGTGTGTGTTTGTGTGTACCTGTTTATACTACATTGTGGGGACCAAATGTCAGCGGTCAAAAAGCCAGCGGTCCCCACAATGTAAATGAATTTATAAACATACTAAATTGTTTTTTTTGAGAAAGTAAAAAATGCAGACTGTTTCCTGTGATGGGTAGGTTTAGGGGTAGGGGTAGTGTAGGGGGATATAATGTATAGTTTGTATGGTATTAAATCCATGACGCCTATGGGGTGGCAGTAGCTCAGTTGTTCATGTTGGTTGTCTCCCCGGTTCCACCTGACCAAGTGTCGAGGTGTCCATGAGCAAGACACCTAACCCCGGCTGCTCCCGACGAGCTGGATGATGTCTTGCATGGCTGACACCGCCGTCGGTGTGTGAATGAGTGAATGAATGGGAGAATGTGAGGCAACATGTTAAGCGCTTTGGATGGCCATTGGTCTCCTGAAAGCACTATATAAATGCAGTCCATTCATGGAGAGTCCACACAATGCATAAAAACTCAACGTGAGTGTGAGTGTGTGTGTTTGAGTGTTTTTGAGTGTTTGTAAGTGAGTGTGGTTGGGTATGGGTGTTTGTTTCTGTGTGTGTGTGTGTGTGTGTGCGTGTGTGTTTGCATAGGTTTGTGTGTGTGTGTGTGTGTGTGTGTGTGTGTGTGTGTGTGTGTGTGTGTGTGTGTGTGTGTGTGTGTGTGTGTGTGTGTGTGTGTGTGTGTGTGTGTGTGTGTTTGTGTGTGTGTGTGTGTGTGTGTTTGTGTGCGTGTGTGTTTGCATAGGTTTGTGTGTGTGTATATGAATTCCGATTCAGTCCAATTTGTGCCCAAATTTTCCAGACATTGTGAAGCGTTCCGTAATATATTTTATAAATGTGTACAACAATACATACACCATGCAGGCGTAATAATATGACCACTGACCAGTGAAGTGAATAACACTGACTATCTCTTCATCACAGCTCCTGTTAGTGGGTGGGATATATTAGGCAGCAAGTGAACATTTTGTCCGCAAAGTTGATGCGCTACAAGCAGGAAAAAAAGGCAAGAGTAAGGATTTGAGCGAGTTTGAGAAGGGCCAAATTGTGATGGCTAGACGACTGGGTCAGAGCATCTCCAAAACTGCAGCTCTTGTGGGGTGTTCCCGGTCTGCAGTGGTCAGGATCTATCAAAAGTGCTCCAAGGAAGGAACAGTGGAGAACCGGCAACAGGGTCATGGGCGGCCCAGGCTCATTGATGCACGTGTGGAGCGAAGGCTGGCCCGTGTGGTCCGATCAAACAGACGAGCTACAGGAGCTCAAACTGCTCAAGAAGTTAATGCTGGTTCTGATAGAAAGGTGTCAGAATACACAGTGATCACAGTTTGTTGTGTATGGGGCGGCATAGCCGCTGACCAGTCAGGGTGCCCATGCTGATCCTTGGGTCCTGCCATCCATGTGGATGTTACTTTGACACGTCCCACCTACCTAAGCATTGTTGCAGGCCATGTACACCCTTTCATGGAAAGGGTATTCCCTGGTGGCTATGGCTCTTTCAGCAGGATAATGCTCCTGCCACAAACCAAAAATGGTTCAGGAATGGTTTTAGGAGCACAATGAGTCTGAGGAGTTGACTTGGCCTCCAAATTCCCCAGATCTCAATCCAATCGAGCATCTGTGGGATGTGCTGAAAAAACAAGTCCGATCCATGGAGACCCCACCTCACAACTGGACTTAAAGGATCTGCTGCTAACATCTTGGTGCCAGATACCACAGCACTCTTTAAGGGGTCTGGTTGAGTCCATGCCTCGATGGGTCTGATGAGCTGTTTTGGCAGTAAAAGTGGAACCAACACAATATTAGTGTCATAATGTTATGCCTGATCGGTTTATCTGTGTGTTTAGATTTTTTCTTCTTCTTTTTTTTTGTCGTCGGAGGTGTTAAAACCTGAGGACTGGATAAGAATATATGAACAGCTCTAAATCTAATGCTAAAAGAAAGTCTAATCTAATGACACACACGCACACAGTACTGATCTGAGAGCCAGTGCAAGTATCAGGATCCTGAGGGTCAGGAAACTCTTCCTTTTTCTCTTAATTAGCTCACTGGAATAATTGCCTTTTTCTCAAGGATCTGTCATATGCTAAAAAGGGCAGAAAGGCTTTCGGAAACCTTTGTAATAAAGCTTCAGAGGTTTCAATCAGGAGTTTCCTTTAAAAAAAAACACACTTTATGGAAATCTAATGCAAAACGGAGTATAATTGTCTATTATCTTCCTTTGCTATTACTTCTGTTTTCGCATCTCAGAAAATGTACAATGTCTCCCAGAATCCGATCCCTATTTTCTGTAAGGGGTCGGATTTTCCTAGAGGTACGGTTGGCTAGAGCGGATCATTTCCCTCTAGGAGAAGTAAATTGACCACATCGATCGAATGCCCAGACTTAATTACGTTTGATTTTCTTCAGGTTACTTCCTGGTCTGATAGTCATCAGTCATCTCTAACGAGAGTGGCTCGTTGTAGTGACAGTGGAGATGGATTTCAGAATCTGATTGGCTTGTTATCCGTTCAGGAGGTCGAGTTGAAACTATTGATTGTTTGGCTAAAAGTCGAGTCTAATGGGCCTATATCACGATGAAAGCTATTAGCGAGAGATGCAACGATACGCTGTGACTTGTTTCATGTTTTAGGGTATCTCTGGGTTTTTTGGAGCTGAAAACCACACAAGAGTAATTGGAGCAGAGTAGGGAGCAGAGCTAAGGTTTTCCACCCACATGTTTATTAATGAGATGGATTTCAGGATTTCAAGCCATCCGAGGGCAGATTCCAGACAAAGACAAAGACATTTCCTGTACATCAAGTGCAGATTTATTCAACTTCACTCTATCTGTCTGTCAGTCTCTTTTCCGCTGTCAATTTCACACTTCTACACTCTAAATCTTATTTTTCTACCCAACTCCAGTATTTTCCCTCATCCAGGTGTAATTATGACATCTACCAGCAGGAGCTAACTTCTACAGCTAATGAGCTAAACCTTGCACATTGCTACGGTACTATGGATGCTTGGTGGTCCCAAGTCTTCAAGTCCTCAATAATGTGTAGATGAGAAATAATCATTCTGGAGTTAGCAAACGCTAGTATCAGTACTGAGATGATAATCAGAGGATATTCAAACAAACACTTTCATATTCTTCAGCGTCAGCGACTGGCTTCTGTTCAAGCTTTACTCAGTTAGCCATCTGAAAGGCAAGGCCTTTTCCCTGCTGTCTATGAGAAACATTTGCAGCATGAGTGAATCACGGCATCAAGCGCTGAATGCCGGGGTCTTGCGACTCTCAAGTGATTTGTTAAGTTCGAGAGTTGCATTCTCTGTTGGCACAGCAAAAAGTCATGATTCCCAACAAAACTGAAAAGAAAAACAAAGTGCTCATTGTGCTGCTAGCTCTTTAGTGTGTTTTTTATCACAGTGAATTAAGTCACAATATTAGCTCTGTTCAGAAACCTAGCTTTGCTGTTTACTATCTGCAGAAGTACCTGATCTGGAACAGAGCTTTGTTATGGGGTGAATTCAGTTCCTGTGTGCTTACAGGAGTTTGAAGATGATGTACTATTTCCTGAAACGCATCTAGCGATCGAGTGAACATGTATGCCAGACTGACAGGACGCCCCGAAGAGAGGAGCACATCAATTTAGGTTAGTCAGACAGCTGGTCTGGTTATCCCACAGGCTGTGTGGGAGACGTTTATGTGTGTGTGTGTGTGTGTGTGTGTGTGTGTGTGTGTGTGTGTGTGTGTGTGTGTGTGTGTGTGTGTGTGTGTGTGTGTGTGTGTGTGTGTGTGTGTGTGTGTGTGTGTGTGTGTGTGTGTGTGTGTGTGTGTGTGTGTGTGTGTGTGTGTGTGTGTGTGTGTGTGTGTGTGTGTGTGTGTGTGTGTGGACTGGTAATCCTTACGGTATGGGGACAAAATGTCCCCACAAAGATGGCAATATCCAAAATCCTTGTCCTTGTGGGGACATTTTTTGGTCCCCATGAGGAAAACAGGTCATAAATCACACTAAGTGATGTTTTTTGAAAATGTAAAAAAGCAGCATGTCTCCTGTGATGGGTAGGTTTAGGGGCAGGGGCAGGGGCAGGGGCAGTGTGTGTGTGTGTGTGTGTGTGTGTGTGTGTGTGTGTGTGTGTGTGTGTTTATGTGGTTTCCACCTCGCTACATTCACCATTTCCTGTTACCATGTTTTCTCCAGAGCTATGCTGTCAGTCCAGTACTAACCTGGCGTTCCAGCATCCGCTGACCTCCGTTCATCACCAAGGACGTGAAAACCTAATAAAGTATGAGACATGGGACCAATTCTCCTCTCCTCTGGTCACAGGTGAGTTTTCCTTCTCCTTGAGTCTGTAAAACATACCGTGAGCTGTCCTGGTGACACAGCATCTCATTACTGGATTTACACTCCATTATGAGTTTGACTTAAATCCTTTTTTACAGCGTGGCTGCTATTTAAACTCATTTTGGTGTATTTGAACTTTTTCTCTGAAATATTGAGGTATTGAATATTTTTTGTAACATTTATGGAATGTAGGTGTCTAAGAATGACATGAAATTGAAATGTTCCTGGTGTTATTGTGCATGATTCATCAGGGGAAGAAAATATGGGTTTCATTATCTTTTATCAAAATGTAATAAAGCTTTTCCATTTCTGCATTTCCTACTTAGGAGTTTGCGAGTTGTAATTATGACATGCTTTCAAGTAATTTTCATTGCTATAAAACAGATGTGTTGTACAAAACATTTCATTTCCCATCAAAGATAGAAAGCTTTTTAGTGAAAATGCAGAGTATTATGTGAAAGTAATCGATGTGTATTATGCTGCGTTCACACCATGTCGTAATTACCAGAGGACAACCCGTGATGTTACTCTGAGCCGTTCTCCTCTGACTCTGAATTATACACTTCTATGCCAACACTATTAATGCCAAAATGATTCTGCAGCAGTCAGACAGTCAAGCAAAGACTATTTCACTCACTTATGAATGGGTGAAACTGCAATGTGCAATATGGCGGAATAGTCCCGCCTTCTAAAGAAAAAGAGCCAATCACTGATTGGTAAAGTCATTGCATCACTGCAGCTGCCGTTAGAAGCTCCAGTTCCCATAGAAACCTGAGACTTACGCTTAGGACTGCACATGTGCATTGGCTCGTCCAGCCTGAAAAATAAGCTTTTTTTAACGCTATTTGATCATAAGAAACCACATTTATGAGACAGATCATGTCAGATTTTGTTGCTGATTTGAAACGTGTTATTTCATTATAAGTTCGGAAAGTTTTTGAGATTCGAGGATTCCCCATTCAAATAGTTTGGACTTGGTCTTGTATGCCTGAAATATCTGCCCGGAGGCGGTGCAAATAGGACCACAGAGTGAACAGACTTTCCTATAAAGGGACTTTGGTACAAATCAGAGCTCTTAGAAAATTTCCCAGCTTTCTGTGTTTTCACAGAGTAGAGAATCTCCGGATCAAAACACAGGAAAAAGGAGCAGAAACAAGTGATAAAAGCATTGCTTATGCACAGGTCCAGAAGGCACTAGGCAGGGTTTTATAATCACTGATGTCCCAAATGTGAGCTAATTAGGGGGACATGGGACATGGCTAGTTGGGGGGCATGGTCTCCTGAGAATACATATGCGCATTTCAAGACATTTGAAGGCCAAAAAAATGATAATAATAGCTTTAAAACCATGTCAGTGGGCAGTAATCATTCGTCAATATTCGTGTCAGCAGGCAGTAATCATTCAGTCAATCATTTGTCAGTGCTCTCTCCTCATCTCCATCACTCTTTTTCTCTCAGTCTCCTCTTCCCTCCTGAAGCTGAGCTCTGACTGATAGTCTTTTCCTTTCCATCTGTGTCAGTGAAGAAAGTAAACACAGGGTCAACTGATATTTATGTTTTATGAATGATTTTCTTAGACAAGTTAATTTACTGAAGGCTACCAGGAAAGCTATAGGTAACTAAGTTTATTAAATTAATTTGCAATATGTACACTTTCATTATTAATTTTATGCCTAATATGATGAAAACAGCTTTGCTAATGTTTCTTGTCCTCTCACTTTGACAGATGATGACTATAATTATTACATTCATGAATGCTGTGTAAATTATGGCCTATATATTCAATTCAAAATGGCAAAATTAGACCAATGATATTGTTTTTTCCCCCACCACTTTACATTCCAGTCAAAACCAAATTTATAACATCAGGTAAAAAGGATATTTTATGCTGTATATCCTCTGAAATACTGTAAAAAGTACTCAAAAATGTTACTTGAGTGAAAGTACAAATACTGAGTGAAAATTTTACTCAATTAAAAGTAAAAGTATCTGTCCAGAATCATACTTAAGTAAAAGTAAAAAAGTACCACATTAAAATTGTACTTGAGTATTAAAAAAGTAAAAGTAGCAGCGAGAATGAAAACTAGAGATTCTTCTTTAAGCTTTTAATCTCTAAAACATGAAGTGAATGAACAACATACAAGGTTTTATCCTGCTTTAGAACTGTTTGTATTTAATTATCAATCTATAAGACTACTACCTAATGCCAGAATGCAATATGTTACTCAAAGATGTAAAACCTCGGATTTAACTTAAAGGGATAGTTCACTCAAAAATGAAAATGTGATGTTTATCTGCTGACTCACAGGGCATCCAAGATGTAGGTGTCTTCGTTTCTTCAGTAGAACATGAATGAAGATGTTTTTGACACGAAACAATCGGTTTGTGCGAGAAACTAAACAGTATTTAAGATTTATTTTACCTTGAATACGATCTATGTCCAACACTGTTCAGCTCACCATCACTTCCGGTAAGTGAGGTTAATGGTTATCTGGCGTAGAGATACGTGCGAGAGATCACTCCAGGCGCTCTGTCAGATCATGTACATTGACCTCACTTACCGGAAGTGATGGTGCGCTGAACGGGTGTCAGACATTGATCGTATTCGTGGTAAAAAAATGTATATAAATATTGTTCGGTTTCTCACACAAACCGACCGTTTCAACATCAATGTGTCGTCACGAGCTGTAGGGTTTAATATGGATTTGTCTGTGCATGTTTTTTTTCACTCTCATAACTTTCCCCAGGAACTAGGAACTTTAAGGTGGTACTCGTTGTGTTTCGACCGCAGGAACCAGGGTCTAAATGAAGTTCCGGGTAAATATTCCCCCCTCCGATAGTCCCTGCTCACGAGGTAGTACTTCTTCAAAGTTCAGGAACTTTCGGGGGGTGTAACTTGGGCGCTGAACATGCTGATTGGTTGAGTTCACGCAGCATTTTATTTCAACCGGGATCGTCTCGCCATCTCACGGTCAATGCCCATAATAGCTGATAATAACATACATTGTCTTATTTTAAATCTAGCTTTACACACTTAAAGCAGAACATTGTCATACAGTGTCACGCTAAAATTATTACTGTCCGTCGGTGACGGAGGAGCAGTGCCGCGCAATCCTACATCACCGGACTAATAATTTGCCTAATCTTCACGGTACTTTAGACCGCGGTGGAAACGCAGACAGTAGCAGGTCTGGGGGGGAAAAAGTTCCTGTAAAAAAAGTTCCTGGTACAAATTGTTCAGGGTAATTTCGGTGGAAACGGGGCTATAGATGATGCTAGTAGTCATGTACCACTGACATGCATTATACGACTGGCAGACTGCAACGGTTGGAGTTAAAAATCCAGTTATGATTCCAGTTAAATCCAGTTAAAATTCAGTTGTGTTCTAGAAACAAAGTCACCTACATGTAAGCAGATAAACATCACATTTTCATTTTTGGGTGAACTATCCCTTTAAGCAGAAGCTGATTTTTTAAATTGTGAGTGTCGAGCCTCTTTTGGGGCTGAAATCATGGCACTATAGTTTCCAGGTCAAGGTGCTGTACACTGTGGTAATTGATGCGAAATGACATCACTTCCAAAGCACCAATTAACATGTCTGACCAATTTCATGGAATGTGAAAATGAAATCTCATTGGCAGAATAAATACATTTATATTAAACTGGGCATCAGCACAATTTGATTGGTTTGGTAATAGCAAGGGAAAATAGAATGAAGTGATCTCCAAAAAATAAGTACTTTTGACTCTAAATAAAATTGTAAGGAGTAAAAAGAACTTTTTTTCGTGAAAAATGTAATTAAGTAAAAGTATTGATTTTTGATTTTACTCAAGTAAAGTAAAAATCCCCAAAAATAATACTTAAGTACAGTAATCAAGTAAAATTACTCAAGTACTTTACACCTGTCATACGTCTGTCATACGTCTTGCGAATGTTCCAATGTTGTCTTTGACATAAAATCCGGTGAATCCCAGTGTTTGGAGTCAGTGGTGCACAGCAGTGTATTCCCCGTGTGTCCGGCCGTGCCCCTCTGAGAGGCATTAGTGCTCCGTGCTGCGCTTGACTTGATCTTTCCAGAGACCAGCTGCATAAACCTGTCTGTTGAGCTCTACAGCACACTGGCCTTTTATCTGGTAAGCTCCAGATCTCTCCTAAAAGAAAATAAGAGCTTCCGTTTGATAATGTTCATTTGAAATCATGTCTGATTCTCCGGCTCAGATTCTGCTGCTTTAACAATACTATTGGGAATAGTCCATGGTCCAATAGACCAGTGTTGGGAAAGCTACTTTGAAGCTGCCATGTCAAACGACAAGTTACTAATCATTTTAAAGTGGCTCAACTACGGTCAAGCTACTCTTTTGAAAAAGTAGTTAAATCAAGTTTTTACTGTTGTTTATGTGTCTATGTGGTGTTAAGACAAACCATGTGCAAATTCATTTCAACACCACTGTTGAGTATTTTATCCTTAAAACTGCAGTGAACCAAAGACACAGTTTGAAATCGCTGCTGTTTCTGACATCACAAACTACCTTGTAACCAATCACGTCACCACGTGGGCGGGCTTTAGCATATCATTAACTGCTGTGAAGCAGGGAGTCTCAAGAGAAGCCTTATCCTGGTATTTCCAGTTGATATGAAACTAAACCAGGATTTCTACTTGCCATTGCTACAGTGTTTACTTAGCAGTGAAGTTGACCGAGTGGATCAGGTATTCTGAGCTGGTGTGAGAGAGTGGAGGCGGGATAATTAGCGAATTCGTTGTGTACAAATTTGCAAATTCATCCACGCATAGCAAATTGAGCAAGGGTGTAGTTACATTCAAGCTATTTTAAGGCATGTTTTTATGTTTTTTAAGTTGTTTTTTTTTCACAGGAACTTTAAATACAAACTACTGAAGCCATTTATTTAAAAAGGGAAAGAAAGAAAACACAATTTTATGGCAAAAAAAGTGATGAACAGTACAATTCAAATAAATATATTTTATTGTAATAGTTTTTTATTGCAATTTTGTTGTAGTTATTGTTATAAATATTATAATATTATTTTGTAAAACACCACATTACTGCAATTAACAATTGTTTTTAATGGTTTTAACTAACTACCATTGATAGTTTATGTAAAAAAAATGTTGATTTGATTTGATTTTAATATTTTTCTGGCTTCATTCTAATTAATAACTAATCGATTTGAATTAAAACTATAGTTTTTGTTTTAATTGTTTTAGTTTTAATTTATTTAGACAAAATAGAAGAATAACAACTTAATATTTCCCTTTTATCGATTATTGGATTATCAGATTATTGGTATAAGCTACAATTTTAATAACAATACATGCATTTTGGCACGTTGTTATTTTAGTATTATTTATACATGTATACATTACTAAAATAATATGTGTGAATTATATATATATATATATATATATATATATATATATATATAATTTGTATGTGTCGTTTTTTTTTCTATTTGAATTTTGCATCACTTTGCATGTTATTTTTAGTAATTCAGTTAGTTAACAAGGTGACATTATTTTAATCTAATATGTATAAATAATTATAATATTTAATTTTATTTAATTTAATCTTTATTTCAGCCACCAATTTAAAAATAAATAAATAAATAGATTACAATTTTTTCACATCTTGGGAAAAAAAGCTCTTTGTTGTTGTATACTGTAAAAAAATATAAAATGTTTTCTTCAATTCTACTACAATTAAGTCTTTCTATTTCAAGAAGTCATGTTTAATTCAATGTTTCTTGCCATTTCTTTGTAATTGAGAAATTTACTTGTAAAAAGTCGTTTCTACACCACTTGTTTTCTAGTATAGTTACATTATAGTGTCGCTGATTCTCACGACCGGTGGTTGATTTATTCCTGCAGGAATGATCAAAAGAAATCACATGGTTGTAAAATCTTTGAGGGGATACGGTCAAGCGCTCAGAAGTCTAATGTGGTTGGTGGCTGATGACACTAGTGGCTAATCTCCTCTCTATTTATAAACGAGTTTGAAGATACGGCTTGACTTGAGTGAGTATTTTGTTATCTAGAGTAGGTCAGATGTCAGGAGGAATTTTATATTGCTCTTCAGCTGTCTCAGATGTGATTTAAATAATAAATCACATGACTTAACAAAGCATAAATACAGTATAAGCTTTGTGGGTAATTAAAAATACAGTCAAATTGGTTCTGGCCTTAATTACGTCCAAAGTGTCCCAGGAGAATCTCTGTGTTGAGGCACCTGTTCTGTGGAAGGCTCTGATTGGCTGAGGGCAGGTGTGCCGCTCTGTGATTGGCTGGAGGGAGCAGTGCGATGTCTTTGATCAAAGCAGCTGCTCTGGATAATCAGAAGCATGTGAATTCCCACAGCTCGTTATCTTAAGAGGTGCACCAGCAGGTCGGCGCTCACGCTGCCAGATCACTCGTGTCATACCGTCACATAGCTTTAACTAAGAACAACAACTTCTTCATATTAGCTGATAACTATAGCAGACGGCAGTTTGCAATTTGCTTGGCTTGCACGAAAAACAAGTGGTGCCTTTACCTGTATGTGTAGGCCTACATTGTGCACTTTGGCAACTTAAGCATTTAGACATAATTGCAATCCTCTGGTAACAAAATGTCTTGCTCTCACTTCTGGATTGCGGTTAGAAAGTCACAGCGAGTTACAGCTTCTACAGATCAATATACTGCTGTTCACAAGTTTGAGATTTTGTCTAATACTTTTATTCAGCAAAGATGCATTAGTCAAAAGTGACATTAAGACATTTATAATGTTACAAAAGATATCTATTAAATGAAGATTTCTATTAAAAATGCAGTTTTTTTAAAGTTACTACTCATAAAAGAACCGTAAAATAAAGATATATCACAGTTTCCACAAAATATGAAGCAGCTGTTTTCAACATTTATAATAATAATAACGCATGTTTCTTGCGCAGCATATTAGGACGATTTCTGAAGGATCATGTGACACTGAAGACTGGGATAAATGTGTCTTTGCATCACAGGAGTATTACATTTAAAAAAATATTCAAATATAAAAGATACATTAATATTTCACAATATGAATGTTTTTACTGTATTTATCATCAAATAAATGCAGTATTTGTGAGCAGAAGAGACTCATTTCAACAACATTAACAAATATTACTAACAAACTTTTTTACACAATACATACATTACTGAATTAAAATGCAGCCCCCATTCCTCTCCCACCTCTCACCCCTCACACAAAAACAATATCAATGGTAATACGATTACCCAGTTTTATATTGTATGTCTATCTGCGCACAGGGCAGAACGGCACGCTGTCTGCAACCATAAACTTTTGAACAATCTGTATGATGCACATTAACATCTTTGGATACCTTTATTTCATTAGAAACGTTTTTTTCTGAAGAAAAT
The DNA here is from genome assembly GCA_023029165.1 of Gobiocypris rarus. Classification (NCBI taxonomy): domain Eukaryota; kingdom Metazoa; phylum Chordata; class Actinopteri; order Cypriniformes; family Gobionidae; genus Gobiocypris; species Gobiocypris rarus. The sequence goes on along the minus strand of CM040913.1, from coordinate 5,123,862 downwards.
GAATGAGATTTTTTGCTTCTTGCGTTATGTCAACTATAAGATAGGGTGACAGTATTTTGATTACCGAAAACCAGGACACTCGGCCCAGCAATGAGACACTCGAATGATACTCGAGTGCCGGTCAATTGAATGGCCCGATGGAAAATAATGAAAACCAGGACATTTTCATCACTTTATAAAAGACAGCCAGGACAGGACTTGAAAACAGGACGTTTGGTCACCCTACTATAAGAGGCCGTTTATTATTACTATTTCATTATTACTATGATCTTGACATAATATTCTCATGAAAAAAAGTATTTTAATGTATATATTATGCAGAAGAAACATGCATCCTGTAACAACTCCTTCCTTAGATTTTTTAAAACTTTTTTTCTTCCATTTAAGGTACACTATGTAGGGTTTTTGCAGTAAAATATCCAAAAAACACCAGGCCAGTGTTATATATTTTGTTCAGTTGAGTACTTACAATATCTCACATGTTTTTACAATATCTTCAAATTTGTAAATTGTGAGAAAATTGCTATTTTAACCAAGGAACCGGGACGTGTGAGGGAGTCGCCTGTCTATTGCGTCATATCTGCGTTACCCTCGTTTCCGGGTTTTATTTAGCAGAAGCGCTTTACTCTCACTGGAGTGTGAACAAGTGTCACAGCAGCCGAGCATACAGAGTAACGGCATAACATCATTTTAAACACACTCAAATGTCTCTGATATGATAAACAGAGCTTCGTTACCTCATATTCATGACCGGAAAAGCGGAGATTGCGCCGGCGACTGTGTCCCGTCATAATAAAAGTCCCGCTGCTCGCGAGGCGTGTGTTTTGTGTAACAATCGCTCCGCCGCCTTGCTCATCTACACAGCACTCGCCCCTGCTCTGCTTCACACTACAGTAACGTTAATAATCACATCCATGAACATGATTTCTGCCCGAGTCCTGTCCTGATTCTTCCCCGCCGGCTGTGAGGTGAAGACCTCATGTCCCAAGATTCTGCGCTCAATCTTGACGTCATCAAACTACCCCATTGTTTTGAACAGGTGACCGCTAGCGGACAGAAAAGTTGCATAGTGTACCTTTAATAAAATTTTGTGGAGATTTTTTCATTTACGTGTTATTTTATATTCTATATTTTTTATTTTATCTACCTGAATTACTAGATTTGATTTATAAATAATATAATTTAAGCACATTCTTTCACCTTAAATTCAAAATAACTCTCCAATACAACCAGCTGAAATGATCTCACACTGGGTCGATTTGGGTGTCCCTGCTGACCTCTTGTGGAAAAAAATAACACATGATATTTCATGACTCTTGCCACTAGATGTCCTTATAGCTCTATATGGAGTAAACACACTCTTCCATTGAGTCCTAAAGGCAGTTCTTGAGTTTATCTCTTCAGTATACATTGAAATATGCATGTAGACATTGTAAAAAAAAAAATCTTTTTTTTTTTGTAAAGTTGTAGCATTTTTTGTTTAATTTTGAGCAATTTGTAGATTTTCCTATGTACACTGAAGTATTTCGTTCATTGAGGGTCAAATTGACCCGTGAGGGAAGGATTTGTTACTATTTTTATTACAACCACATAAACTCATCAAAATCCAGTCTTTTGTGTGTGTGTGTGTGTGTGTGTGTGTGTGTGTGTGTGTGTGTGTGTGTGTGTGTGTGTGTGTGTGTGTGTGTGTGTGGACTGGTAATCTACGGTATGGGGACAAAATGTCCCCACAAAGATGGCAATATCCAAAATCATTGTCCTTGTGGGGACATTTTTGGTCCCCATGAGGAAAATATCTTATAAATCACACTAAGTGATGTTTTTGAAAATGTAAAAATGCAGCATGTCTCCTGTGATGGGTAGGTTTAGGGGCAGGGGCAGTGTGTGTGTGTGTGTGTGTGTGTGTGTGTGTGTGTGTGTGTGTGTGTGTGTGTGTGTGTGTGTGTGTGTGTGTGTGTGTGTGTGTGTGTGTGTGTGTGTGTGTGTGTGTGTGTGTGTGTGTGTGTGTGTGTGATGGGTAGGTTTAGGGGCAGGGGCAGTGTGTGTGTGTGTGATGGGTAGGTTTAGGGGCAGGGGCAGTGTAGGGGGATAGAAAATATGGTTTGTACAGTATAAAATGCATTACGGCTATGAAATGTCCCCATAAAACATGGAAACACAACATGTGTGTGTGTGTGTGTTCGTCGTTCCAGTGCAACAAAAGTCCTCAAGTCTTGGGCCACTCCGATGAACACTCAATTAAAAACAAAAAGAGTTTCGGGTCAAAATGACCTGAGGGAAGGATGAGAGTTTTAATGGCGAGATTTTGAGAAAACAAACCATTTTTGGCATTTCAAAATATTCAGGACGCAGGTCAATATAACGTCAGAAGGCTGCAGACCTGAATGGGTTTGATTCCTGCAGACGCCCCTGTCAAACACTGTACTTAACTTTTATAGTTTTGGTAGATGGATATGAATATGAATGGCTGTGAGGTATAGAGGAAGAATATCAATCTTGGACTCCATCAACAATACAGAGGCAGAGCGAGAGAAAATCTGCATAAACAACAAAGCGAAGCCTTCAGCCATCAGAATTCAATCGCAGCCGCTCAGAGGAACAGGAAATGGACGTCTCTGGGTTGTGTCTCTTCTCGCCGCCTGTCTCTGTAACGGGATTAAAAGGCCAGATCTGAGCGCTGCCGTGCGGTTCTGCTAGAATAAACCCCAGAGCTGCAGGACAACCGGCTCCAGATCCTGGGTTTTCGATTAGCCAAGCGTGTGTGAACAGATTTTTTAAAGTTAAATTTAAAGTATTAATCTGCAGTTTTCATTTTCCCAGCCATGAAAACCCAAGCCTGCTCGAACAGCACATCTGCCCTTAATAACTGGAAATCCTTTTCTGTCGCCTGAGTCATGGATGCTGGATTTTCCTCCATTCCAAGTGTTTGGGATCCTCTGAAAAAAGCCCATAGTGTCGTCTTTATAGGCATCAGTGCTGAACCTTTAACATCCATGGAATCTTTCCCTTCCACAAAAGGTCCTTTATAATGGAAAAAGGTTCTTTAGATTATTAAAATGTCTATCTTAGATGCAGTGTAAGTCGCTTTGGATAAAAGAATCTGCCAAATGATGAAAGTGCCCCATTATGATATTTTAAAGTAAATTTTATTAATTAACTTTAATTCTCAATTTCATTTTCTTTTCAAGTCTTTTACAATATTTAAATGCATCCAAGGTAAAAAACATCACCTCATTTGTCAAAGAGTCTGGAAACTCTCTAAACCCCTCCTCTCTAAGCCTGCTCTGCTCTGATTGGTCAGACGGCCCAGTCTGTTGTGATTGGTCTGCGCCAGTGTGACTTTCGGCACTGGAGGCTTCCTCAGTGCTTGATACACACTCAGTGATACGAACAATTGCGTCGTTTTTCCTGTATCAATTCCAGCGCAGGTAACAGTCCTGTTCCACATGTATACTATGTACTTATTATAGTGATTAAATTATTTATTTTTAATAATTATTTAATCGATACATCATCCTCAATAAACCCGTCTCCGGCGTGTTGCCTCAGATCTTTCGAATATTCAGATCTATTATGGCCTCTGACCTGTAAAATTGCCAGAATAATAATAATACGCTGGTTGTTAATTGGCCAGAGGAGAACTGGCACCCCGACTGAGCCTGGTTTCTCCCAAGGTTTATTTTTCTCCATTAGGTCTCCTGATGGGGTTTGGGTTTCCTTGCCACTGTCGCCTCTGGCTTGGCTTGCTCAGTTGGGGAAAAACAATTTTTCAAATAAATTTCCAAATAAATCTAATTATTAAACTAAATTAACCATATAGACCAAATTACTGATCTAATTCCTGATCTAAAGCCCACATTGTTACTGTATGATAATGGAAATATATTCTGTTGCATTATTTTCCTGTTTAACACTGTGAAGCTGCTTAGAAACAATCTGCTTTGTTAAAAGCGCTATAGAAATAAAGTTGACTTGACTTGACTTAAAGCCGCCTCTCAGCACTAAATTGAGTTATTTTTTAAAATAAAGTTACCGTTACCCAGTACTTTCATAGGTACGAACGCTGTAAGTACACATACTGTAAAATAGTCTCGTCCTTTTAAAGTGCATGCAAAGTGGATTGGCAGTGCTGAAAACAGCATCTTCTCGACATCTTGACAACACAAATCAAACATTTCCAGACCTCAGCTACAACTACAGTGTTGGAGGGTCAAAGACTTTCTTTACTTTCTTTTATTACGTTGTTACACATGTGCAGTAAGAAGATTTAAGCATTTTACAACATTAGCAACTTTTTGGAAAATGCTTAAAAACGCAAGTGAGGACGGAGAGCATTTTGAAATATATTGGTATTAATGTAGACCTAGCCTCAGTTTCCAGCAAAAGTCTCCATGTTGTCGAGGAGAATCGACTGAGGTCTCATTTGTTTTGTTTTCATTCACACGCAGTTTCTCCTGAGAGCTCTTAAAGTTCACTTCGTTTGTTCTGCATCTGTTTCTGACGAAAGGACTCGAGCGTCTTCAACATGATTACTGTGACATTTAAGTTAAAAAAACAACAACACCTTTGTCTGTTTCTGCCACTGAAAAGCTTGGCAACAGGATCCTAGCTGGCAAATGTCAGTTTGTGTTATTGTTTACTGGGACTCATCAGTGGAATTCATTTGCCAGTTCGGCCCCAAAGCAAACTGAAAACCCGGGCCAATTAAACACAAGCCTGGTCTGGGAGCCGCTGAGGCCTGCAGATCAATCTCTGTGACGTTTGGTTTCAGCTCTCCAGGCAGTGCACCGAAAATGTAATTGGTCAATATACATGCGACCCAACTTTTTACAAACAGTTTTTAAATATTAAACATTAGCACTTTTCCAATATAATGCGGAATGTGTATATTGATAATTTTATCCTAAGAAAATGGAAACTAATTTTTTAATAATGGTATTGTGTGTTGGTGATGACTTGATGATGAAGAGTGATACATTTAGTTTATTATATATATATATATATATATATATTAGGGCCGGGACTCGATTAAAAAAATTAATCTAATTAATTAGAGGCTTTGTAATTAATTAATCGAAATTAATCGCATTTTAATTGCATATAAATATTTGACCTGAGAACAGTGAGAAGTAATTTTTTTCACATGGACTTTTAGTATACCATTGAATAATGACTGAATACATAAGTTTAATCAACAAAATTTTGTTTATTTATTTATGTCCAGCGTTTTGCGTTGAGGTGATATTAGAGGCTCGATACGCAAATTCCTTGTTGCATAGCTTCCACACAACCATGCTCTTGTCGACGCTTCCATCCTTTCGTTTTTTAAAACAAAATTTGCCAAGCAAAGCTGTCTCGTCAGCTTCTTCGTTCATGTTCACTGTGGTTTGTTGTGTTCAGAAGTCAAGAACGCTAGTTGGTGTTCCAGTATAAACGGTCCGTCGAAACTCATTCATTAAAAAACGTTCCGCGGTGCAAAAATAAGTTAAAATTGTTATCAATTTTTGCGTAATTAATCTTAGTTAACGCGTTAAAGTCACGCAATTAATTAATCTTAATTAACGCGTTAAAGTCCTGGTATATATATATATATATATATATATATATATATATATATATATATATATATATATATATATATATATATATATATATATATATATATATATATATATATATATATATATATATATATATATACAGTATTGTTCAAAATAATAGCAGTACAATGTGACTAACCAGAATAAGGTTTTTAGTATATTTTTATTGCTACATGGCAAACAAGTTACCAGTAGGTTCAGTAGATTCTCAGAAAACAAACAAGACCCAGCATTCATGATATGCACGCTCTTAAGGCTGTGCAATTGGGCAATTAGTTGAATTAGTTGAAAGGGGTGTGTTCAAAAAATAGCAGTGTGGCATTCAATCACTGAGGTCATCAATTTTGTGAAGAAACAGGTGTGAATCAGGTGGCCCCTATTTAAGGATGAAACCAACACTTGTTGAACATGCATTTGAAAGCTGAGGAAAATGGGTCGCTCAAGACATTGTTCAGAAGAACAGCGTACTTTGATTAAAAAGTAGATTGTGGAGGGGAAAACCTATAAAGAGGTGGAAAAAATGATATATATATATATATATATATATATATATATATATATATATATATATATACACAGTGAGGAAAATAAGTATTTGAACACCCTGCTATTTTGCAAGTGTTCCCACTTGGAAATCATGGAGGGGTCTGAAATTGTCATCGTAGGTGCATGTCCACTGTGAGAGACATAAGCTGTGTCTCATTTTGGAAGGCTGCGTCTTCCGGAGGGCGCATTCGAAGGCTGCATACGTCATAAGGCTGTCTCATTTAAAAAGTGAGTAGGACACTCCGAATGTGACCTTCAAATGCGCCCTTCTTTCACAGGAATTCGGAGTGTGCATGAGGTGTGGCCTTTGCTGCTGCAGATAACCCACAATTCTTTGCGTTGGCGTTAACAACCATCCAATTTTTTTAATTTTATTTGAAAACATGGCACCATCGTCAGATAAACATGCAAGCGTACATGTGGTGTTTAAATGAAAGTAGTTTCAAGCTTATTTTTGTTTTTTAAGCTGTATTACCTCAAACAGACAGGTGTGGTGAACAGGATTACAAGTGTTTAGTGATTTTTAAACGTTTAGAACAGTTCATTGCTGTCAAGGCAAGAAACATTTCATAGTCATTTTCAAGTTATAAATAATTTTCATTCATATAACTAGCGTGAGAGCGCAACGAGGCTGAACGTGTTGGCATAGCAACGTGATACTTCCTGCCTGTGTGTCCTACAAAGGATGTCAGAGAGACAGCCATAATCTAATAAAAAAAATCCAGAAATCACAATGTATGATTTTTTAAACTATTTATTTGTATGAAACAGCTGCAATTAAATATTTGAACACCTGTCTGTCAGCTAGAACTCTGACCCTCAAAGACCTGTTAGTCTGCCTTTAAGATGTCCACCTCCACTCCATTTATTATCCTAAATTAGATGCACCTGTTTGAGGTCGTTAGCTGCATAAAGACACCTGTCCACCCCATACAATCAGTACGAATCCAACTACTAACATGGCCAAGACCAAAGAGCTGTCCAAAGACACTAGAGACAAAATTGTACACCTCCACAAGGCTGGAAAGGGCTACGGGGAAATTGCCAAGCAGCTTGGTGATAAAAGGTCCACTGTTGGAGCAATCATTAGAAAATGGAAGAAGCTAAACATGACTGTCAATCTCCTGCAGTGTGTGCAAACCTGGTGAAAAACGACAGGAACGTTTGACCTCTGTAATTGCAAACAAAGGCTACCGTACCAAATATTAACATTGATTTTCTCAGGTGTTAAAATACTTATTTGCTGCTGTATCATATGAATAAAAAGTTTAAAAAATCATACATTGTGATTTCAAAATAGCAGGGTGTTTAAATACTTACTTTCCTCACTGTGTGTATATATATATATATACAGATCATTATGACTGGTGAAGTGAATAACACTGATGATCTCTTCATCACGGCTCCTGTTAGTGGGTGGGATATATAAGGCAACAAGTGAACATATTGTCCTTAAAGTTGATGTGTTAGAAGCAGGAAAAATGGGCAACCGTAAGAATTTGAGCGAGTTTGACAAGGGTCAGATTGTGATGGCTAGACGACTGGGTCAGAGCATCTCCAAACTGCAGCTCTTGTGGGGTGTTCCCGGTCTGCAGTGGTCAGGATCTATCAAAAGTGCTCCAAGGAAGGAACAGTGGAGAACCGGCCACAGGGTCATGGGCGGCCCAGGCTCATTGATGCACGTGGGGAGTGAAGGCTGGCCCGTGTGGTCCGATCAAACAGACGAGCTACTGGAGCTCAAACTGCTCAAGAAGTTAATGCTGGTTCTGATAGAAAGGTGTCAGAATACACAGTGATCACAGTTTGTTGTGTATGGGGCGGCATAGCCGCTGACCAGTCAGAGTGCCCATGCTGACCCCTGACCCCGCCGAAAGCACCAACAGTGGCACATGAGCATCAGAACTGGACCACGGAGCAATGGAAGAAGGTGACCTGGTCTGAGGAATCACGTGTTCTTGTACATCACGTGGATGGCCGGGTGTGTGTGTGTGGCTTACCTGGAGAACACATGGCACCAGGATGCACTATGGGAAGAAGGCAAGCCGGAGGCAGTTTGATGCTTTGTTGCAGACCATATTCACCCTTTTATGGAAACGGTATTCCCTGGTGCTGTAGCTCTTTCAGCGGGATAATGCGCCCTGCCACAAAGCAAAAATGGTTCAGGAATGGTTTGAGGTGCTCAGATCTCAATCCAATCAAGCATCTGTGGGATGTGCTGAACAAACAAGTCCAATCCATGGAGGCCCCACATGCAACTTACAGGACTTAAAGGATCTGCTGCTAACATCTTGGTGCCAGATACCACAGCACACCTTCAGTGGAGTCCATGCCTCGACGGGTCAGGGCTGTTTTGGCAGCAAAATGAAAAATTGTGAAATATTTTTGTTCTGTTTTCTATTTGAATATATTTTTTTAATGTAATTTATTCCTCTGATCAAACCTGAATTCTCAGCATGATTACTCCTTAATAAAGGTATCTGTGTGATGTTGATATCATTGTTACTGGCCTTTAAAGTATTTGGTAAAAATATGGCATTAAGCAAAATATTATGTACAATATATATTTCCTTTATGTTGATTCAACATTAATTTGGGGATTCTGTAGGATATCGTTTTTTTTTTTGGTCTATTTTTTATTATACATTTTTTTAGTTGTTAATAATTAATAATAAAAAAATATATGTATTATACAAGTATATAGCGAAATATATATATATATGTTTGGGGTCACTCTGAGGTCAGTACTTCTGAATTAGCACAGACATAATCAAGACTAATGGAAACGGGTGGCCTATTATCCTAATGAAATGACATCACTGGGGTCAGAGGTCATGGTGTGGCTGATAGATGCAAGAAGAGGTGTGCTACCATCATATTAAGCGTTCATGCGATTGTTAGAGTCTGAAGAGCTGAACAAACAGCTTTTCATTTGTTCCTTCTGGACGACTGTACAGGTTCTGTTCGTTTAATATGCCCAACTCTTCAAATTTACTTGTATTATTGTTACTATTAAGTATTCGACTGCTCGCTTCTGAGATTCATTATGAAAGGGCTGGCTGAATGAGTTTATTTAATGCTTAATATTTTTTGACACACATATGCTAATGTGACAGTCCAGTGCTTCAGAATCTCTCTGTTTCCTTCTATTTCAGCAAATTATTCATGTGTGATATAAATACACATCTACACAGATGGATGTCGACTCTTCCCGAGTGCCTTAGCAACTGGTGTCTCACAATACAAATTTCTCACAGGTTCTCGCCCACCACCAAAACTCTCGCCACCGCAGAGCGGAAAACTCACCACAGCGATGTATGTTCAGCTAAATTTGGTTTCACTCAGATGACACTTATATACAAAATGTCTTGACTGATATATATCTGTGCTGCTGCTGCTGCTAGAAAAAAAATCTATTTATCATCCGGAGGGGTTTTCTGCCCTGAGTTTGACTTTTGATATGGCATATCTGCTCTGTGGATGAGATACCTCAAAGGATATCCTGACTTTAAAGACGTAACATCACTATTAGCCTGTTTATTTTTGGCCTGGATCATGATTAGATACAAGTTATGAAGAAATTTTCCAAATTCAAATAATCAGACGGAAACATGGATGAATTTCTGTTCTCACTGAACGCGGTTCTGCAGGTCTGACATGATATTTATATTATTATATTTTTTTTTTACTATTATGGTAGATATTATGGATGTCCAAATTTGGTCTTCCTTTTAAAATATATTTATTTTAATAATTTTTTATGATTTTGTTTTATTTTATAGCTTTTAAATTTAATTTGTATTTTTTAAAACACATTTTCTATTTTATTTATCCCTCAATTGTTTTGTACCTTCCACATTTGTTGTTTAAATGCATCTTTTAAATAAAATATACATTAAATGTTTTTTATTTTATTTATTATAAAACAAAAATTTCTATGTACCTTCCGTAGTTGAATTTTTTTAATGAAGCTTTTAAATTACATTTTTCTTTTTTTAAACATTTTATTTTTTGCAATGCAATGTGCACTTACTATTATTGTAGATACAAAAAGGTGTCCAAGGCTACATGTCTAAATTTGGTCCACTGACTGCTGTACCTTCCGCAGAGGGTATTTTTTCAGCCTTGTGTCAGGACTGTCACTATGCCTTCTCAAAAAAGAAAAATAAATTGGTCGCATCAATGCAGGAAATGTTGCATCTCCACTGCAAGCGGAGAGACACGGTGACTAGCACCCCTAGCTTGCAATAGTGTGTCAGAAAGGTCTAGTGTGGACTCGCCCCTGACAGCCTGTCTCAATCTCCCTCATGACGGATATTAAATCTGTAGCCATAAGAAGATTCACATCTTTCTTTACCTCTTAAAAGCGGCTGATTCTCTTGTCTTGGCAGCTAATAAATAGCTTTTCATGGAACTGAGGGGCCTGGCACTGAAATGTTTGGTGGACAGTTTGCTCTAAATAAATTGCTTGCTGCTATCAGATCACGAACCTTTGTGAGGATCTGATTGGTTTCTCAACAGAAGTGCTGGGAGAGAGAGAGAAAATGGACAGCAAACACTTGTTTTAATAGAGTCGGAAGGATAAAAAAAAGCTGGTGTTACTGTTACCTGAAGTCTACATCAGAGAAGAGGGTGAAGGCCACGGCCTCTGACACTGAACCAATCCCATCTGCAGCCGCACTGAGCTCAAGTCCTCCTGTGATGTGAAGATCACAGCAGCTCTCTTCTGTCTTTCAACTCCTCTATTTAGTCAGTAACTAAAACTGGCACATTTAAAGTTCTCTGGGTTCTGATATATAGACATGAAATCTGGATTTGAGGGGAGTAACGTTTACAGACAGAGATAGACCGGTTAGGTTTCAAAATATGTTTACATTGTGAACATGCCAAAAAAAAAAAATCTTTCTTCTTAATCTAACCCTATAATAACTCACCAAAACTGCAGGGGGCTTAATGTAAAAGTAAAAATTAAATGATACACAACATTTTAAGAAATAGAGTAAGCAATAGGACAAAAAACAAAGTTAATTGATAATAAGTCAGTTTTACAACAGGCACATACAAACCTCTGTTTTGATTAAGCAGAAACTGTGACTCTGCTGCTCTCCTGTGGTGAGTGAGTGCACACAGTTTGTTTTTAGATAGATAGATAGATAGATAGATAGATAGATAGATAGATAGATAGATAGATAGATAGATAGATAGATAGATAGATAGATAGATAGATGATAGATAGATAGATAGATAGATAGATAGATAGATAGATAGATAGATAGATAGATAGATAGATAGATAGATAGATAGATAGATAGATAGATAGATAGACAGGCAGATGATAGATAGATAGATAGATAGATAGATAGATAGACAGACAGACAGACAGACAGAGACAGACAGACAGACAGACAGACAGAGACAGATAGATAGATAGATAGATAGATAGATAGATAGATAGATAGATAGATATATAGATAGATAGATAGATAGATAGACATTTCTATAACATCGCTAAGCTACGTAACATGCTATCTGTCTCTGATGCAGAAAAGTTAGTTCATGTGTTCATGACCTCAAGACTAGATTAATGTAATGCATTACTAGCAGGATGTTCTGCATCCTCAATAAACAAGCTACAATTAGTCCAAAACGCAGCTGCTAGAGTTCTTACTAGGTCAAGAAAATATGATCATATTGCACCAATTTGATAATCTCTACACTGGTTACCTATTAAGTTCCGTATCAATAAAGTATTGCTACTGACCTATAATCTTCTATCGCCTTTTAGCCCATCACGATCTTTACGATCACTAAACTCTGGGCTTCTGGTAGAACCTAGGATATCTAAGTCCACTATAGGAGGAAGAACATTCTCATATTTGGCACCTAAACTATGGAATAGTCTATCTAATAATGTCCAGGGCTCAGACTCACTCTCACAGTTTAAATCTAGATTAAAGACGCAATTCTTTAGCCAAGCATTCCCATAATGCTTCTCATAATCTTGTACTCCAGTTATATCAATGCACATGACTGTCTCTTAATGCTTTGAACAGCAGCTACGCTAATTATTTTCCTGGTAACACTTTACAATAAGGTTGTATTAGTTAATGCATTAGTTAACATGAACTAATGATGAACTGCACTTATAAAGCATTTATTTATCTTTGTTAATGTTAATTTCAACATTTACTAATGTATTAATACAATCTTGTTTACATTAGTTAATGCACTGTGAACTAACATGAACAGCTGTATTTTTATTAAATAATGTTAACAAAGATTAACTAATACTGAACAGAGGTGTTGTTCATGGTTAGTTCATGTTAACTAATCGTTAGCTAATGTTAACTAATACAACCTTATTGTAAAGTGTTACCATTTTCCTGTTCTGATTTATCTTGGGACGCCCGTCCCGAGGTAACCATAGAGTCCGTCAGCTCCAGCCTCTCATACAGACAGATGACCATCACCTGTGAAGAGATGACTAACTCCTGTGAGGACTTCAGATGACCATCACCTGTGATGAGATGACTAACTCCTGTGAGGACTTCAGATGACCATCACCTGTGAAGAGATGACTAACTCCTGTG
>CM040913.1:4901129-5106129 GCA_023029165.1 Gobiocypris rarus | reverse complement strand
TAGCACATCATTTGTCATTGAAAGAATTTAATGACAAAATTTGGTTATGGTTACACTTACAATAGTTACAAAATAGATAAGATGATAACTTTTAACCATTAATCGTATATACCCAGCATGAATGTTACCTGAGAGAGAGAGAGAGAGAGAGAGAGAGAGAGAGAGAGAGAGAGAGGGAGAGAGAGAGAGAGAGAGAGAGAGGGAGAGAGAGAGAGAGAGAGAGAGAGAGAGAGAGAGAGAGAGAGGGAGAGAGAGAGAGATAGAGAGGAGAGAGAGAGAGAGGGAGAGAGAGAGAGAGGGAGAGAGAGAGAGAGAGAGAGAGAGAGAGAGAGAGAGAGAGAGGGAGAGAGAGAGAGAGAGAGAGAGAGAGAGAGAGAGAGAGAGAGAGGGAGAGAGAGAACAGGCCATGTATACAGGTGTGCCACATATTTGGCCTCCAGGCCTCCAGAATCTCTTTGTCTTAAGGAATTTCAAATGGCTCTTCTGATAAGAGACGGGGTGTGAAAACAGTACAGCAAATGTCTTTGTTCAATTTCAAATAACAAATATCTTTGATTATTTTTTTTTATCCTACAAAATGAAGACAGCTCAGGGAGGGCCAGAGGGAATAGATCCAAATGAATGCGGTAGAAAACAGCAAGGCCACCAAAAACCCCAAAAAACATCTGGTTTCTGTAAGGCACATTATGTCCAAACTTTTGTTCTGAATATGATCTTGTATGAAGCAGGATTGGATAAAGCAGCGCAACTCTCTGGGCAGAGTAGACTAAAATCCACTCCATATATGTTTATAATATGTTGATCTGTTTGAGTGCAAACAAATGATAAAATGAAATTAAAGTTACATTTATTAATGTTTTTGGAGATAAATATTAATTAATTTAATGATTTGTGTTTGAATATGTTTTAGATTAAAATTTATTTCAATATTTATTTATTAAATTATTTAATTTGAGTACTCCATTAATAATGTGTGCATTATCATTTTTTGCATGTATTTTTGTCATTTTAAATATTTGATGAAGTAAAAAGTTTGCTGAGAAAATGATATTTGTTGAAATGACGTTTAATAAGTAAGCAGAATGCATTTGTGTAAGTTAAAGAGGGAGAACTTGAATAGAGCACTTACAAACAATTAAAAGATGTAAAATATTTAAGAGTTTGCCTTCATTAAAAACCATTTATGACCCAGAAAGGCCTCCAGCTCTATTGTATTCGCTGTCATTTATTTCCTGTCTGTGTTTTAGAGGTGGACATCGTCTGTCATATTCAGGCTACGTCTCCATGCCTTCACCCTCATCATATCAGAGAAGCCCTGCAGATGATCACCGAACAGGGTTGTGACTACGTGTTTTCAGTGGTGCGCAGACACCAGTTTCGGTGGGAAGAGGTGGACCAGAAAGGTATTTTCTCATGAAAACAACAGCAATTTTTTTTGTTTGATGTTTAGTGACAGTCTAAATAGGTTACATAGCAGGAACTAAATCTGAAGTTCATTCTTCACTTCTGCCGATTTAGTGGGTAAGAACCCGACTCCTCTGAACATCGATGTGGCGCACAGACCTCGACGCCAAGACTGGCCTGGGGAACTCTATGAAAATGGCTCTTTCTATTTTTGTAAGAGAAAAGCCCTGGAAAACGGCCTTAAACAGGTGGGCCATTATCAAAATATGGACAAACCTGAACTTCTTAGTCATGGAAAAACAGCTTTTTTTTTTTTTTTAAGAAAACTGAATTTGCTTTGTGCAAGTTAGATGAGTAAACTCATGCTCATAATTTAGACAGTAACTACAATAACCATAATGTTTACACCTCTCAACTCTCAACTGGAAAACAAATGAACTTGCATTACTTATTTGAAAAGTAACTCAGATATTTTGTAGTAAATTTACAAGTAATGTGTTACTTTACTAGTTACTTGGAAAAAGTAATCTGATTACATAACGCAAGGTATTTGTAATGTGTTACCCCCAACACTGGTCCCATGTGTGAAACCTCTCATGAGAGCTCATGACCTTGAACTGCAGATATTTTGATCTGTTCTGTATGTTTTAGTTGGGCAAGTTCGCCTATTATGAAATGCTTCCTGAGCACAGCGTTGATATCGACGTGGACATCGACTGGCCCGTCGCTGAGCAGAGAGTTCTGAGGTGCGGTATTTCAACAAACTCTGAGGCCGGGCAAAACACAGTTATGAAGATATAAATGCAGCCTTTTTGTGCAGGTTTGGCTACTTCGGCCGAGAGGAGAAAGCGGCGGTCAGGCTGTTTCTGTGTAAAGTGTCCGGCTGTCTGACAAACGGTCGGATATACACGTCGGTTTCTGGGGAGGACCTTGTGGCCATCCATGCTCGAGACGTGGCAGGCCTGCAGATGCTGCAGAGAGAAGATATAGAGGTGCAGTTGTGTAGGCTGGTACAAATAACGGGGCATAGAACCTGTACTAAAATAATTTAACAGTGAAATACTGTAAAGATAAACAACTGATTATGTATTAATGGCAAGTTCCCTTACTACAGTAAAATACTGTAAAGGATATAACAAGATATCTTAAGTGTAAGTTTACATTAAAATACTGTTAAATGTACAGACTTTGGATGTGGAAACGAGCAGTTATAAAGTACAGTAGCTATATTTCCATCCACCTATTTTTACCTGTGATTTTTTGTAATTATGTGACTAATTATGGGATATGGCATAAAAAAAACCCTGAATGGAAACACCAAGATGCAAATAAATTCAAAAATGTGCATAGAAAACATATGCGATCTACAGTGCCCTCCACTAGTATTGGCTTTTGATGTTTGTTTTGGTTCATTGTCCTGATGGAAGATCCAGCCACGGCCCATTATAAGATTTCTAGCAGAGCCGTCAGATTTTGATTTTTTATCAGCTGGCATTTGCTTGAATCCATGATGGCACGTGTCTGAACAAGATGTCCAGGACCTCCAGCAAAAAATAGGCCAAAAGTGTCACAGATCCAGCGGTATATTTATCCCTGTTTGCACTGAACCCATCTGATGGGGTTTGTGCCCAAAAAGCTCTTTTAGATTTTAATCTGACCACAGAACCAGGTCCCGTTTGAAGATCCAGTCGTGTTTGACCACTCAATCTGCTGGAGTTTGGAGAATAAACCCTCCCAAACAACATGTGGTGATGTAGGGGCTGTTTGACATAAGTTTTTAGGGTTTCTGACCCCAAGACTCAGCTAATCTCTGCGATTCTCCATCTGTGATCTTGGAGAGTCTTTGTCCACTCAAACGCTCCTCCTCCCCTGCATTAGGACGATATAGACACACGTTCTCTTCCAGGCAGATTCGTAACATCTTTAGTTGATTGGAGCTTCTTCATTATTGCCCTGATGGTGGAAATGGGGGTTTTCAATGCTTTCTGTTTTGTGAAGCTCAACAATCTTTTGCTGCACATCAGAACTATATTCTTTGGTTTTACTCATAGTGATGATGATTAAGGGAATTTCCTCATATTTCTGTCGAACAGGAAGTCATAGCTGGACAATTTCGTCCTTGTCACCCTGGTGTGCTAAAAAGCGTTAATATGAATGGGAATATACTTCAGAGATATTTTAATCCTAAGAATTTCTAGGGGTACCAATAATTGTGGACAACATGCAGTGGAGAAAAATATTAATTTAATGTGATTTCCCCCACTTTCAATTGTTTTACTTCAATGAAAGGGTAAAATTTTGTGAATTTTTTGAATGAAAGATCGAAAGAATAAACAATGCAGATTTATTTTCACAGCCTTTGCTCATATTTATTAAGGAGGGCCAATATTTGTGGAGGGCACTGAATCTCAGCTTGTGGAAAAGTTTTTTTTCTAACAATGTACCAATAGCTGTTTCATAACTTTCAACAGGTGTTCCTCATATCCAGCGTGAATGAGCCCCTGTCCAGGGGTCTCCTGGAGAAAGTCGCCCAGCAGGCCGGATGTGGCCTCAGGATTGGAGAGCAGCAGAAAGGACTTGAGGTGGAGCGGCTGATGAGAGAGAAGAAACTGCGGTGGGATGAGGTGGCATTCATGGGTGAGAGTTATTTTCATACATGAAAATCCCTCACCCTTCACACGCTGCGTGTAGGGCACCAAGTTCTGAGGGGGGCACCACAAGAAAGTTTTTCAGCACCCCCCCATCATAATGTAATTCCGCGTAGGGCATCAAGACGGCCAGCGTTGGTACTGTCAGTGAATTGCGAACAGGTGCGCGTGCCAGAAGGGAGCACAAGGGCATGGAAATATTAACGCGAAGGGTCTTGCATCACCAGTGCTGACTAGGGATGTCACAAATGAACGCAGCTGTGTTCAGTCGCTTCCATGTTTATCTAAGCGCAGGGCTCCAGACTAGCCGAATATATATTAGTTTCTGTAAATATTAAACTGCAAAATACTATTTAAATATAACTCCTGCGTGTTCTGCGTCTCTGTGTGAGTGCCGTGCGGGTGGACGGACACTCGCTCGCTGTCTTTGATGTAGTCCTAGACTCTGCCGTGTCAACACATAAATCATGATCACTGACACTTAAAGGTCTCACGGCAACCTGTCAAAATAAAAGTTCTGTTTAAAAAATGGAAATTGACAGAATACATTAGGCTGTTGTAGCCTTTCAGTAGATTTAGCTATGTCTCTATGTAATAATAATATGTCTCTACTAATAATAATAATTATGCCTAGATGGATTTACTTTTAAACAGCATACAGCCTTTAAATGTGTTTGTATTATTTACTTATGATTATCATCATGAATAATGAACTTTATACATTTAAAAAAAAAAAATTTAATTGTTAAATAAAAAAAATTATAACAAAATTTTAGCTATAGTACCGAAATTGGTACGGAGTACCGTGAATTTTTATGGTATTGGTACCAACTACTGGAATTTTGGTACCGTGACATCCCTAGTGCAGACCACCATCAGAAGCTGAAAGCGCCTGGCATCTGCGATTTACCTGACTGAAATTGATGAGTGATGGTTTCAATCATTTTAATATTTTCTGGTATATCTAAGTTAAGTTACCCAGGAGATCTGTTGACATACGCTTAGCTAACATTAGCTACAGCTTGATGAATTGAGTCATTGAACACAGCAGGACAGAACGCAACGTTAGCCAGCGGAAAATGAAAAGTTGTGATTTTTTAGACCGATATGACTAGGAACTATTCTCTCATTCCTGCGTAATGATCAGGGAACTTTGCGTCCGTCCCAAGGGTTGCAGTGGCGCAGTGATATTACACCGTTTTAAATTGGAAAAATATGGAAAGTCTTTGATCATAATTTTTGAGGGCAATGCTAATGGTCTAATCCGATTCAATGATGTATGCTAAGCTATGCTAAAAGTGCTACCACCAGATACAAAGATCGGCTGAATGGATTCAAAAACGGTAAAACTCAACTGTTTAACTCTAAGGGACTTGGAAAATGAGCCTATTTTCAAAAAAAGTGGAGTGTTCCTTTAACAGCCAACAACTCTCTGTTATCAATATCATAGTTGCGTTCGGCAGTCGATAAACGATGAGAAAAAAACGCGCATGGGTGCATCTTATCGTCCGCAGCGGTGCGCCGAGATAGCACTGGACCTACCACCACCTCTGACGCATCAACCTCCACCACAAACTGACGTGATGGATCAGGGTCTATAAGGATGGGAGCTGATACAAAGTGGCTCTTGAGGTTGGAAAATGCAGCTTATGCACTACGGACGGGGCCTATGCCAAATGACTTTGTATATTATCAGCTTGCTGAGCTATTAATAAATGCACTATTGTTGAAATAATTCTCCTGAGTCTTTCCTGTAGAACTTGGATGTTTTCAGCTTCCGAATTGTGTACAGATCCTTGCAACATGGGTCCGTGCATTATCATGCTCAACATGAGGTGATGGTCACGGATGAATGGCACAACAATGGGCCTCAGGATCTCGTCATGGTATTATGCATTCAAATTGCTATCAATAAAATGCACCTGTGTTCGGTGACCAAAACATACACCTGCCCGTACCATAACCCCACTGCCACCATGTGCCACTCGATCCACAACGCAATTTTCTTTTAACTTAAATCCATTTTACTCTGCCTTGTATTGTATGGGATAACTATGCTTTTTACATGTAAAATTATTAAAATAAAGTGGAGCACTTTATTAATTAATCATTTTTATTTGATTTATCTATGCATCATAAGCTGTTACGTAAAGCTTCAATCTAGAGCATTTTGCAATGCTTCACACTTGAAGACGTGGGAATGTCCAAGCGAAGGGTGTAAATAAAGGGTGTTTTTTTTAATGAGCAGTCTGTGATGTGTTCCCTCAGGTTCAGAAGCTGAAGATGTAGAGATCCTGTCTCAGGTGGGGCTGAATGGCGTCCCGTGTGACGCACCTGTGGCAGATCTCATTGCGGCTAAATACACCTGTCAGAGACCCGCCGGCCACGGAGCCATTCGGGAGTTTGCCGAGTACGTTCTGATGATGAAGAAAAAGAGCACATCGCAGGTGCAGCTGGATCAAATTGACAGGGCTCATTTTTAGAGCGAATTCCAGTTTCTATTTTAAACAGTCAGTTTGTGTTGCTGTAATAACATGACACTGGATCTCATTTGAATGAATAAAACACCTGTGACTCTCTCTCTCTCTCTCTCTGTATATTTACTCGTTCATTTGTCAATGTTCATTTACTTATTGCCGATCATTTTATAATAATGTCTAATATTATGCTGTGTGATAAGGAAATGTCCTCATGTAATGGAGGCCAGCTAGTAGCTGAGTAAACCTCACTCCTCTGATATCAAGGGATGCTCTAGCGACTGATGCTAGAGGTTGCAGCCTTTAGTCTCCTTGTTAGAGTGTCCAACTCATGTCGGCAGACCCGGGTTCGAGTCCTGCTTAGTGTGGGGCGGTTTGAACGGGAGGGGTTACAGTGGTGCCGTGACCCGGATGGGAGTGAGGTTTAGGGGAGTGAGTGTAATGGAGGCCAGCTAGTAGTTGCTGTGTGAGTAAATCTCACTCCTCTGATCTCAAGAGATGTTCTAGCGACTGATGCTAGAGGTTGCAGCCTTTAGCCTCCTTATTAGAGCGTCTGACTCTCGAGTCCCGCTCGGAGCGGGGTGGTTCGAACGGGAGGGGTTACACTCATTTCAGTGTTATCAAGGACAGTGATGTGCAGCAGTAGTTTTCCATTGACTTGTTAAAGTTTTTCTAGTCAGAGAGCGTTAGGAATGCCATCATTAAAATTATTCAGTAGCGTTTAAATGGGATGTTTACGATCAGGAATTGCTCCAAAAACAACGGCATACTCTCTTGGACGGACTGGGAAAGAGAATGTCTGCATAAAATGTTCATAAGAAAGCCCTGTCATCTAAAAGTTGACTCACCAAATGTATATTTTTATCAAACCAATTATTTTTAAAAAGAGATATTTTATATCTAACATTTTTGGTTGTTCCAGTTACAATAGCTATGTGGAGAAACTTTATAATGGGATCAGCATATTAAAGCATGTTTATTCAATTCAATTCACATATCATATATCGTTTCAAAGCAGCTTCACAGAAAAAGCATATGGCTACATTACAATTTAAAGTGACTTGTCCACATTATGCATTTCAGAAATGTTCAAAGGAAACAGATCCGCTAATAATGTATTTATCAGTATAATAGTGAATTAAATTAGGGCACAATGAAGTGAAAATAGGAATGCATGTGAAATTTTTTATTTATGAAAACTAGAAAGAGTTAAGGGTATTTTAGAGATGTCATAGTGGCAGCTCAACAGAAAATGTAAACCTCCGACTGAACTAGGATGACTTGTGGGTGAGTAAATCATGGGCTAGTTTTAATTTTTGGGTGAACTATCCCTTTAATTTAAAAAAGTGTTATGATAGCTGATCAGACAATTGGTGGCTTTGATCACTCTACTCTAAGTCTATTTTAAAATATTATCCAAAATATTTCAAATAATTCTTTTGCCCTTTTGGAATATTATCCCAAATCGGTGTATACTGTACATTCTTCTTTCAGACGAATACAATCAGAGTTATATAAAAAAAATATCCTCTTCTACACTTTAAGCCTATAATTTGCAGACCAAAATAAAGGGTTCATAAAGGCTTCGAAGTGAATCTGTGAAAAATATCCATATTTAACATGTTATAAAGTAAAATATCTAGCCTCTGGTGGAACTCCTCTCGCAGTTCAAAACGCTTACGCTACGTGCAACGTCATCGTCGTGAATACGGAATATAATGGATGGATGCAGTTTTCGGGCTTAAAATTTTGGACTGCCATTATAAGGCTTGGAAGAGAAGCTGATTGAGACTGTCTGAAAGACACGTGCCAGAATAGAGTTCTCTTTGCGCTTGAATAGACTGAAGAAAAGTGAAGCCGCCAACGTCCGAATATGGTGCTGACATTTTGCCATGATTTGGTACCAGAGTCTGTGCAGTAGACCAAGAAGTAGAGCCGCGATATCAAAAGCCCATCCGCACTCTCGCAGATGCAGAACAACCAACAAAAATGTGTGAGATCTGGCGAATTTGGAGGCCAAGTCAACTACCCAAACTCTTTGTTGTGCTCCTCAAACCATTCCTGAAGCATTTGCGCTTTGTGGCAGGGCACATTATCCTGCTGGAAGAGCCACAGCCACCAGGGAACACTGTTTCAATGAAATAATTTAATGCAATTAAAGCAAATAAATTACCAAAATAGCCAACGTGAAGCTACTTCATTCCAGTGTGTGTGCTTTGCTTCAAACACGAGACCTGTCATATTCTGTGATTGTTTCTGAAGAATTTTGGTGACGCACAGGAGCCATATCAGTGGCGTAACTTAGTAACACCGGGCAGGCCCCAGTGCAGGCTATTATGATGGGCCCTCTGGGCTGCAGTTAGGAAGCACATGCAAACACACACACTGCGCTCCTGTCTAGAAGGGAACCATATCTATAAGAGAATTTGCCAGTCAGAAAAAAGGTACAGTGCTGTCACTGGGGCAGTACCCTAAGATACAAAAGCAAAATGGTACTAAAGTACCAATTTATTTAAAATGAGACAAATCTGATGTTATTGTAATCTTCTATCTGTTATTTAACAGTTTAGATGGTTCTTTAATGCTGATCTAACAGCAGAAGACACGAGCCACGCTTTAAATCCCTGTTGAACACGTTTAACACTGCGTTACTATGAGCCCCTGGCTATTAGACCTACGCTATTATATAATATACTTTTATGAATTCATGAGACAATGTTCAGAAATGATTCAATATTATGTTTTGAACTTTGTTTTTGTTGTCAAACTAAAAAAAAAGCCATTATTTGATATGAAAAGTTAATAATTGTATTTAACTGACAATATTTTAGTTTGGCTTGTATTATATTTGTCTTATATTTTTTCTATCAGGTCATACTTTAAGGTGTCATTTGGTCATGTTACAGTGTACCCCACCTACGGGGCATGTTGTCACATTTCACTTCCAGTCTTTCGGGGTAAAGCGAGAAAAAAAAATAGACTGTATTAATGAAACAAAACCACATAATTATACTAAAGATGTGTGAAATTAATGTGGGGGAAAATAAATACTCGGAACCCCAAGTGGATTTACACAAACTGAGGAAGTCAAAAAGCGTTAGGATGTGCCCCGCTCTCCCCCTCTGCCCCAGTCACAGAGCTGGACCTTTTTCTCTAAGAGTGTAACCTTCTTAATTTACACCAAATAAAATCAGTATCTTATCAGTTTCTTATATTAAACTGAACAGTTCTCTTTGTGTGCATCTCTCTCCAACACACACGCTGCAAAATTCTTGAACGGGGTAAAATACCTTGAAATACCTTTGAAGATCTATAATGTTAATGAGCATTCTCTGCTGTGTCCACACTTCTGAGAGAGACTATTAGGTGAATATGTGCTGCAGGTACATTCTCTCAATAACAACAAATATCACCGGGGGGTATTCCAGAAAGCAGATTATGTGACATACTGTACCTGGGTGTGTTTAAATCAATGTGCATTTCCACTTAAGAAATGTATGTGCCTGGGGACAAAAGAAAAAAGCTAATTTAAAGGCCCCTTGAAATCAAAATTATTATTTTTTTCGCTTTTAGTATGAATATGTTAGCCTTAAGGTTATGAATGCGCTGATGTGTTCCAAAACAACGACAAAATTCGCATTTAGGAGATATAAGCATTCAAAACTTACAGTCTACCACTTCTGTTAAAACGAATCACAGATTTTGATGACATCATCGCAGATTTCACCTACTCATCAAATCTTCTGTCCAATCAAATGCTCTCTAGAATCTAACGTGCCCGCCCCCTACACTATAAACATACGCTGACGGTCAGCTGTTCACTTTACTATGTTCTACATGGTGAATGGCACACAGCCCACTATATATGCGATTCAGACAGTGTAAATATGCTTTCAGTTGAGACAAACGAAGTCTGGTTTCACGTTAGTTGAGTACATTTTTCTTATTTAGCTAATTATATGTCAATAGGGTAAGGAAAAATACTCAGTATGAAAAGCATTTGTGCAGCATGAATGAATGAATGAAGTATTTAAACATCGCTGACACTTTAAAAAGGTTGAGGAGACTGAGAGAAACTGGGTTTACCAAAGAAAACCTGCTCCAGACCAGGTTGGGTTCACAGAGTAAGTTACCCTGGTAAATGACTCTAAGTATAAGTCACCTCTCTGTCAGAAACAGGCGTGACTTACCCTGCTCTCTTGGGTTTAACATACCTCCCATTGTGAAACAGAAAACCCAGAGTTTGATTTGAAAAAAACAAATTTTCAAAATTATGTGTTAGCAATAGGAAAAAACTGTAATTGGTTAACAGAAAGTTTCTGTACTATATATGGTGAATAACTATAATAACCTAACCTTACATTTAATAATTTAATGTAAAATATCGTTCAATTTACAGTTTTTGGAAGTGAAAAATAACAAGTCATTGTCTAATTTACAGTGAAAAAAACGTAAATTGACATTCCTAGAATTTCCTGCGTCACACTTTACATTTGATGTATTTTTGTTGAAATAACTGTTTCTTCTTTGTTTTTTTTCTAATCAGTTATGTATATTAGGGTTTTATGTTACATCCAATGTTGTTAAATGAATGTTTATTGTTGGTGACACCATGATGGTGTTTAGTGTTTAGTGTGCACCTTCTATTAGTATTGTCCTTAAAGCTGCTTGTGATGATCTTTGCTTCATCATGTGACTCATCATCACTGTGATGGGTGGTTGTTAGTGTGTATCAAAGGTATATAACAGATATTAGTGTTTAATATGTTGGTAATTTAACATTATTTCAATAATGATACAAGTTGTTTTTACTGTAAATTTAGCTTAAATTTGTAAAACTTAAGATGGTGCTTAAGTATTTTTTTTTTTACAGTAAATTTCTGGCAACCACTAGAAATCTAGACGCACCCTAGCAGCAGCAAATCTAATTTTCAGCCAGGGTCTTCTAGCAACTCCTTGTTAGCTTGTGAGCTGGAAAAACCAAACTCTGGTCAGGCCAATCACATCGTGTATAGAGTCGGTGGGCGGGCTTAACATAATGACAGCAGAGCTGCAACAGTTCCGTGTGAATTTCCTACTACTTCCCTGCTAACAAAGAACAGCACTGAAGTCATTCTTAAAAAAGGAAGATGTGTTCAGAGTTTTGCCGACCAGATAAGGCAAAAGTTGAATCTATCAACTAGCTCCGCCGGTGGGAAAACGCATGGGACTCAGCACAACCCCCTTGTGATTGTTGTCTCACCACTGATAGCGCTCTGGTTGGTTGTAGCGCTATCCTATTGCGTGCAGAGGGAATCTGAAAGACAACCGTTTATCCCATTACAACCAGGGCTGCCAATGGTGAGTTCCCAGACCCAACATCTTGATGTGGGACTGGCTTGTCAGGCTTGGCAACCACAGCTGGCAGTTTTTTACCATAAATTAAACAGAATTCTTTTAACAGTGTGTGCGCTCCTGATTAATCGCACGTTGTGTTTATGTAATACAGAAACACTTTAGTACATTTGCATTGTTTTCACATGCACTCAGGATGTCTTTTATTTTGTCTACCTGAACTTTTAGTGTTTGTAGGTTTATGTAGTCAAGCTGTAAATGGAACAACGCCTGCCTAGCTTAAAGTGGCAATCCACCTGTCAATCAATGGGCTACATAATTATGCATAACTTTAAGGCTTAAAATAATTTAAGTGAATGAGTTATAAAAAAACAGATTTCACAGTTGTCATGAAGAGCAAAATTAGCTGTATAGACCAAAACCACTTTTTCTACCAGGCTGTAAACATGTTTTTCTGCTGTAAAGTTGGGCATTTTAACATGGGGTAGATACAGATAGACATTTGGAGCCTGTCTCTAGTGCAGTCGAAAAAATTGCAGTTTAAGTCACTTCCTAGGGCTGGACTAGATTATTGGAATATTCGTTTGGTGGGTTGGTATTTTATTTTAAATTTTGAGATTCGAATATTTAGGTTTTTTTCCTCTCGCACTCCCGATCTTTATTATTTTTCCTGCTAAAGAGATTTATTTTTACATTTATTTCATATTTGCACACATTAGAGAACAGAATACATTTTATTCAAATATCAACACATCTAAAACTCTGCATTTAATGTCACACTCAAAGGAAAGCACCTTTCTTCCAACTGAAGTGGTCACTCATGGAGACCTCCAAGAAGATAGTGACGCAGAACAGCAAGCTGATGCTGATGAGCAAGTTAAAGACACAGCACGGGACATACAATCTCAGGTTGGTGCAGATGACACACAAATGCCACCTGAAATTAGGAAATCTGGACGCATACAAAGGCTCACTGAAAAAGGAAAGGCTCTGTTAGATGAAAAATTGAAGGATCTAAATGTGAGTTTTGTAAAGACGTACAGACGATGGAAGTATCATATCAATGGCTTGAAAAGGTCCATCAAGAACAATGATGCTGATGATCTGATTGATGAAATTGTAAATGCAATCAATACCATCCAAGTTGACATGGACAATACTTACCTCAAAATAAGAGCCATTTCAAGTCCTGAACCTGACATTCGGAGAATGAATGAAACATGCCAGGCATTCACTAGGATTGCAAATACAAATGTTCAACATTTCCGCAGTGGTGATGATTCAAAATGCATATCTTGGCCTGATGCTAAATCAGTCTTTGACAACACAGTGTCTAGTGTTTCCTCAGCTCAAACCGCTAAGTCAAAGACTTCTTCCAAAGTATCCAGACACTCTTCCATCCTGTCCCTTAATGCAAAGCAAGCGGCAGCTGAACTTGTGGCTATGCAAGAGGTGATAAAGATAACAAATGCACAACATCATCAGAAGGAAGAAATTCAAAGACTTGAGGTGGAAGATCAAATCTTGAAGGCTGAAAGAGAAGCTAAAGAAAAGGAAATTGAAGCAGAGAGTGCTAAAAAAAGAGCTCAGTTCATAGCAGAAAGTGCAGATAGAAAATTGAAGCTATAAGAGAAAAAGAGAGAAGTAGAACGGCTAGAAGAACTTAAAGGACATGTTGCAGCTCAAGCAAGATTGCAGGTTTATTCAGAATCTGTTGATCCACCACTTGCATGTAACCCTTTAATAGATCAATTTTTTCCCTCCTATCAAGCACAAGTCTCTCAAGCTCCTCCTGCGCAACATGCCAAGCCCAGTCAAGTCCATCACCCACATGAGGTCGCCACCACCAACCCTCTCCTATATCCATCCATGTACACCTCATGTTCTATTCCTCAACAAGCCACATTTGCTCAAGTCATCACCCCAACTGCAGTTCCTCTCATGCAAAAAGCCCCAATCATTCAAGCTCCTACTACTCAAACCCTTTTAACCTCTCAGGAAGCTTCCAACAACCTTGTAAGAACTCTTGCTGAAGCAATCACAGCTAATCGAGTTCCTATCCCAGAACCTGAAGTTTTCAAAGGAGATCCTCTCAAGTACAATGATTGGAAGCTTTCCTTCTTTACTCTGATTGATCGCAAGAACCTGCTAGCTCAAGAAAAGCTCTTTTTCTTACGCAAGTACGTTGGTGGCTCAGCCAAAAGAGCTATTGAAGGCCATTTCCTTGTAGGAACAGAAACAGCTTATCATGCTGCCTGGGACATACTTGAAGACAGATTTGGTAATCCATTCATAGTTGCCAAGTCGTACCGTGACAAGATACATACATGGCATAAAATCAGTCCCAAGGACAGTGAAAATCTTCATGAGTTTGTTGATTTCTTGACCAGTGTCGAATCAGCTATGCCATATGTCAAGGTCTACAAACTCTCAATGATTGTGTGGAAAACCAAAGGATTGCGCTCAAGCTCCCGGATTGGTTGAGCTCACGATGGAATAGAGAAGCCACAATTTATCAAGATGGACACAAAATGTTCCCCGACTTTAGATACTTCGTGAGATTTCTCAACATGGAGGCTCGAATTGCATGCAACCCCATCACATCATTTTATGCAGTGAAGTCAGCTGACCAAGAAAGATCAAAGCCTACAGAATCAACAAAGTATAAACAGTCTAAGTATCAACGAAATCAAAGTTTTAGTGCTAAGA
Organism: Gobiocypris rarus; assembly: GCA_023029165.1. Lineage (NCBI taxonomy): Eukaryota > Metazoa > Chordata > Actinopteri > Cypriniformes > Gobionidae > Gobiocypris > Gobiocypris rarus. The sequence continues at coordinate 5,091,557 of CM040913.1, read as the reverse complement.
CTTTTACCACTTATAAAAGTGAGAAGACAAGCATCACATGCATGTTTTGTAAGAAGAAAGGCCATACTCTTCATAGGTGTTTCAAGATTAGGGAAAAAACAGTTGAAGAAAGAGTTAAGTTTGTTCAACTGGAGAAGTTGTGTTTTGGCTGCCTTAGGACTGGCCATAACTCCAGAGCTTGTACATCCAGGAGTGTGTGTGACTTGTGTGGAAAACTCCACCCTACTTGCTTACATCAAGATCGTGGGAAGAAAGACCAAGAGCAAGGAGTAAGAATAAAACAAGAAAGGCCAAATGAAAACAAAGGAGACAAAAACCAACAGTCTGAATCATTTGAAATACAGCAAGTTACCTCTAACCGAGTTGTTCAAGAGAAGATCAGCACTCACACTTCATCTATTGACAACACAGTGTCTAGTGTTTCTCAGCTCAAACCTAAGTCAAAGACTTCTTACAAGTATCCAGACACTCTTCCCATCCTGTCCCTTAATGTACAAGCGGTAGCCTGAAGGATGCAGCTGTAACATTGGGTGCCAAGAAAGAGCCAGTAAAACTTAAAGTGTCCACGATAACATCAAAATCTAAGGTGGTGAATAGCCAAAAGGTGCAAGGACTGCAGGTAAGAGGCATCAGCTCTGACACTAAAATCAAACTCCCAACAACCTATACCAGAGATTACATACCAGCAAACAGATCCCATATACCCACAAGCACAACCGCTGGCCCCAAGTCCTGGCCCCATTTAGAACATTTGGCTGATGAAATGTCTCCTGAGCTCGACTGTGAAGTGGGATTGTTTATCGGCTATAACTGTCCACAAGCCCTACTTCCCAGAGATGTCATTTCAGGCAATGGAAACCAGCCATATGCACAAAGGTCTGTGTTGGGTTGGAGCATTATCGGCTACAGCAGCACTGAAGTTGATTATGATCATGAGGATGAAATCGGTGTGAGCCACCGTATCATCATAAAGAAAGTTCAGCCAGCTGCCAAGCCCTTTTCTGAGCTCAAGTCTGAGGTCCATTTTGTTTATAGAACTCAAGTCAAGGAAATGATCACTCCAGCAGATATACTCAAGGTCTTTGAGGCAGATTTTACTGAGAAGTCCACTGAAGAAGGTCTAAAATCAGAAGATGATATTAAGTTCTTGGTGAAGCTGAAAGAAGGAATTAAGCAAAAGCCAAATGGACATTACGAAATGCCATTGCCTTTCGAGGAAGAGAGACCAAGCCTGCCAAACAACAAAGTATGTGCAGAACATAGACTCAGATGTCTGGAAAAACGTCTTAGGAAGGACAATCAGTATCACAAGGATTATGTGGCTTTTATGGAGGACATCATAGCAAGAGGTGATGCTGAAAGGGTTCCAGATTCAGAGGTAATCAATCACACCAAGTGGTATATCCCTCACCATGGGGTTTACCATCCCCAAAAACCAGGAAAGATTCGTGTTGTATTGGATTGCTCAGCTAAGTTTCAGAATACATCACTGAATGAGCATCTACTCACTGGGCCATCATGTGTGATGTAGAGCGGATGTTCCATCAATTTCATGTTGCACCAAGGGACCAAGACTATCTCAGATTTCTGTGGTGGGAAAGAGGCGATATGGAAGCTCCACCATCAATGTTCCGCATGAAGGTTCACTTGTTTCCAAACTTTGGGCTTAAACACCTGGCTGCAGAAGGAGAAGGCAAGTTTAGTGAAGCTACAGTGAGGTTTATATAGCGCAACTTTTATGTTGACGATGGATTAACAAGTTTGGACAGTGAAGAAGAAGCTACTGAGCTTGTTAGAGAGGCAAGAGCAACACTGGTAAACTCCACTTACATAAATTCATTACAATCCCAAATCAAGAACGTGCTGAAGTTGCAGCTGACCTGGACATGGCCTTGGGTGAGCAGAAGATGGAAAGGGCTCTCGGGGTCCAATGGTGCATTAGCTCTGATAAGTTCCAGTTCAGAGTGAAGGTAAAAGAACATCCTTTTACCAGAAGAGGAGTACTGTCAACAGTTGCCTCAATTTTTGATCCTCTTGGATTTGTGGCACCTATCATTTTGAAAGGTAAACAGATTCTACAAAGGATGTGTCAAGACAAGGTTGGATGGGATGAGCCGCTTCCTGATGACCTCAGGCCACGTTGGGAAGCATGGCTCCAAGACCTTCACAATCTGTCTTCGGTAGAGATACCACGGCACTACATACCATTGGCAGCTAAGGAGGTTCAACAATATGAACTTCACCATTTCTCCGATGCCAGTGTTTCCGGCTATGGAATGTGTTCTTACCTTAGGGTTGTTTCGAAGTCTGGAGAAGTCCATTGTGCTCTTGTAATGGGGAAGGCAAGGGTTGCACCGACGAAGCTAACAACAATCCCAAGGCTTGAACTCTCAGCTGCGGTCGTGGCCACAAGGTCAAGTGATCTGTTAAGGAGAGAAATGGAGATTGAAAATCTACAGGAATACTTTTGGACCGATTTCAAAGTCGTCCTTGGTTACATTAACAATGATGAAAAGCGATTTCATGTATTTGTAGCCAATCGGATCCAGCAGATCAAATCAAGCACAGAACCACGTCAGTGGCAATATGTTGCCTCAGAAAATAACCCAGCTGACCATGCCTCTCGCGGACTCATGGCAAAGGAGCTTGTAGAGTCTAACTGGTTCAAGGGACCTAGTTTCTTGTGGCAAAGGGACCTCCCTAAGGAAGAAGAGATTAAGGTGAGAGAACTCAATAAGGATGATCCAGAAATCAAAAGAGCACAAGTTCACACAACAAAAGCAAATGAGGAAAGGTCCTTATCAGACCGACTTCACAAGTTTTCAGATTGGAAAAGAGTCGTAAAAGCCATAGCAAGACTTAAGCGTCTTGCAAAAGAGGTGAAAGGTCTTAACAAGATCCAATGAGGTTACGACGCTTGAAGAAAGGATGGAGGCTGAACAATTTATAATCCGTGAAGTTCAAGAAGAAGCGTTCAGTGATGAAATCAGAGCTATTAAACAAAAAAAGGTACAAAAGAACAAGTCAACCAAACTGTACAAGTTGAACCCTTTCATGGACAGCCAAGATATCCTGAGGGTGGGAGGTAGATTGACACAAGCAACACTCCACCCTCATGTCAAACACCCAGCTATCCTCCCCAAAGGACATCATGTGTCTCGATTGTTGATAAAGAACTATCATGAGAAAGTGAAGCATCAGGGTCGTGGAATGACCATCAATGAACTACGTTCCAGTGGGATTTGGATCCTGGGGTGTAGTTGTGAGGTGTCATCATTCATTTTCAAGTGCATCAAATGCAGAAAGTTCAGAAAATGTAATCAAGAACAAAAAATGGCCGACCTCCCCCCAGAGAGGATGGAAGCTACCCCTCCATTTACCTATAGTGGTATGGACTGTTTCGGACCATTTTATGTTAAAGATGGAAGGAAAGAACTGAAGAGGTATGGGCTTCTATTCACCTGCATGTGTTCACGTGCCATCCACATTGAGGTATTGGATGACCTTTCCACTGATGCTTTCCTAAATGCGTTGCGCTGTTTTATTGCCATAAGAGGCAATGTAAGTCAACTCTACTGATCAAGGCACAAACTTTGTCGGGGCACGCAATGAATTCCAAGAATTAATGAAAGGAATGGAGCAAGAACGCGTGAAAGAGTTGGGATGCAACTTTGTCATGAACCCACCTGTTTCCAGTCACATGGGCGGCGTCTGGGAGAGGCAGATTCGGACCGTGAGAAGTGTCCTTACTTCCATCCTAGAGCAATCTGCTGGAAGATATGACAGCACTTCATTAAGAACATTCTTATATGAAGTGATGGCTATAGTGAACAGTCGACCATTGACCACTGAATATCTCCATGATCCATTAGGACCCGAACCTCTAACTCCAAACCATATATTGACAATGAAATCGTCAATAATCGCACCACCACCTGGTGAATTTGTAAGGGAAGATCTCTATCTTCGGAAAAGATGGAAGAGGGTACAGTTCTTGTCCAATGAATTTTGGACCAGGTGGAGAAGAGAGTATTTGCTGAATCTGCAGCAGAGGAGCAAATGGAACAAGGACAGGAGAAATGCTAAAGTGAATGACATTATACTGTTGCAAGATGATGACACACCAAGAAATCAGTGGAAGCTGGCGAAGGTAGTTGAAGTCTTCCAAGGAGCTGACGGAAGAGTCAGAAAACTCAAACTGCTCCTTAGTGACACAACACTAGACAGTAAAGGCACACCCTTAAATAAGCCAGTTTACTTAGAAAGGTCAATACACAAAACAGTACTATTGCTTGAGGCTGAATAAGTAGGTTAGCCTTTCAATGACATGGTATATTTGTGTATTAGCATAAATCCTTTACAAGGTTCTGTTAACAATGTTTTTTTTTGTGAATCACACATCGTGTGATGGTGGGAGTGTAAATGCAGCCGTTTTCGAGTTTATTTTGAAAAGTGTACATGCTTTTATTTTGATATGACGGAAACCAGAAGTGGCGTCTGTTAACGGCGGTATGTTCAGAAAACGAAACTCAGAGGAAAAGCTCACGTGTCGCGGTGATGTTATCTGCTATTTTTTGTTTCTTTACTATTACTCCATGCTTCATAGTGTTTGCCTCAACTGTGTGTAAGCTGAAAGATTGTATATTGTCGACTGTGAAGGGAATTGCTTCTGGGAAATGACTCTGCCGTTGGTTGAGAAGCAGGCTAATATTCTTTATATTCTTTATTAGCATTAACAACAGTGCTAGCCATGCTATTTATGTAACGTTTTCAGTATTTGATGCTGTCTTTTATTTTGTCTACCTGAACTTTTAGTTCTACGGTGTTAATAAACAGCTGTAAATGGAACGAGTCTCGCATTCAATCAATGGGCGCCATATCCAATGTTGTTAAATGAATGTTTATTGCATGTTTTAAATTTCATGTGTGTTGCCATGATGGTGTTTAGTGTTTAGTGTGCACCTTCTATTAGTATTGTCCTTTAAGCTGCTTGTGATGAGCTTTGCTTCATCATGTGACTCATCATCACTGTGATGGGTGGTTGTTAGTGTGTATCAAAGGTATATAACAGATATTAGTGTTTAATATTTTGGTAATTTAACAGTATTTCAATTAATGATATAAGTTTTTTTTACTGTACATTTAGCTTAAATTTGTAGAACTTAAGATGGTGCTTCAGTATTTTTTTTTACAGTAAATTTCTGGCAACCACTAGAAATCTAGACGCACCCTAGCGGCAGCAAATCAAATTTTCAGCCAGGGTCGTCTAGCAACTCCTTGTTAGCTTGTGAGCTGGAAAAACCAAACTCTGGTCAGGCCAATCACATCGTGTATAGAGTCGGTGGGCGGGCTTAACATAATGACAGCAGAGCTGCAACAGTTCCGTGTGAATTTCCTACTACTTCCCTGCTAACAAAGAACGGCACTGAAGTCATTCTTAAAAAAGGAAGATGTGTTCAGAGTTTTGCCGACCAGATATGCTTGGCTTGTCAGGCTTGGCAACCACAGCTGGCAGTTTTTTACCATAAATTAAACAGAATTCTTTTAACAGTGTGTGCGCTCCTGATTAATCGCACGTTGTGTTTATGTAATACAGACACACTTCAGTACATTTGCATTGTTTTCACATGCACTCAGGATTATGTTTGATTTGTCATGTGTGTTGTGTTTGTAGGTTTATGTAGTCAAGGCGGTTGATTTAAGAGTTTGCTGAAACAACGCCTGCCTAGCTTGGCCAAAGTGGCAATCCACCTGTCACTCAAGTGGCCACACCCTTAATTATGCATAACTTTAAGGCTTAAAATAATTTAAATGAATGAGTTATAAAAACAGATTTCACAGTTGTCATGAAGAGCAACATTAGCTGTATAGACCAAAACCACTTTTTCTACCAGGCTGTAAACATGTTTTTCTGCTGTAAAGTTGGGCATTTTAACATGGGGTAGATACAGATAGACATTTGGAGCCTGTCTCTAGTGCAGTCGAAAAAATTGCAGTTTAAGTCACTTCCTAGGGCTGGACTAGATTATTGGAATATTCGTTTGGTGGGTTGGTATTTTATTTTCAATTTTGGGATTCGAATATTTAGGTTTTTTTCCTCTCTCGCACTCCCGATACTTTCAGCCACGTTAAGCTTTTTCTTACAATGGTTTTCTTTGGGAGGAAAATGCTTAACGTGTAATTAAACGTGTTGCATTCATATTCTGGGCTCATCTGATTTTTTGCACATAGTATACTTTATTAATATGATGTTTCCTGAGTTTGGTCTGTTCTTAGTACATTAAGCCACGTTAAGCTTTTTTCACATTAAGTTAAAACAGAATGTCCCCTGGCATCCCCCTCATTCGCGCTTGAATATGTTTTACACTATAATATCTGTCTAAAGTCTTTTACAGTTATCTTATAGCCTAGCCGTTTTTAATAGGATGGACAGTTGAATAAAACTAAATAATCCCCAAAACTATGCTATTTGTTTGTGCTGCTTTGTGCGCGTTAAAACAAATACTGTAACTGTTTTCCTTTCACAGATATAACAAATATAATTCTGGAGCTGTGACGTCACGCTCCACCCCACTTCATCTAAATCGCACGAAACTGGTGTTGTTGGTTTGTGCCGTTAAAATGAACACTGTAAGTAATCACCCTCTTAAGTATACTCCCCATAATCTGATCAAGATATGTCTAAAAAATGCTGGGTTTAAAAAGTTGGGTTGAAAGCGGTGCAATGATATCACGCAGCGCCTGAAAATAGGCTAACTTCCGTCTTTTCAGGCACTGCATGATATTGCGCCGCTGATCCCATGGATTATTATGCAGGAATGAGAGTATAGTTCCTATCCATATTGGTCTAGAAAATCACAACTTTCCAATTTCCGTCAATCTTAGTACACGATGTAACTATACACGTCACAACAACATGTTGGCGTGAAAATGAACTGTAGCCTACAACATAATAAAGAGCTTTGTGTGCTGTTTTTCAGTCAATCAAAATGTCATCTGTTATGATGACTGACAGGGGGAAAAACTGGTCTTCATAGATTAATAAAGAACCTGAGGAACTGTCAAGGAGGAGTTGGAAATAAACTATTTCAATATAAGAAAATTGTCAATTTAGTTTGACTTCTCGTGGCACTTTGAAGTAGAACATTCAGTCAAACAGATATAATTTACCATGAAAACAAGTAATTGTTAACTAGGCTATTACTTTTTGCAGTTATGCTATCACTATCAGCTGACTTTGCATGTGTGAATGGCACCAAAAAAGACCATTTGTAAAAGGTCACACAGGTATTGTGCAATATGCACTAGAGGGTGGGGTTTGGCAATGTTTAGGGTGGAGCTCTTGTATCTCTTTAAATGACAGCGGGCCCTTCTTTGCAGCCCCTTTGCTTGATGCCAGCACGCCAGTGATCACGTCTCCAGCCTCTTAATCATAAATCAGTTAAACTATTAGTCTATAAAATGTCTGCTGAGTTTGAACTTTGTCCGGGAAGAAAAATCGGGGGTTCCAACCCCTGTTTTATCATCGCTGAGATTGGACAGAACCATCAAGGAGACGTAGAAATCGCCAAACAAATGATCCGAATGGCCAAGGTAAAGTAGGCCTACTGTGAGATATATAGATATTAATGTTCTCTTTGATATACTTTTTTTTTAAAAGACAAATTTAAGTGAGATTTTTTTTCCTCCATTTTATTGCCTGACTTTTATTAACATTGTTTAATACCATTCCACTGTGCTACTTTTCCATCGTTTTTTTTTTATTTAAACACGCACTAGATGGACGCATTTCACTGTTTTTAACTTAGAATCCTATTCTACTGTAAAACAAGAATTTTGGTTGCCTGGATACCTTAATTTTCAGTTCATTGAAATGGAAAAAAAATTTAGTTGAGAAACTCAAAATATTATCTGAACCACATTAATTATCTGAGTTGACAAATTATGAAAATATAGAAATTATAATTTCACTTTTAACGGTCACACACTGTTTCACATCAAATTAACTTTTAGATTTCTTACATTGTGAAACTCATTTTTCATTCAAAAATCCTGCTGTCAACCAGATCCACTTCAACTCCCTCTTGTGCCTCCCTGCAGGACTGTGGAGCCGACTGTGCCAAATTTCAAAAGAGCGAGCTCGAACACAGATTCACCAAGTCCGCTCTGGAGCGTCTCTACACGTCCCCTCACGCCTGGGGCCCGACCTACGGGGCTCATAAACGCCATCTGGAGTTCAGTCACCAGCAGTTCAGAGAGCTGCAACAGTACGCCGATGACGTTGGCATCTTCTTTACTGCATCAGGGATGGATGATGTGAGGGTCTCAACGTTTATTACATATATCAAGAGAATATGTGCATGTTTAACCCAGTAGATTAAAATGCATCTCATAACTTTTCCTCTCCCTGCCTCAATCAGATGGCTGTAGAGTTTCTTCATGAAATCAATGTGCCGTTTTTCAAAGTTGCCTCAGCTGACACCAACAACATCCCATACCTGGAGAAAACCGCCAAAAAAGGTAAAAGTCACTGTTCAAAAAGTGTTGAAGTGCTGAAAACTCGCTCTCCTTTGACGGAGGTTTGTCATATTCACTGCCAAGGTTTACATAACAAATGAGAGAAGGACAAGCACAGCCGAGGACTGAATCTGAATAGCTTCTCTTGTGCAGTTAAAGTCAGTTATTCTAGATCGCCTGGAGGTTTATGTTCTGACAGTGCTGATTGGCCAGAGAGCGAATGAAACCTAGAAATCCTGGTGTGGATTTTCTGGTTTTGAGTCTGCAGGGAATTTGGCATGTGTGAACTCCTCTTAATATGTCAATGCCCTTATTTTCTCCCAGAAGGAAAGCTGACGTTTTGGTGTATTTGTGTAGGTCGTCCCATGGTGATTTCTGGTGGAATGCAGTCTATGGAGACCATGCACTGCGTTTACCAAACCGTCAAGAAGCACAATCCCAACTTCACTTTCCTGCAGTGCACCAGTGCTTATCCGCTGCCAATAGAGCACGTCAACCTCAGCCTGATCCCTGTGAGACACAGATCGTCATCAACTTCATATATTACTGAAGAAAAATATTTCTTTTTAAGTAGTTTGAAATCTTTCTGTTTCCCTTTTTCTACGCAGGAGTTCCAGAAGGAGTTTCCGGACATTCCCATTGGCTACTCGGGACATGAGCCGGGCATCCATGTGTCTCTGGCTGCTGTGGCACTTGGGGCAAAGGTCCTGGAGCGTCATGTGACCCTGGATAAGAGCTGGAAAGGAAGTGACCACGCAGCATCACTGGAGCCGGCGGAGCTGGCGGAGCTGGTGAAAGCCATCAGGACGGTGGAGATGGCGATGGGCTCGCCAATCAAACAGATGCTGCCCTGTGAGGCTTCCTGTCACAGCAAGGTCAGATGAGACGGTCAGATTTTAAATCCATAAAATGATCAAATCTCTTTAAATCAATGGTTATGTTCTTTCTTGCAGTTGGGTAAGTCAGTGGTGGCCCTGAAACCATTGCAGAAGGGTGAGACATTGACTCTCGACATGCTGACGGTAAAAGTGGCCGAACCGCAAGGCGTGAGGCCGGAGAACATCTTCAAACTGGTTGGCAAGAAAATCACCGTGGACCTGGAGAAAGATGCCACCATTACTGAGGACATGACGACAGACTGATGATCAGACACTACAAAACTAAAGGGGCGATGAAGGAGTCTTTTCATTTTAATGATAATAAAAATATATAAAATCAGCCATTATTAAATCACATTTTTAATGAGGGAGAATTGTTATTATTACATTCTTGTGTATGTCTTGCATATGCCTAATGAATATTGTCTTTGTAATTTTGGTGAATGAACACTGTTAAGTAAAATATCTTTCTTTCCAAATCAATTTTGACTCTTGGTCTTTGTTCATATTGGTCTCTTTATTAGACCAAGCTGTATTCCTCAAGAGAAGATGTTTTGTGTAAAATCGAACGGTTGTTCTTACTCACACTTTCTAGTCTACTTTACATAATGTCCAATAATTTGTTAAACTTACTTAGAAAAGTTTAGTTTGCATGCTATGCCTTTTTTACTCAGAATACACAAGTTAACTTTACTTGACTGGTTTGAGTACCAGAGTTTCAAAGTTTTGTGCAATGCACAAAATAAAAAAAAAAAAACAGGCAGAGCAAAAGGGCAATTCTTAATAGACTTCACTTCTTTCCTCCACTTCTGCAGTTATCGTTCTCCTTAGTTACATTCACTCATTTTCCGAAGTCATCTTGAATGTTATTGTCAATACAACTAAACATTTTGGGAGAACATAACGTAAGTTAACTTCATAAATTCATGTTGGAACTTCATTCATATTCCTGTAATTCTCTGCAGTGTTGGGTGTAACGCGTTACAAAGTACCGGCAGCCAGCAGCAGAGCGACACCCCTCAAAGACAGATCGGGAAAAATGGAAGCGTCAACAACGGCAAGCTCTTTTTCAGAGGAAGGTTCCCAGCAACAGAAAGCGAGTTTCGACGTGTGGAGATTTAGTAATTATTTATTAATCGACAATCAAATTGATTTTTTGCACTAGATGGTTTTTGTTAAACATTGAGGAAGTTAATATGTTCTTGTACTTGTTATAAATTGACAATCAAATTGATTGTTTGCACTAGACAGTGTTTGTTAAACATAGAGGAAGTTAATACTTGTTTGTACTTGATTGCACAAGTACAGTTGTTTGTAGTTATTTGTGCTAGACAGTGCCAGTCTGTTGTTGGCATAATAAAGACCCTAAAGAACACTCCTCCTTTGTATGTTCTCCCTCCATCTGATGCATCTCAGGCAATTATAGAGTATTTAAGAAAAAAAATGTAACTAGTAATATAACTAGTAATATAACTAGTTACTTTCTCCAGGGAGTAAAAAAGTAAAGTAAGGCATTACTATTTTTGAGAGTAATATGTAATATGTAATATATTACTTTTTTGAGTAACTAGCCCCAACACTGATTCTCTGTGATGGTCAGTGATGATCTGGGGAGGCAAATCCATGGATGGACGCACAGAAATCTACAGGCTAGACAATGGCACCCTGACAGCCCTTAGGTATCGGGATGAAATCCTTGGACCCACTGTCAGACCCTATGCTGGTGCAGTGGGTCCTGGGTTCCTCCTGGGGCACAAGAATGCCCTGAGTGTATGCAAGCAGTTCCTGGAGGATGAAGGAATTGTTAACATTGAATGGCCACCATGCTCACCTGACCTAAATCCAAAAGAACACCTCTGGGACATTGTGTTCCTGTCCATCCAACGGTGCTAGGTTGCACCTCAGACTGTCCTGGAGCTCAGTGATGCCCTGGTCCAGATCTGGGAGGAAATACCCCAGGACACCATCCGTTGTCTCATTAGGAGCGTGCCCCAACGTTGTCAGGCATGCATACAAGCATATGGGGGTCATACAAACTACTGAGTACCATTTTGAGTTGCTGCAATGACATTACAGCAAAATGGACTAGCCTGCTGCATAATCTTCTCACTTTGATTTTCAGGGTGTCTTTGAATTCAGTCCTCTATGGGTTGATCATTTTCATTTCCATCAAACGATGTGGCATCCTTTCATTCATAACACATAACCCAGTCCATATTAGTATAGATATCCAGCATGAAATTTTATATGAGTTGAGTTGTTAAAGTGAGTTGATGCATTTTTTGTGAGTAATAATTATTGATTTATTGCCACATTAATTCTCAGTAAAGCTATGATTGTGAAGCATTATGTATTGAATGTGTAAAACTGTGACATTAAAGCCCAGCACCATGCTCACTGTATATATATATATGATAAAAATTAAACTTTCATATATTTTAGATTAATTTCACACCAACTGAAATATTTCAGGTCTTTTATTGTTTTAATACTGATGATTTTGGCATTCAGCTCATGAAAACCCAAAATTTTTATCTAAAAAAATTAGCAAAGGTTCTCTAAACAAGCTATTAACCTAATCATCTTAATCAACTAATTAACTTTAAACACCTGCAAAAGATTCCTGAGGCTTTTAAAAACTCCCAGCCTGGTTCATTACTCAAAACCACAATCATGGGTAAGACTGCCGACCTGACTGCTGTCCAGAAGACCATCATTGACACCCTCAAGCGAGAGGGTAAGACACAGAAAGACATTTCTGAACCAATAGGCTGTTCCCAGAGTGCTGTATCAAGGCACCTCAGTGGGAAGTCTGTGGGAAGGAAAAAGTGTGGCAAAAAACACTGCACAACGAGAAGAGGTGACCGGACCCTGAGGAAGATTGTGGAGAAGGACCGATTCCAGATCTTGGGGGACCTGCGGAAGCAGTGGACTGAGTCTGGAGTAGAAACATCCAGAGCCACCGTGCACAGGCGTGTGCAGGAAATGGGCTACAGGTGCCGCATTCCCCAGGTCAAGCCACTTTTGAACCAGAAACAGTGGCAGAAGCGTCTGACCTGGGCTACAGAGAAGCAGCACTGGACTGTCACTCAAATTTTGTATGTCATTCGGAAATCAAGGTGCCAGAGCCTGGAGGAAGACTGTGAAGAAGGAAATGCCAAAATGCCTGAAGTCCAGTGTCAAGTACCCACAGTCAGTGATGGTCTGGGGTGCCATGTCAGCTGCTGGTGTTGGTCCACTGTGTTTTATCAAGGGCAGGGTCAATGCAGCTAGCTATCAGGAGATTTTGGAGCACTTCATGCTTCCATCTGCTGAAAAGCTTTATGGAGATGAAGATTTGTTTTTTCAGCACGACCTGGCACCTGCTCACAGTGCCAAAACCACTGATAAATGGTTTACTGACCATGGTATTACTGTGCTCAATTGGCCTGCCAACTCTCCTGACCTGAACCCCATAGAGAATCTGTGGGATATTTTGAAGAGAAAGTTGAGAGACGCAAGACCCAACCCTCTGGATGAGCTTAAGGCCGCTATCGAAGCATCCTGGGTCTCCATAACACCTCAGCAGTGCCACAGGCTGATCGCCTCCATGCCACGCCGCACTGAAGCAGTCATTTCTGCAAAAGGATTCCCCACCAAGTATTGAGTGCATAACTGAACATAATTATTTGAAGGTTGACTTTTTTTGTATTAAAAACACTTTTCTTTTATTGGTCGGATGAAATATGCAAATTTTTTGAGATTTTTTGGAATTTTGGGTTTTCATGAGCTGTATGCCAAAATCATCAGTATTAAAACAATAAAAGACCTGAAATATTTCAGTTGGTGTGCAATGAATCTAAAATTTATGAAAGTTTAATTTCATAAATTTAATGGATAAATTTAATGAAATTTAATGTTTAATGGAACATTATGGAAAATAATGAACTTTGATCACAAAATGCTAATTTTTTGAGAAGGACCTGAATGCGGTCGCGATTACCTCAGCTCATGTGATGAATGTAATCCGATCCTGCTGCGTTTGTGCCGTGACACTCAATCGGCTCACTCGCATTATATTGAACACACACGTTCAGTTTTTAATTGTAGTGTCTCTAACTGAACTGATTCTATGAAAATGAACACGGTGGGCAAGTGATCCAGTAATCCAGTAGCCGACTAGCCGCGCCTAGAGTAGGAGGGCAGCGAAGTGCATTCTGGGAATTGTTGTCTTTCATCCCTATGAGACAAAAATACATTTTCTGTGTTTTCTCAGTCTAGAAGGCACCAAATTCAAAAATAATCACAAACAATCACAGACAGATATTAGGCTGCTGTCACTTTAAGAGCTAGTGCACAGATCCATTATTGTTTGCATTATTCATATTGCAACACTGCTGACCACCCGACATTAGTTATTTTAGTCTATTCTTACATTCCATGTGTTTTGTTTATTGTTTGGAAGGAGTTGTTTCTCTTCCACTTTTGTCTTGTCTCTTTTCTATTTTATTTTAGGGAAATCCTCACTGTGGACGTCATGACTGACGTCATTATGCCATGCGAAATGAGGGACGTGACGTTCGACCAATCCGTGGATGTGCCGGCATGATAAAAGGCCCCATTTCTTATGAATGGGCAGTGAGCAGATCGGCGCGAGCTCACTCATCTTTGTTTCCGTGATTGTTACATGTGTGACTGTCAAGTATCCTGATTGTTCTGAGAAGCTTTTGCTTAGTTATGCCCAAACTAACACTTCCGTCGCCGTCATTGTTACGTGTGTGACTGTCAAGTATCCTGATTGTAATGATGGGCAAAGCGAGGCTTCGTGAAGCAAATGTGCCGGAGCTTCGAAACAACAACCGACACCAGTCTCCATTACGCCATCTAGTGGTCACTTGCATGTATTGATCTGAAATAACCTTGAAAAGACACTTCTATGTTAAAAAAATAGTTTTTAACATCTGTCTGACAAGTGACAACTACTTGGTTTTGTAACCTGTAGCCTCCTTGTTGTTTTTTGTCATGAATGAAGAATAATTAAATAAATACAGCCACAATGTGTCACAGTTGCTACATTACATGTTTATTAAAAAATATATATAAATTTCTCTGCTGTTGAAGGACTTAACCGACTTCTTTTTTTACATATAATTTCTCCAGCCTTTGAAAAAATCCTCTCACAAGAGACACATGTTGCTGGCATGCACACATATTTTTTAGCAAGTACGTACAAATGAGTAAAATGTATTGCTCTCTCTTTCCAATAAATTAATGGATCATGCGTTCTGGGCAAAAATGCACCCTTGAAGTATCTTTTCACTTCTACTGTTGCAAATCATACATCTGACTTTATTTGGTATTTCCAAATGGAAATGCTCCTACTCCTACACCACAGATGTACGGCATCTGTATATATAGGCCTATATATTCATAGGTGATATATAGATGGAGGCTCCACATAAGAGATGCGGAGATATCTAATTATATATGTTATGCTGTGCTGTCTGTCTGTCACTAACTTTCCCTATATGAATGTGTCACTAGCCTATATCTACCCTAACTATCTGTCACTGTCTATACCAGTGGTCGCCAACCCGTCGATCTTTATCACTGTCCCGGTAGCTCCCGATAAACAACATGTAACAAGTAGAATTAGGTACTGCTCCTTTAAGGCAGAACGCACACACTTTCACTCGCTGATGAGTGGGCAGTCCGTGGATGCGCGAGCTGTATGAACATCGCATGTATGCGTGTAATATTTCTGTTGCTCTATGCACTGTTTATTTTCTGTTCAGTAACGCCGTTTGTAGTGGAGTGTTTTGCAAACTGCCCCATGTGTGTGTGGGATCGACGACGCTGATAATAACCCCCTGTGAAATATCAGATACGTGAGTTTTGCTTACACTTGGCTACAACCATTCAGGCCAGCTATCCGGCCTCTATGTGTAAAGCGTTATAAACACTTTATCAAGGCTCGAAATCGCTCCACATACTCCCAAAATGTATTCTCTGCATCTTAAAAATTTTGCACAGCACAAATTGACCGATGTTATATTGCAGCATCTGAGTATCTCTTCAGAGAACTGACGCAAATGAAAGTAAAAGTCGCAGATGCTCAATACACAATCCTCATCGTTAAAGTCAGTGCTTATGCCACTCTCTCCTATTGCAGTCCTTGATTTTGAAATGAGCAGTTGATCAATAAAATGCAGCTCATATTTGTTGATTTCGGTTATGTGAACTTAAAAATTCGTAGCTTGGCAATTGAAGATCGGATTTAAATCCGTTTTGCCGAGACACGTGACTAAGTGTAAATGAAATCGAGATAATGATAAAATAGATAGATATCTTATCTGTAAAAACACATGAAGTGGACCATGAAGGTATAAATAGGCCCAGCAAGATAACTGTTGGGAATGCTTGAAATTTAGGAAGAAAAATATAAATATTGAATTGGGGAGGGAGGCTACATGTAATGTATCTCTGAACGAAACTGACTGTCTTCAGAATAGTTTCGCTGGCATTTTTACAGCAGTACCCAAAGATAAACCTTTTTTTCATGAGCACCACCTACTGTCAGAGAGTGAATTAGCATTTTTATTTAGTCCATCTGTTTTTGTTTTGTGCAGGTGTGTATTATGTAACAATTTCACAAAGCTAAAGTCAGACCCTTCTGTATTTGCTCTAAGTCTTGAAATTATGCAATGTAATTTAAATCAAAGACAACTGATCATGCTACATATGTCTATCTTCGTTTGGATTGTGATTAAAATGCAGTGGCTGCCTCACATTTCAAAAAGCTATTTTTTTAAGGCAAGTTTGGCAAGTTATAGAGCAAATAAACAAAAATAATTTGCTTAAAAAAAGTAAAATAAAATAAAAACCGACAGATGGCGTCGAAAAAACTCTGAATCGGCCATGAAAAATCTATAGGTAGATCTTGCCATTCATCAAGGCTGAGGTCAGGGATCTTTGGCTTGAAAAGGTTGGTGACCACTGGTTTATACCTATCAGTAAATATATCTAATTTCAATCTAGCCTAAATATAACTAACCAAAGCACACTATAAATCTCACTTATATCACTAAATGTTTCTCCTCTCACAAAACCCATGAGGTGAAGATGGATTAACTTTACTTTTAAACCGTGGGGAATTAGGTTCATACATATGTGTGACTGTGTGGTTTGTTCCTGCCCCTTTCAATCAAAGCAGTTTCGACAGGCTCAGTGGTTCATGTAGATTGTCTGCAAACCGGAAGGTTGGTGGTTCGATCCCCGGTTCCACCTGACCAAGTGTCGAGGTGTCCATGAGCAAGACACCTAACCCCGGCTGCTCCCGGCGAGCTGGATGGCGCCTTGCATGGCTGACACCGCCGTCGGTGTATGAATGAGAGAGAATGGGTGAATGTGAGGCAACATGTAAAGCGCTTTGGATGGCCATTGGTCTGTTAAAAGCACTATAAATGCAGTCCATTTACCAAACACTTCGGCGCTTCATTTAGCGGTAGTCACGTGACATGGGTTTGTCGAATCATTTCGAAACATCTGCGCTTCGGGATCTCGACACAGCGTCAAAACATCAGTTTCGCGTCAGCCATCCCTACCTGATTGTTCTGAGAAGCTTTTGCTTAGTTATGCCCAAACTAACACTCAATTGGAGTTTGTTCGTTGCGATGTCAGAGTTCTAGAGTTACGTTTGAGAGTGTGTGTGATTGTGGCTTTGCCCGCAGGTGTTTGAGATCAGAGCGCTACACGCGTATGAGACACATGGCGAGTTATTAGTGGGGTTCTGATTTCTTTGTTTGTTTAAGTGGGTTTCTTCATTTACGTATACTTAGGTAGGTAGTTTTTCTCTGTTATTTAGTTAACAAGAGAGATTGCCCTCAGTTGTAGTTTTGTTTGTAAGTCAGCGTACAGTAGTTTAGTTTGAACGTCGTATACGCTGAAGATCTCGGTTTGGTTTCTACATTTTTCTTTCTTTCGTTTGCATTAGAGGCAGGGCCGTACCCACCATTGAGGTCCCCGAGGTCCGGACCTCGGTAATTCTCCGAGGTGTACAAACAGGTGTTCTCGCCTCGCCCGGCGTATGTTTTCAATTGTTTCCACTGGATGCGCCTACACTTTTCAATAGCGCCAACAGCTGGAAGGTTTTGTCAATTTTTACGCGTTGTGCGCGTTGAACTTGGGTGAACATCAATGTCCAATCACAGTGGAGGAGAGGCGGGACAAATGCCACAACCACCAACCGGCGCTTCGAACAACGACTGATGTTTGACATCACAACACCGCGAGTGTAATGTCACGCGCGAAAAAATCTGCCCATGACCAATCAAAGCAGTCGGAGTTACACGTCACAGAAGCTTCAGAGCGCGAAGCCTCAGACAGTTAGACGATGTGCGAGAAAATGTAAGTTAACAAAACATGGAATATTATACCGCTATTTAATGATAGAAATGTTAAACGACTGACTTAATAATCAGGGACGCAAACTAATAACATTTTCTTTACCTGGTTTTCTTGGAAGCCTTCAGTAAATTTACATTTACAACTTTGCTTTTACCGATACAGACGAAAATGAAAAGACTGCTTCAAACAAAGCTCATCTTTGAAAAGAGAAAAGATACAGGGCAAGAGAAGGAGACTGGCGAAAAAAGAAAGAGAGAAGATGATGGCGATGAGACAGAAAGAGCAGGTAGCCCAAAGTGCTCAGAATAGAAAAAGCATTAGCCTACAATATATTCCTAATTGCTACACATAATGTGATTCTTGTCTGTGAAATCCAGGCTAAAGTCTCATAATCTAATATTGAGATTAGGAGCATCAAATTTTGATTTCACTCATTGGTTATATTTTCACATTGATTTCTATCTTTGACATGATCTTACTCATTCAACATTAAATATATCAAGGTTATTTGTTCAAATAATGTTCTTTACATAATGTAAATCACAAAAATTAACTTTAGCTAGGTTTTCAAAGACGGAGTCACACATATGTAAATCTTTGGCTCAATTTAACAATAAAACAAACACCTAATAATTATATTAGTAGTATTGTTGCATATATTATTACATATTTTTTGCAGGAGGAACAAGTTATGAGAGAAAGAGAGAGGCTGTTAATACAGAGGGAGAGAGACAAAGAGTAGAAGAGGGTGGAAAGAGAAATGAACAGAAAGAATGTCAGGTTGAAGAGACAAGCGAAGATGTGAGAGAGGAAGAGGGAAAACGGAGAGAGACAGAAAAAGAGGCAGAGAGAAAAAGCAGTGGAGAAGGAAACGAAGAAGAGAGATCACACAAGCCATGCAATGCTATAGAAGAACAGGTTAAAAAGGTGACAGGAGAAAAGGAGAGCAGGACAAGAGGGAAGAGAAGTGATGGCTGTCAAACTGGCACAATTCATGAATCTGATCCAGCAAAGTTTAAAAATAAACAACTAACAGATGATGACAAATACTACATTCTCCAGAATAAGTGGTTCAAACATAACCATAATTTTCCTAAAACAAAGTTTGGTGAAAAGCAGTTGCGTTATAATGTGAACTGGGAGGAGAAATATCCCTGGCTTAGATATTCTGTTTCAGAAGATTCTACTTACTGTGCTGTTTGTATGGCATTCAGCAAAAAAACTACAAACACAATTTTCATAAATGAAGTATTTTGTGACTGGAAAAATGCTATTGGAGAGAAGCGGGGCATCATTTCCAACCACAGTCGTAGTCCAGAGCACCTGAAGGCGTTTGCATTTGCTGAGAATTTTTTGTCCGTTGCACAAGGGCAAAAGAAAAGCATTAATTCTATTATAAGCAATGCATATGCAGAGAAGGTTAATATGAATCGCAAAGCTCTCCTTTCCATTCTAGATGTTATAATCAATCTGTCAAAGAGAAACATAGCACTGCGTGGCAACTGGACAGGAGAACATGAAGATGGCAACTTTAATCATTTCCTCACATGGAAATCCACATTCGATGCCACACTGAAACATCATCTTGAGACAGCACCAAAAACAGCCAAATACATTGGACCACGAATTCAAAATGAACTAATTGCATGCTGTGAAGCTGAGATTCGTGAGGACATAGTTAAGGAAATAAAAAAAGTCAGGTTTTTCACAGTCCTTGCAGATGAAACAATGGATGTGAGTGGGACTGAACAACTGTCTATCTGCATTCGCTATGTCAACCATGACAGTGGAGCTGAAATATGCGAAGAGTTTCTGGGTTTCTGTCCTCTATCCAAACTAGATGCAGCATCTGTTACACAAGCCATCCTCTCTCAGTTGGAAAAGTGGGGTCTGGAGATTAAATATCTTAGAGGGCAGGGCTATGATGGAGCTAGCACAATGAGTGGACATGTGAATGGAGTACAACAACGCATTAGAGAACTGCAACCACAGGCACTATTCACACATTGCCGAAGCCACGCACTGAACCTTGTGGTAGTCCATGGATGTTCTGTCATGCCCCTCATCAGGAACACCCTGGCTACCATTGAGAATGTTGCCGTGTTTTTTTCCGCATCTGCTGTGAGAAAGGACATGTTAAAAGAGCAGCCACAAGGAAGCCAGGAAACAAGATACACGTTGGGGCTCCAGAGGAAAGACAGTAGGTGCTTTTCTGGATCACTTTAGTGCAGCCCACTCTGCACTCATAGAAATAGAATCAGGAACATCATTAAAATCCAGCAAGGCTAGCAACCTACGACACAGTATAGAGTCATTCGACACAATTGTCACTGCTATCACCATAAACAAAATCCTTGGCTATATACAGCCATTGACCAAAGAGTTACAGTCAACAAATATGGATATTATGACTGCCTACAAAGAGGCCAGAGAGGTGGCTCAGGTCATTTCAACACTAAGAAATGAGGAGGGATTTAGTGGAATTTATGAAAAGTCAACAGAAATGGCCAGCACCATTGATGTGGTTCCCGTAAAGAAGCGTGTAACAAACAGGCAGCAAAACAGAGAGAACACACCCTCACAGTCAATAGAAGAACATTACAGACTTAATTTGTTCTACCCTTTTATTGACCATGTGACAACCCAACTAAACACCAGGTTCATGGAAAACTCTGAACCAGCTATGCTTGCTGCATACCTAATACCTTCACATTTGCATAAACTCACAAAAGTAAAGCAAGAAACAATGGTGTCTTGGTACAGAGAAGATCTCCCTCAGCCAGATACAATTGACCAGGAGATTCACAGATGGAAGGTTAAGAACCAATTTCAAACAGTGCTTTTATCAACAGCAAAAGAAACATTAAATCACATAGACAAGCAGTACTACCCCAACATCCACTGTATCCTCTCCATCTACCTAACATTACCAGTGACCACCTGTTCATGTGAGAGGTCGTTCTCTGCATTGAGGCGGCTCAAAACCTGGCTTCGCTCAAGCATGGGAAATGACAGGCTGTCAGGTCTTGCAATGATGCATGTGCAGAAAAACAGAGCACTGGATCCTGAAAAAGTTCTTAGGCGCTGGGATGCCTCTGGACACAGAAGGATAATATTGGCATTTGATTAAATTATTATCTGTGAAATTGTAATTTGATTAAAATCTCTTTGTGTAAATGAGAGATGTAATCCTTGAAGCATCTCTCATTAAGGCCATTTCTCTTGAGTATGTTATTGTGTTTTGTCAATAATAAACATAAACACCTCTTCTGATTTTCTAATTTGGAGTCAATTTTTTTGCTACATTTAACCAGATTCTCATTTATAAAAATCTGTTGTCTTCTTAAAATAATTTATACTGCACACTGACATGGTTTTAAAGCTACAGTTAGCTGATTCTTTGATTTTCTTATGTCTTAAAATGCATATGTAAAGGTTTTTCAAACCCTCCAAAATTCATATTTGGACCTCGGTATTTAGAAAATCCTGGGTACGGCCCTGATTAGAGGTTTGGGGTTAGTTAGCGATTGGTTTTTGATTATTTTATTGATTTGGGGACTCTCTTGCTATTATTGTTTTCAGTTGTTTCAATCTTATACATTTATTGATTGTTTTTGGTGAGATTTGCTTTCTGGGAATAAACTGTTTAATTGTTATTCCCCAGTCTGTTGGTTGGTTTTGCTGCCTGCACACCTCAAACAGTCCCATCTCACAGAAATGTTGCGTCATCCCTTTTACCATCATTTAAACACGTAACACTATAAAGTTTTAAATATGGATATTTTTCTTACACAAATGCATCACTTCGCTTCAGAAGGCCTTTATTAACCCCCCGGAGCCGTGTGGAGCAGTGATATGATGGATAGATGCACTTTTATGGACTTCAAAAATAACCCATCAAGTCACTGCCATTATAAAGCTTGGAAGAGCCAGGACATTTGTTACATAACTCCGACTGTATTCGTCAGAAAGAAGAATGTCATATACACCTAAGATGACATGAGGGAGAGAAAATCATGGGCTAATTTTCATATTTTGGGTGAACTAACCCTTTAAATATGAGCTGCTTGTTTCTCTAGATTCCTGCTCTGTTGATTTTGAACATTCCAACTTTCTTTTTAAAAGCATTATTACAGGAGATATCGTTGAACATTGCATAGTTTTTAGTCACATGAATGGCGTGAAGACCCGGAGGGTAAAACATCCTCAGGCCAGTCAGATTCCATCTCAAAGATGAAAAACAAAAATTAACAAAATGAAAACACCTGCTGCAGTATTTCAATCACTAAAAACAGTGGGGCTTTTCTAAAACGCTAAATGTGAAAAACACTTGGAGTGGCATGATCAATGTTCCCTTTCCAGGCAAGACTTAGAGAAACTCGTTCACGCTTTCATCACCAGCAGGGTGGACTATTGTAATGGTCTTCTAACCGGCCTTCTCAAAAAGACCATTAGACAGCAGCAGCTCATCCAGAACGCTGCGGACAGGATTCTGAGCAGAACCAGGAAATATGACCATATCACGCCAGTCCTCAGGTCTTTACACTGGCTTCCAGTTACATTTAGGATCAATTTTAAAGTATACTGTAATAATTTTATTCTTTTTAAATATCTTTACAACTATATATTTCTATTGAATTTTATTCTTTTAATTATCTTTATAACTGTAAATTTCTATTTCTTCTTATTTTAAGAATTTGAAGGGACTTGTAAAATATTGAGGGTATTGGATAAACCATAGCTGAGAGCTGACTCTGTGGGTAAAAGACCAGGCGAGGCCAGGTCGGACCGTGCTGAGAGCTGGTCTTAAAAGGATTACAGAGGAGGGTAGTCCGCCCGTCCATCTTGGGTGAAAGATAGGGTCTGAATGGAGACGTCCGAAAGACTAAAAACCTAGCGCTAGAAGATCCACAGAGACAGACTGTCAGGATGGGGAAGTCCCAGAGCAAGATCAAATATGAAACACCTGTGTTTTGCCAAATGTCTATTAACAACTGATTTAATTATCCTGTTTTTATTTTTAATTCTTGCACGTGTTATTCTTATTTCTTATCACTGTTTTAATTTAATTTTCTATGTAAAGCACTTTGAATTGCCATCGTGTATGAAATGTGCTATATAAATAAACTTGCCTTGCCTTGCCTTGCCTCTAATGCTCTATAAATCCCTATGGAGTTCGCTATAGAGTTAGAACCGGTGAATGCGGTTTACAGGTTTCATAGAAAGAGAATGAAATAGCATGTGAGCAGCAGTGAGTCATGTTTGCTGTCCAATTAGCTCAAACTGAGAGGAAGCATGAAACACAAAGTTTGAAACGCAAAGTGTTTTAAAGAAGAGTGGCTTGATTAAGTGGTGGAAATATTGGATGATGGGCACAGCACAGTAACAAAACAGACATTTACAGTTAGCCTACACACACCACAAGTGAAGCATGCAAACTCAGCACACCTCAGTAACACACGTCAGTTTAAACGGATTTGAGTGTGTGTGTTTGGGTTTTAAGGGATGTTTAGAATCACGGGACATGATGTTAAACTGTCCATTGTGCCTGGGGTATGAACATGAGGTTTGCCTTGATGTTGAGAGTGGCGTGAGAGCTGCGTCTCAGATGTGGGAAGGATGTAAATGTGGGGACACGTCATCAGTAGTGCAGCTTTGAATCTGGGGGTGTTTCAGCCATTCAACACTGGACACCCTCATCAAAGCTGTCCCATGCCCAATCATGAGATTTGCCTGGTTGGTTTAGCTAACTATAAAAGAGTTTGCATGCTTCCTTGATCATATTCAGCTATTAGATCTATTTAATTACTTCAGGTATTTTTGTTTTATTTTTATTTTTAACAAATTGAAGCATTTAAAATGATATAACACAGTTTCAGGGGATTGTTTAGGGATCATTGCCATTAAAGTTTGAAAACCCCTGATATAGAAAATCTTGGAAATTCATAAGCAATAAACAAACATTGAAGTTTGATGGTTTAATGCTGCCTTTCACCAATAATTGACTACAAAAACATTAAAAACTGCTTAATTTTTCTATATTATATTATTATAATGAATGGGAGATTTTTTTATAGTATTTCTTGGTAAAGAAGACTTAACCTAAAATATGCTTAATTTAGTGATTTCTGAATTAACTGTGTGTGTGTGTGTGTGTGTGTGTGTGTGTGTGTGTGTGTGTGTGTGTGTGTGTGTGTGTGTGTGTGTGTGTGTGTGTGTGTGTGTGTGTGTGTGTGTGTGTGTGTGTGTGTTTACCTAGGCCTACAGGATAAAGAATGTTTTTGCTCAGGTGACCAAAATGTCCACCCAATAGTGCCAAGTCAACTTTATTTCTATAGCGCTTTTAACAAAGCAGATTGTTTCAAAGCAGCTTCACAGTGTTAAACAGGAAAATAATGCAACAGAATATATTTCCATTATCATACAGTAACAATGTGGGCTTTAGATCAGGAATTAGATCAGGAATTTAGTCTATTTGGTGAATTTAGTTTAATAATTAGATTTATTTGGAAATTTAGTTGAAAATGTTGGTGTCCCCAACGGAGCAAGCCAAGCCAGAGGCGACAGTGGCAAGGAAACCCAAACCCCATCAGGAGACCTAATGGAGAAAAATAAACCTTGGGAGAAACCAGACTCAGTCGGGGGGGCAGTTCTCCTCTGGCCAATTAACAAACAGCGTATTATTATTATTCTGGCAATTTTACAGGTCAGAGGTCATAATAGATCTGAATATTCGAAAGATCGGAGGCAACACGCCGGAGACGGGTTTATTGAGGATGATGTATCGATTAAATAATTATTAAATATAAATAACCGAAATATCAGAGTCATCACGCCGGAGACAGGTTTATTAAGGATGACATATCGATTTTAAGAGAGAAAAGTTTTGGTCAGCGAGAAAAGAAATTAAAGGGGAATATTGGTCATGATATAGTGGTATCAAAAGAATATGAACGCAATGCACTAAAATAAATGGTTAAGGGTTTTCTTTAAAATGGTTTTCTTTGGGAAAACGCTTAATGAGAAACTTTGTGTTGCATTTATATTCTGGATTCTTCATGCTTTCTTTTTCTGAGACGGAAAATAGACCGGCCTGAGGATGTTTTGCCCTCCAGGTCTTCTCGACATTCGTGACTGAGAACAATGAATTGTGCAACGAGATTTCCTGTAAAAGAGTTTTTGAAAAGATAATTGAAATATTCAAAATGAAAAGCAGGAATCTAGACAAACTGGCAGGTCACTGTCAGAAAAAAAGGTACAGTGCTGTCACTGGGGCGGTACCCTAAGGTACAAAACCGAAAAGGTACTAATAGGTACCTTTAAGGTACTATTACGCACTCTTAAAGTACTAATATGTACCTTTAAGGTACTATTACGCACTCTTAAAGTACTAATATGTACCTTTAAGGTACTATTACGCACTCTTAAAATACTAATATGTACCTTTAAGGTAGTATTACGCACTCTTAAAGTACTAATATGTACCTTTAAGGTACTATTACGCACTCTTAAAGTACTAATATGTACCTTTAAGGTAGTATTACGCACTCTTAAAGTACTAATATGTACCTTTAAGGTACTATTACGCACTCTTAAAGTACTAATATGTACCTTTAAGGTACTATTACGCACTCTTAAAGTACTAATATGTACTTTTTAAGGTACTAATATGTAACATTTAGGGGTGAGTAAGGTACAAAGATGTACCTTTTCACTTTTGTACCAGTGACAGCACTGTACCTTTTTTTCTGAGAGTGTATTTAAGTTTACTTCAAGCAGGTTTATTAGGAAATAATTTAACCACAGACCTCACCGAAACGAATCGGGTGCCTTCATGTGATCTGGATCAGCACCTCGAAGTGATTAAATGACTTATATCTTTCATGTAATTTACTTTTAAAAAAATATTAATAACAATCATAATTATGTAATTATACATAGGCCTACCTCCTTTGTGGTTTCATCGATTGTAAATTCATTTGGTTTGTCATGCTTTGTTGTTATAATCATTATACTAGGCTACTTAAAAATGTTAGATTATAGGGGAGAGCGGGGCACAACATAACGCTTTTTGACTTTCTCAGTTTGTGTAAATTTGGGGTTTATTTTATTTATTTTTTTCCCACATTAACTTTACACATGTCTACACTGTAAAAAAATATTTTAAAAGTTAGTTACCTGCATGGTTGCCTAAACATTTTTAGTTCATTGAAATTAAAATTTTGAGTTAATACAATGAACATTTTTCAGAATCAACATCACCCTTTATTCAAATATATTGTAAACATATTGTAATTGTTTTATTTGTTATAATGCAGTGAAACATGCCAAAAAACGTGCTATTTTCATAATTCATCACAACATTTTTTTAATTTATGTGGTTTCAGATACAATAATATTTTGATTTTCTATTTATCAAACCAATTTCCTTCATTGTAGTTAACTCAAAAATTTTATTTCAGTGAACTCAATTTTAAGGCAACCAGATTACTTTTTTTTTAAGTTAAACCAACAATTACAGTGTAGTACAATAATGTGGTTTTGTTTTATTAATACTGTGTATATTTTTTTCTTGATTTACCCCAAAAGAATGGAAGTGAAATGTGACAACATGCCCCATAGCTTGGGTACACTGTAACATGACCAAATATTATAATAGAAAAATACCCTAGCACCTGGTGGCCGGGCCTCCCCCCATGGGGCTCGGCCGGGCTTAGCCCGTAGAAATGACGTGGGGCCGCCCTCCTGTGGGCTCACCACCTGCAGGAGGGAGCGTAAGGGGCCGGTGCATAGTGGATCGGGCGACAGTCGGCGAGGCCCCGACCCGATCTCTGGACACGGAATCTGGCTTTAGGACGTGGAATGTCACCTCGTTGGCGGGAAGGAGCCGAGCTTGTGCGGGAGGTCGAGAGGTACCGACTAGAGATAGTCGGGCTCACCTCCACGCACAGCTTGGGCTCTGGAACCACACTTCTTGAGAGAGGCTGGACTCTCTACCACTCTGGAGTTGCCCATGGTGAGAGGCGGAGAGCTGGAGTGGGTTTGCTTATAGCCCCCCAGCTCAGCTGCCATGTGTTGGAGTTCACCCCGGTGAACGAGAGGGTCGCTTCCCTGCGCCTTGAGTCAGGGATAGGTCTCTCACTGTCGTGTGTGCCTACGGGCCAAACGGCAGTGCGGAGTACCCGGCCCTCTTGGAGTCTCTGGGAGGGTGCTGGAAAGTTCTCCGACTGGAGACTCCATCGTTCTACTGGGGGACTTCAACGCCCACGTGGGCAGTGACAGTGACACCTGGAGGGGCGTGATTGGGAGGAACGGCCCCTGATCTGAACCAGTGGTGTTCTGTTATTGGATTTCTGTGCTAGCCACGGTTTGTCCATAACGAACACCATGTTCAAGCATAAGGGTGTCCATCAGTGCACGTGGCACCAGGACACCCTAGACCGGAGGTCGATGATCGACTTTGTGGTCGTGTCATCAGACCTTCGGCCATATGTCTTGGACACTCGGGTGAAGAGGGACGGAGCTGTCAACTGATCACCACCTGGTGGTGAGTTGGATCCGATGGAGGGGGAGGAGGCTGGACAGACTCGGCAGACCCAAACGTACTGTGAGGGTCTGTTGGGAACATTTGGCCGAGCCCCCTGTCAGAGAGATCTTCAACTCCCACCTCTGGCAGAACCGACCGGATCCCGAGGAGTCTGGAGATATTGAGTCCGAGTGGACCATGTTCTCCACCTCCATTGTCGATGTGGCTGTTCGGAGCTGTGGCCGTAAGGTCTCCGGTGCCTGTCGAGGCGGCAATCCCCGAACCCGGTGGTGGACACCGGAAGTAAGGGATGCCGTCAAGCTGAAGAAGGAGTCCTATCGGGCCTGGCTGGCTTGTGGGACTCCTGAGGCAGCTGACGGGTACCGGGAGGCCAAGCGGGCTGCAGCCCGGGTAGTCGTGGAGGCAAAAAATCGGGCCTGGGAGGAGTTCGGTGAGGCCATGGAGAAAGACTATCGGTTGGCCTCGAAGAGATTCTGGCAAACCGTTCGACGCCTCAGGAGGGGGAAGCAGTGCCCTACCAACACTGTTTACAGTCGAGATGGGCACCTGTTGACCTCAACTGGGGATATCATCGGGCGGTGGAAGGAATACTTTGAGGATCTCCTCAATCCCACCGACATGTCTTCCATTGAGGAAGCAGTGGCTGGGGACTCGGAAGTGGTCTCGCCCATCACCGGGCTGAAGTCATCGAGGTGGTTAAAAGCTCCTCGGTGGCAAGGCACCGGGGGTGGATGAGATCCGCCCTGAGTACCTCAAGTCTCTGGATGTTGTGGGGCTGTCTTGGCTGACACGCCTCTGCAACATCGCATGGCGGTTGGGGACAGTACCTCTGGACTGGCAGACCGGGTGGTGGTCCTCTTTTCAAGAAGGGGGACCGGAGAGTGTGTTCCAACTATAGGGGGATCACACTTCTCAGCCTCCCCGGGAAAGTCTATGCCAGGGTACTGGAGAGGAGAAATTCGGCCGATAGTGGAACCTCGGATTCAGGAGGAACAGTGTGGTTTTCGACCCGGTCGTGGAACACTGGACCAGCTCTATACCCTTTTCAGGGTGCTGGAGGTTCATGGGAGTTTGCCCAACCAGTCCACATGTGTTTTGTGGATTTGGAGAAGGCATTCGACCGTGTTCCTCGTGGCATCCTGTGGAGGGTGCTCTGGGAGTATGGGGTTGGCGGCCCCCTGCTCAGGGCTGTTCGTTCCCTGTATGACCGGAGCAAGAGCTTGGTTGCATTGCCGGCAGTAAGTCAGACCTGTTCGGTGCATGTTGGACTCCGGCAGGGCTGCCCTTTGTCACCGGTTCTGTTCATAATTTTTATGGACAGAATTTCTAGACGCAGCCAAGGGCCGGAGAGTGTCCGGTTTGGGGACCATACGATTTCGTCGCTGCTTTTTGCGGATGATGTTGTCGTGTTGGCCTCCTCAAACCAGGACCTTCAGCGGGCACTGGGGCGGTTTGCAGCCGAGTGTGAAGCGGCTGGGATGAGAATCAGCACCTCCAAGTCCGAGGCCATGGTTCTCAGTCGGAAAAGGGTGGATTGCCCACTTCAGGTTGGTGGAGAGTTCCTGCCCCAAGTGGAGGAGTTCAGGTATCTTGGGGTCTTGTTCACGAGTGAGGGAAGGATGGAACGAGAGATCGACAGGCGGATCGGTGCAGCTTCTGCAGTAATGCAGTCGATGTACTGGTCTGTCGGTGAAGAAGGAGCTGAGCTGTAAGGCAAAGCTCTCGATTTACCGGTCGATCTACGTTCCTACTCTCACCTATGGTCATGAGCTGTGGTCATGACCGAAAGGAGAAGATCCCGGATACAGGCGGCCAAATGAGCTTTCTCCGTAGGGGTGGCTGGGCGCTCCTTAGAGATAGGGTGAGAAGCTCGGTCACTCGGGAGGAGCTCAGAGTAGAGCCGTGGCTCCTCCACATCGAGAGGAGCCAGCTGAGGTGGCTAGGGCATCTATTTCGGATGCCTCCTGGACGCCTTCCCAGGGAGGTGTTCCAGGCACGTCCCACCGGGAGGAGGCCCCGGGGAAGACCTAGGACACGCTGGAGGGATTATGTCTCCCGGCTGGTCTGGGAACGCCTCGGGGTTCCCCCGGAAGAGCTGGAGGCAGTGGCTAGGGAGAGGGAAGTCTGGGCGTCTCTGCTTAGACTGTTGCCCCCGCGACCCGGCCCCGGATAAGCGGAAGATAATGGATGGATGGATGGAAAAATATCCAAGACAAACTAAACAATTTTTTCATAAAATACAATTATTAACTTTTTAGAATAAAATAATGGCATGTTTAATCAATAAAAATACATAATTAAACACAGCTATACAGCAAAGTTCAAAACATAATAATGAATCATTTCTGAACATTGACTCTCAGTCATTATTCACCCTTTTCTCATGGTTTCTCTAAAGAATTCATAAAAGTATAGACTATAATAATGCAGGTCTAATAGGGGCTCATTTTAAACCTGCTTTGAGTAAGTTATGGTTGCAGGTGATCTATTGTGTGGTGCTGGTTGTATGAATTGTTTTGAGAAATGCACATCCTTTGCAAATATTAAGGATGATTTGAGAAAAGCTACTGAGAAAAACTGTGACAGTACTGCTCTCGTGTGGTGAGTGAGTGTAATATAGATGATGCTGATGTGTAACAAAAATATATTTTCATTCTTTCATTATAGATAGATGATGGATGGACAGACAGATGGATGGATAAATAGAGGGATGGATAGATGGACAGACAGATGGATAATGGGTGGATAGATGGAAAGATGGACAGACAGATGGATTGATGAAGAGATTGATGGTTAAATAAATGGATGGATAAATAGATGGATGGACGGACGGACAGATGAATGAATAGATTGATGGATGGATAGATGGACTGACAGATAGGTGGTTGATAAATAGATGGACGTATGGATGAATAGATTGATGTATGGATGGACTGACGGACAGATAGATGGATGGATAGATAAATAGATGGATAAATAACAACAACAATTAGGAGCTTTATGTTCGCTGTCTGTGACTGTTTATACTCATGTTGTAACGGATGTCTCTGGTTTAAACTAAAGAAGCCAGAGAACGCGGAGTGATACGAGACATGTAAAAGTAGCACCGGTTAGTCACTCGGACTCGGCTGAGTGAGGATTATTTGTCACAGAGGAAGCCCCGCAAAACGACTCTGGTCGGTAAACAAACGCTGTTAAATCTAGCAAACTAAGAATAATCTAACGAATAAATAAAATTATCATCATCATAGAAGTTTGTCCAGTCAGTCCGCATCCTGAGGCGGCGATGGAGAGCAACAGGTGCGCGAGCTCTGGACTCCCTCACCATCAAGTTACTGCCATTATAAAGCTTGGAAGAGCCAGGACATTTGTTACATAACTCCGACTGTATTCGTCAGAAAGAAGAATGTCAAATACACCTAAGATGACATGAGGGAGAGAAAATCATGGGCTAATTTTCATATTTTGGGTGAACTAACCCTTTAAATATGAGCTGCTTGTTTCTCTAGATTCCTGCTCTGTTGATTTTGAACATTCCAACTTTCTTTTTAAAAGCATTATTACAGGAGATATCGTTGAACATTGCATAGTTTTTAGTCACATGAATGGCGTGAAGACCCGGAGGGTAAAACATCCTCAGGCCAGTCAGATTCCATCTCAAAGATGAAAAACAAAAATTAACAAAATGAAATCACCTGCTGCAGTATTTCAATCACTAAAAACAGTGGGGCTTTTCTAAAACGCTAAATGTGAAAAACACTTGGAGTGTCATGATCAATGTTCCCTCTAATGCTCTATAAATCCCTATGGAGTTTGCTATAGAGTTAGAACCGGTGAATGCGGTTTACAGGTTTCATAGAAAGAGAATGAAATAGCATGTGAGCAGCAGTGAGTCATGTTTGCTGTCCAAATAGCTCAAACTGAGAGGAAGCATGAAACGCAAAGTTTGAAACGCAAAGTGTTTTAAAGAAGAGTGGCTTGATTAATTTATAGCTTTGAATCTGGGGGTGTTTTCAGCCATTCAACACTGGACACCCTCATCAAACCTGTCCCATGCCCAATCATGAGATTTGCCTGGTTGGTTTAGCTAACTATAAAAGAGTTTGCATGCTTCCTTGAACATATTTAGCTATTAGATCTATTTAATTACTTCAGGTATTTTTGTTTTGTTTTTAACAAATTGAAGCATTTTATTACCTTTATTTAACCAGAAAAAACTCATTGAGATTAAAAATCTCTTTTCCAAGAGCGTCCTGGCCAAGACAGGCAGCAGCACAAATTAACAAGGTTACAGACATAAAAACATATAACATATAACATCGACATATAACAATTTGTACAATTAATAAGTAATTAAAAGTCTTAAGAAATCACAATTTTACATATTCTCACAAGCGATAAACAACAGCAAGGATCGTCCGTCATAACTGAGTCAGTCATAACATCTACAACCAGTTTGTTTAGCTTCCATGTTGTTTAAAATTAATTTAAAATCAACCAATGAAACTGGCACCTTAAGATTCAGCACATTTTGCAGCTGATTCCAAGTGTAGGGGGCCGCATACTTGAAGGCCCCTTTTCCCAGTTCTGTCCGGACTTGAGGGACAGATAATAATAATAAGTCCTCCGAACGAAGACAATATCTTCCTGTACTTTTCTTTTCGATATAAAATTGGAGATATGGGGGAAGCAGACCAAGAATTGCCTTATAGATAAAAATGTACCAATGATTAAGTCTACGGGTGGACAAAGCAGACCAACCAACACGATCATACAGAGAACAGTGATGAGTAAGTGCTCTAAAGTTTGTGATAAACCTAAGAGCTCCATGATAAACAGTGTCCAATAGTTTCAAGCTTGTGATGGAAGCATTCATGTATATAACATCCCCATAGTCCAGAACTGACAAGAAAGTGGCAGCAACAAAGCCTCCTTTTTGCCTCAAAGGAAAAACATGACTTGTTTCTAAAATAAAAACCCAATTTCAGCTTTAGTTTTTTTACCAACTGTTGAATGTGTGGTTTAAAAGAGAGTGAATCATCAATTAGGATACCAAGATACTTGAATTTAGAGACAAACTCAATCTCGGAGCCCTGAAAAGTAGTGATTGGTAGAAGGTTCCTTGACTTTGATTTTGCATTTGAGAACAACATAAATTTTGTTTTGTCGTTATTCAAAACAAGTTTTAAATCGAACAAAGTACGTTGTACATTATCAAAAGCAAGTTGAAGCTGACATAGAGCTTGGTTCGGAGTTGATGCAGAGGAGTATATCACAGTATCATCGGCATAGAAATGAAAATTTGCGTTGGAGACATTTTGATCAAGGTTGTTAATATATAAAATAAATAAAAGTGGTCCCAGCACTGACCCTGGGCACACCCTTGGATATACTAAGAGGGCTGGAGGTTAGACCATCTACCTGTACACACTGGGATCTACCTGATAGATAGTTTTCAAACCAGCAAACTGTTTGTTCTGACAACCCGACACTGAGGAGTCTTTGTTGTAATATTGCATGGTCCACAGTATCAAAAGCCTTCGATAGGTCAATAAAAAGAGCTGCACAATGCTGTTTTTTATCTAAACAGTCAATAAAATCATTTATTACTTTTAGAGCTGCTGTAGTTGTGCTGTGTTTTTGTGAAACCCTGATTGATAATTTGACAAAATATTGTTAATAGTTAAAAACTCTTTCAATTGTTCTGTCACCAGAGTTTCCATAACCTTGGCCAGGACAGACAGTTTCGAGATGGGTCTATAATTATTTAAATCAGTAGGATCGCCTCCTTTTAACAGAGGAAGAACAAATGCGGATTTCCATATAAGTGGAATTTCATTCGTCTCAGAGAAAGGTTGAAAAGATAAGTCAAAGCGGTGCAATAAAATCAGATGCTAATTGTAAAAAATAAGGCTCTAAATTATCAGGACCAGCCGATTTTCTAATGTCTAAAAGTGTGAGGGCTTTATGCACTTCTGAAACTGAAAATGGCTTAAAACTAAAAGAATTACTGACTCCAGAATGACCATGAGAATTACCTTTAGGATGAAACTGATGTGAAGTGTTGATGGAATCAAATAATGAACCAGAGGCAATGAAATGCTCATTAAAACAGCCAAGCATCTCAGCCTTATCGGATAATTTATGTGAGTCCTTAAGAATACAAGGTGGCAGCTCAAAGGTCGTTTTGTTTCTAGCTAAGGATTTAATCGTCTTCCAGAATTTTAAGGGGTTATTTAAATTATTTGTAGTTTCTTTTAGAAAGTGGTCCGCTTTGGCCTTTCTGATAGCTACGGTGCACAAATTACGCAGTCTCCTGAAAAGCAGCCAATCAGAATCCAGGCTTGTTTTCCTGGCTTTTGCCCAGGCCTTATCACGCTCATGAAGAGAGTTGGCTAAGTCTACAGTGAACCATGCATTGTTTCTGCCTTTTACTCTATATTTTCTGAGAGGAGCATGATTGTCAACAATTTCTCTAAAACCATCATGAAAAAAAATTCAAGCATTATCAACATCTGCAATAAGATACATTTTATCCCAATCAAAATAGAACAGGTCATATAAAAACCCTTGTACCGAAAAATGTTTTATGTCGCGCTTAATAATGATACGTGGGTTGGTTTTGGGAATTTTTGTGTTTCTGACTGTGGCAACAACACAGTGGTCACTAATGTCGTTTGCAAAAACAGAAGCTGATGAGTATTTATAAGGAACGTTGGTTAGGATAAGATCAATTAAAGATGATTTATCTGGACATTTCAGGTTAGGTCTAGTGGGACTGTCAACGAGCTGAAAGAGATTTAGCGAGTCACAGTAAGCTTTAAATTCATCAGATACTGGATGTAACCAGTTCCAATTTAGATCTCCAATGACTACAATTTCGTACTGATTTAGTCCTGATAAAAGCTGCATTAAAGAAGGCAGAGCATCCTTAACAGCTGACGGTGTCCTATAACAACCAACTACCGTAATGTGGAGATTCCTGGAGATTTTACATTTAAAATGATATAACACAGTTTCAGGGGATTGTTTAGGGATCATTGCCATTAAAGTTTGAAAACCCCTGATATAAAAAATCTTGGAAATTCATTACCAATAAACAAACATTGAAGTTTGATGGTTTAATGCTGCCTCTCACCAATAATTGACTACAAAAACATTAAAAACTGCTTAATTTTTCTATATTATATTATTATAATGAATGGGAGATTTTTTTAATAGTATTTCTTGGTAAAGAAGACTTAACCTAATATATGCTTAATTTAGTGATTTCTGAATTAACTGCTTAAAAAAAAAAGATTTAATATATCACCGTTACAATAAAATAGAAATGGCACATTAAAGTGAAAATTTATAACTGGATGATGAAACTGTGTGTGTGTGTGTGTGTGTGTGTGTGTGTGTGTGTGTGTGTGTGTGTGTGTGTGTGTGTGTGTATGTGTGTGTGTGTGTGTGTGTGTGTGTGTGTGTGTGTGTGTGTGTGTGTGTGTGTGTGTGTGTGTGTGTGTGTGTGTGTGTGTGTGTGTGTGTGTGTGTGTGTGTGTGTGTGTGTGGACTGGTAATCCCCTACGGTATGGGGACAAAATGTCCCCACAAAATGGCAATATCCAAAATCCTTGTCCTTGTGGGGACATTTTTGTCCCCATGAGGAAAACATCTTATAAATGACACTAAGTGATGTTTTTGAAAAAGTAAAAATGCAGCATGTCTCCTGTGATGGGTAGGTTTAGGGGCAGGGGCAGTGTGTGTGTGTGTGTGTGTGTGTGTGTGTGTGTGTGTGTGTGTGTGTGTGTGATGGGTAGGTTTAGGGACAGGGGCAGTGTAGGGGGATAGAAAATACGGTTTGTACAGTATAAAATGCATTACGCCTATGGAATGTCCCCTAAAACATGGAAACACAACATGTGTGTGTGTGTGTGTGTGTGTGTGTGTGTGTGTGTGTGTGTGTGTGTGTGTGTGTGTGTGTGTGTGTGTGTGTGTGTGTGTGTGTGTGTGTGTGTGTGTGTGTGTGTGTGTGTGTGTGTGTGTGTGTGCGTGTGTGTGTGTAAAGAATGTTTTTGCTCAGGTGACCAAAATGTCCACCCAATAGTGCCAAGTCAACTTTATTTCTATAGCGCTTTTAACAAAGCAGATTGTTTCAAAGCAGCTTCACACTGTTAAACAGGAAAATAATGCAACAGAATATATTTCCATTATCATACAGTAACAATGTGGGCTTTAGATCAGGAATTAGATCAGGAATTTGGTCTATATGGTGAATTTAGTTTAATAATTAGATTTATTTGGAAATTTAGTTGAAAATGTTGGTGTCCCCAACGGAGCAAGCCAAGCCAGAGGCGACAGTGGCAAGGAAACCCAAACCCCATCAGGAGACCTAATGGAGAAAAATAAACCTTGGGAGAAACCAGGCTCAGTCGGGGGGGCAGTTCTCCTCTGGCCAATTAACAAACAGCGTATTATTATTATTCTGGCAATTTTACAGGTCAGAGGTCATAATAGATCTGAATATTCGAAAGATCGGAGGCAACACGCCGGAGACGGGTTTATTGAGGATGATGTATCGATTAAATAATTATTAAATATAAATAACCGAAATATCAGAGTCATCACGCCGGAGACAGGTTTATTAAGGATGACATATCGATTTAAAGAGAGAAAAGTTTTGGTCAGCGAGAAAAGAAATTAAAGGGGAATATTGGTCATGATATAGTGGTATCAAAAGAATATGAACGCAATGCACTAAAATAAATGGTTAAGCGTTTTCTTTAAAATGGTTTTCTTTGGGAAAACGCTTAATGAGAAACTTTGTGTTGCATTTATATTCTGGATTCTTCATGCTTTCTTTTTCTGAGACGGAAAATAGACCGGCCTGAGGATGTTTTGCCCTCCAGGTCTTCTCGACATTCGTGACTGAGAACAATGAATTGTGCAACGAGATTTCCTGTAAAAGAGTTTTTGAAAAGATAATTGAAATATTCAAAATGAAAAGCAGGAATCTAGACAAACTGGCAGGTCACTGTCAGAAAAAAAGGTACAGTGCTGTCACTGGGGCGGTACCCTAAGGTACAAAACCGAAAAGGTACTAATAGGTACCTTTAAGGTACTATTACGCACTCTTAAAGTACTAATATGTACTTTTTAAGGTACTAATATGTACCATTTAGGGGTGAGTAAGGTACAAAGATGTACCTTTTCACTTTTGTACCAGTGACAGCACTGTACCTTTTTTTCTGAGTGTATTTAAGTTTACTTCAAGCAGGTTTATTAGGAAATAATTTAACCACAGACCTCACCAAAACGAATCGGGTGCCTTCATGTGATCTGGATCAGCACTTTGAAGTGATAAAATGACTTATATCTTTCATGTAACTTACTTTTAAAAAAATATTAATAACAATCATAATTATGTAATTATACATAGGCCTACCTCCTTTGTGGTTTCATCGATTGTAAATTCATTTGGTTTGTCATGCTTTGTTGTTATAATCTTTATACTAGGCTACTTAAAAATGTTAGATTATAGGGGAGAGCGGGGCACAACATAACGCTTTTTGACTTTCTCAGTTTGTGTAAATTTGGGGTTTATTTTATTTATTTTTTTCCCACATTAACTTTACACATGTCTACACTGTAAAAAAATATTTTAAAAGTTAGTTACCTGCATGGTTGCCTAAACATTTTTAGTTCATTGAAATTAAAATTTTGAGTTAACAATGAACATTTTTCAGAATCAACATCACCCTTTATTCAAATATATTGTAAACATATTGTAATTGTTTTATTTGTTATAATGCAGTGAAACATGCCAAAAAACGTGCTATTTTCATAATTCATCACAACATGTTTTTAATTTATGTGGTTTCAGATACAATAATATTTTGAGTTTCTATTTATCAAACCAATTTCCTTCATTGTATTAACTCAAAATTTTTATTTAAGTGAATTCAATTTTAAGGCAACCAGATTACTTTCTTTTTTAAGTTAAACCAACAATTACAGTGTAGTACAATAATGTGGTTTTGTTTTATTAATACTGTGTATATATTTTTTCTTGATTTACCCCAAAAGAATGGAAGTGAAATGTGACAACATGCCCCATAGCTTGGGTACACTGTAACATGACCAAATATTGCCTGGTATAATAGAAAAATATCCAAGACAAACTAAAAAAAAAAAATCATAAAATACAATTATTTACTTTTTAAAATAAAATAATGGCATGTTTAACCATTAAAAATACACACATTTTTTGAGTTTGACAACAAACACATAATTAAACACAGCTATACAGCAAAGTTCAAAACATAATAATAATGAATCATTTCTGAACATTGACTCTCAGTCATTATTCACCCTTTTCTCCTGGTTTCTCTAAAGAATTCATAAAAGTATAGACTATAATAATGCAGGTCTAATAGGGGCTCATTTTAAACCTGCTTTGAGTAAGTTATGGTTGCAGGTGATCTATTGTGTGGTGCTGGTTGTATGAATTGTTTTGAGAAATGCACATACTTTGCAAATATTAAGGATGATTTGAGAAAAGCTACTGAGAAAAACTGTGACAGTACTGCTCTCGTGTGGTGAGTGAGTGTAATATAGATGATGCTGATGTGTAACAAAAATATATTTTCATTCTTTCATTATAGATAGATGATGGATGGACAGACAGATGGATGGATAAATAGAGGGATGGATAGATGGACAGACAGATGGATAATGGGTGGACAGATGAAAGATGGACAGACAGATGGATTGATGAAGAGATTGATGGTTAAATAAATGGATGGATAAATAGATGGATGGACGGACGGACAGATGAATGAATAGATTGATGGATGGATAGATGGACTGACAGATAGGTGGTTGATAAATAGATGGACGTATGGATGAATAGATTGATGTATGGATGGACTGACGGACAGATAGATGGATGGATAGATAAATAGATGGATAAATAACAACAACAATTAGGAGCTTTATGTTCGCTGTCTGTGACTGTTTATACTCATGTTGTAACGGATGTCTCTGGTTTAAACTAAAGAAGCCAGAGAACGCGGAGTGATACGAGACATGTAAAAGTAGCACCGGTTAGTCACTCGGACTCGGCTGAGTGAGGATTATCTGTCAGATACTGACATTTGTCACAGAGGAAGCCCCGCAAAACGACTCTGGTCGGTAAACAAACGCTGTTAAATCTAGCAAACTAAGAATAATCTAACGAATAAATAAAATTATCATCATCATAGAAGTTTGTCCAGTCAGTCCGCATCCTGAGGCGGCGATGGAGAGCAACAGGTGCGCGAGCTCTGGACTCCCTCACCGGGCGGCTCTGGTTCTGGCCCGCGGTGGCAGTAAGGGGATCCCTCTGAAGAACATCAAGAATCTGGCCGGTGTTCCTCTCATCGGATGGGTTCTGAGAGCTGCCCTGGATTCAGGAGTCGTCGACAGGCAACTAGCCTACATTTCATCTTTGTTTTAATGGCTTAATATGATTTCTGGTGTTCATTTGAGGCTAATTTTCAATATTTGTTTAAATTAAACTGGGAAATGAAATTAGATGCCACGTTTATTTACGCTTGTTCTTAATTTAGTCTGTTTGAGTCTTTTAACTAAGATGAAAATAGCTTAATGTGTTACTTTTTTCCTGAACAATATCGAATTTACAAACTTAAATAGGGAATAATAATATGCATATGAAATATACACAAATAACTTGTTACATAGGCTACTCTTGTTTCTGCACATCTGTGGATATTAGCCTATATGCTTAGATATGTTCTTGTGTAAAACAGCATATTAAGTGCAACAGCAACAAGACGTGAATGTGTTTCTGTGTGTGGCAGCGTGTGGGTTTCCACCGATCATGATGAAATCGAGCGGGTCGCTAAAGTCTGGGGCGCGAAAGTTCATCGCCGCGGTCCTGAAGTTTCCAAAGACTCTTCCAGCTCTCTGGAGACCATCCAGGAGTTCATCCGACGGAGACCCGGTGAGACAGACCTTCATCATTTTCTTTTATTTTATGCCTCGCAAACATAGAGAGACGACCGAACTTGCTGACGCCATGATGGGGAAAGATGTCCCCTTAGATTTAGTTTTCATATTTAGATTTAAGCATGTGCTGGAGGATGATGACGCCTCAACCAAAGTGTTATTATAGGAAATAAACAGAAACGTTTACTAATTTAGTTTAGTAAAAAGTTAGTTTAGTATTGTTATTTTTTCCCCTGTAGCACTTTGAGATTCTTCGGAATGAAAAGTGCGTTATAAATAAAATCTATTATTATTCATATTATTATTATTTAGTTGCTGTAACACAAAATGTAAAGTAGTAAAAGAGGAGTAAGAAGCCTTTAAACTTTTACAGAAAGTAGAAATTACTTTTATATAATTCTTAATTAAATATTTATCCAAAAATTATTCAGACACCAGATATAATAGTTTACGAGTGCAGTATAGTTCATTGTGACATATATACCCAAAAAGTCTTCACCCAGTGGACTAACAGGAAAATTGAAAATAAATAAATAAATGGGACTAAAGTTATTCAGGCACTTTTCTTGGTCATTCTATCAGTGATCTCAAGATGAATTCGTCATATTTTATTACTATTTTCTAAACTACAGCGATGATAATGTGAGAAAATGTTGAAGGTGACTGAATAAATCTTCTGACTGTATCGATGTAAGCATGTATGTAGACATATATGTTTATAATATGGTGATCTGTTTGAGCGCAAACACATGATAAACTCTATTAATAATGTGTGCATTATCATTTTTGTATATATATATTTTTTTGCATGTATTTTTGTCATTTTAAATATTTGATGAAGTAAAAAGTTTGCTGAGAAAATGATATTTGTTTAAATGACGTTTAATAAGTAAGCAGAATGCATTTGTGTAAGTTAAAGAGGGAGAACTGGAATAGAGCACTTACAAACAATTAAAAGATGTAAAATATTTAAGAGTTTGCCTTCATTAAAAACCATTTATGACCCAGAAAGGCCTCCAGCTCTATTGTATTCGCTGTCATTTATTTCCTGTCTGTGTTTTAGAGGTGGACATCGTCTGTCATATTCAGGCTACGTCTCCATGCCTTCACCCTCATCATATCAGAGAAGCCCTGCAGATGATCACCGAACAGGGTTGTGACTACGTGTTTTCAGTGGTGCGCAGACACCAGTTTCGGTGGGAAGAGGTGGACCAGAAAGGTAGACATACACATCCCATAAGGTGTTGAGTGACATTCTAGTTTAGATAGCAGGAACTAAATCTGAAGTTCACATATCTTTCACTTCTGCCGAATTAGTGGGTAAGAACCCGACTCCTCTGAACATCGATGTGGCGCACAGACCTCGACGCCAAGACTGGCCTGGGGAACTCTATGAAAATGGCTCTTTCTATTTTAGTAAGAGAAAAGCCCTGGAAAACGGCCTTAAACAGGTGGGCCATTATCAAAATATTCTCAGTCATAACATTTTTTTATAACACAACAGTTATGTAAGTCGCCGAAATGTCCCTTGTCCCCTTTTATCTGGTACACCACTTTTGACATTTACAGTTATTATTATTTTTTTAAAATCTTTTATCCGAGGTTAATGTTAATACAAAATAATCCAAACGAAGAAAAAACTAATCAAAATAAAGAATGAATAATATAAACAATTTGCAAAGAATGCTCGTCCATTGATTTTTTTTTATTTTTTATAAATATATGGTGTGCATGCTTGGTAAAAATAAATTATGCGCAGCATAAAAAGTGGAGGGAAGCGCTTTTGAGTACCAGCATTTTTGGGGAAAGGGACACATTTACTTACTGGAGTAGGATTTTTCTCTGGTAATATAGCAATCATGATAATAAGTGTGTTCATTAATTATTAGGGGTGCAAAAAATCGCAGTTACTCCTAAGTTTGACCATCAAAAAGTGAAAGTTTGTCATGTCTTGCCAACTTACACATTCATACACATACACTTTTTTTTTTTTTTACTAAGCAAACAAACAAAACAGTAACTTATACAGTACAATGCTAGAGATCAATGACACACATGCACACAGAAGAGAGAGACAAAGAGAAAGAAAGCAACTAATTATAGATATATCGACACAGTGGTGTATGCAGGTACATTCGTAAATTTAAGCAATAGTTTAGTGATACAGACTTAGATAGAGGCAATTTAAGACAATCATATTAATAGTAATATAGTTGTAGAAGTAGTAATCATACTAATAATAATAACAATAATAGTAGTAGTAGTGGTAGTAACATCAATAATATTCATGATAATAATAGTAGGAGTAGCAGTAGCATTAGTAATTTATAATAATAATAATGATAATACATTTAGACCAGTCAATAAAATGATTGTAGATATACACTATTCTCTAGGTCCCAAAAGACTCTCCTGACATAGACACCCCCAAATAGTGTTATTTTACATTTAGGCCTAACTATTATTTTCACACTTGTGCAGGGTAGCCTACAAGAGTACACCCTTAGTCACTTTTTATAGGAAGTAATGTGTTATGTTACATTTGCATTACTTTTTCTCACCTGGGCTGCAGGCAAAAACACTTACTTGACCAAAAAACAAACAAACACAAATGTGATGTTGGTTGAATTGGATCATCAAAGGTCAGCATTAAAGACACTGGTTAATAAAGTGAGATTAAATCCACAAGGTATATTTAATTATTGCAGGTTTGCTGAGTTTGCATTTCACTGTTTTTGTTCATTTTAGGCATACTGAATCTGTTTTGAGCAAATGAGACGAGTAAATGCTTGCTTACATTTAGCCTGTAACTACAATAACCATAATGTTTACTGCACACAACACCTCTCAACAAGAGAGGAAACGAGAGCTGTCTGTCAATAAATGGAAAATATTTGAAAAGTAACTCAGATATTTTGTAGTAAATTTACAAGTAATGTGTTACTTTACTAGTTACTTGGAAAAGTAATCTGATTACATAACGCAAGGTATTTGTAATGCGTTACCCCCAACACTGGTCCCATGTGTGAAACCTCTCCATGAGAGCTCATGACCTTGAACTGCAGATATTTTGATCTGTTCTGTATGTTTTAGTTGGGCAAGTTCGCCTATTATGAAATGCTTCCTGAGCACAGCGTTGATATCGACGTGGACATCGACTGGCCCGTCGCTGAGCAGAGAGTTCTGAGGTGCGGTATTTCAACAAACTCTGAGGCCGGGCAAAACACAGTTATGAAGATATAAATGCAGCCTTTTTGTGCAGGTTTGGCTACTTCGGCCGAGAGGAGAAAGCGGCGGTCAGGCTGTTTCTGTGTAAAGTGTCCGGCTGTCTGACAAACGGTCGGATATACACGTCGGTTTCTGGGGAGGACCTTGTGGCCATCCATGCTCGAGACGTGGCAGGCCTGCAGATGCTGCAGAGAGAAGATATAGAGGTGCAGGCTGGTACAAATAACGGGGCATAGAACCTGTACTAAAATAATTTAACAGTGAAATACTGTAAAGATAAACAACTGATTATGTATTAATGGCAAGTTCCCTTACTACAGTAAAATACTGTAAAGGATATAACAGGATATCTTAAGTGTAAGTTTACATTAAAATACTGTTAAATGTACAGACTTTGGATGTGGAAACGAGCAGTTATAAAGTACAGTAGCTATATTTCCATCCACCTATTTTTACCTGTGATTTTTTGTAATTATGTGACTAATTATGGGATATGGCAAAAAACCCTGAATGGAAACACCAAGATGCAAATAAATTCAAAAATGTGCATAGAAAACATGTGCGATCTACAGTGCCCTCCACTAGTATTGGCTTTTGATGTTTGTTTTGGTTCATTGTCCTGATGGAAGATCCAGCCACGGCCCATTATAAGATTTCTAGCAGAGCCGTCAGGTTTTGATTTTTTTTATCAGCTGGCATTTGCTTGAATCCATGATGGCACGTGTCTGAACAAAATGTCCAGGACCTCCAGCAAAAAAATAGGCCAAAAGTCTCGCAGATCCAGAGGTATATTTAACCGTGGGCATGGGGTACTTTTATCCCTGTTTGCACTGAACCCATCTGGTGGGTTTGTGCCCAAAAAGCTCTTTTATTTTTTAATCTGACCACAGAACCAGGTCCCGTTTGAAGATCCAGTCGTGTTTGACCACTCAATCTGCTGGAGTGATAATGATTAAGGGAATTTCCTCATATTTCTGTCGAACAGGAAGTCATAGCTGGACAATTTCGCCCTAGTCACCCTGGTGTGCTAAAAAGCGTTAATATGAATGGGAATATACTTCAGAGATATTTTATTCATAAGAATTTCTAGGGGTACCAATAATTGTGGCCAACATTTCCCCCACTTTCAATTGTTTTACTTCAGTGAAATGCAGATTTATTTTCACAGCCGCCTTTGCTCATATTTACCAAGGGTGCCATTATTAGTCAGCTTGTGAATTTTTATTTTTTCTAACAATGTACCAACAGCTGTTTCATAACTTTCAACAGGTGTTCCTCATATCCAGCGTGAATGAGCCCCTGTCCAGGGGTCTCCAGGAGAAAGCCGCCCAGCAGGCCGGATGTGGCCTCAGGATTGGAGAGCAGCAGAAAGGACTTGAGGTGGAGCGGCTGATGAGAGAGAAGAAACTGCGGTGGGAAGAGGTGGCATTCATGGGTGAGAGAGGTGTTAAAAAATCCAGCTAAACCAGTTTTAAGCATGTCAAATCAGCCTTATTTAGATATCACTTTGCATAATACAGATTGTATTAGTAATAAACAGGAAAATAACAGAATCAATCATGCATATATCATCAAATATGGGACATTCAAATTCAGCTAGAAAGACAATAGTGTCAT
Organism: Gobiocypris rarus; assembly: GCA_023029165.1. Taxonomy (NCBI): domain Eukaryota; kingdom Metazoa; phylum Chordata; class Actinopteri; order Cypriniformes; family Gobionidae; genus Gobiocypris; species Gobiocypris rarus. The sequence goes on along the minus strand of CM040913.1, from coordinate 5,047,394 downwards.
TATTCAGCTCAGTTCAGAGTTCAAAAATAACACCAACATTTTAGTTTAAATTACACGCAATATTAAGTTGATGTAATGAGCAACATTATGTCAACATCAAAATAATGCAAAGGTTTAAAGGGGTCATGAACTGAGAAATCAAATTTTCCTTGAGCCTTTGACATATAAGAGGTCATCTTTTAACTGTGATTAAATTCTATAAAGAAAGCGATCAAAGAAAGCTCCCTTTACACTCGTTGGAGCAGCGCGTGCTAAACCTGTCAATCACAACAGTGGGTGTTTACACTGAAGTCTCACAGCAGACACGGCCCTTAAAACAGAGCGTTTAAACCATAGACTGTAAAAAAATATGGACGTAGTGTCCGTGACGTCACCCATAGGATTCTGAAGAGCCGTTTTGAAGCGTGAAGTAGGGTCGAGCTGGCCGTTGCCATCTTGGCTGCGCATCATCGCTTGTCACTCCCGGATAAATGGCAATGGACAAAGAGGCGGGACATGGGCGGAGCTGAGGTGACGCTGTGACTAACAGACAGCAGACAAACGGCAATCCACCTGTCACTCAAAGTAGCCATGTATCATGGTAGGAAAAATGCCTTTTATTTCTAAATTGTGACAATTTTTTATGTAAAAAGCATTCTAACATTATAAGTGCACCCCAGGAAACATCATAAAACAGTAAAACAACACCGTTCATGTCCCCTTTAATTAACTCTTTCCCAGCCATTGACCAAATTTTGACTTCACTTAAACATTTATTTAAAAGCAAGATTTGAACTCTGACTATGTTAGATGTACTGTGCACCTAATTTATAATAATTTATTCAGTTCCTGAGCTCCTGTACATTCAAAAGACCTCCATTTTACTCTGCCTTGTATTGTTTGGGATAACTATGCTTTTTAAAGGTACAATTACTAAAATAAGGTGTAGCTTTAATAAAGCTTCAATCTAGAGCATTTTGCAATGCTTCACACTTGAAGACGTGGGAATGTCCAAGCGAAGGGTGTAAATAAAGGGTGTTTTTTTTAATGAGCAGTCTGTGATGTGTTCCCTCAGGTTCAGAAGCTGAAGATGTAGAGATCCTGTCTCAGGTGGGGCTGAATGGCGTCCCGTGTGACGCACCTGTGGCAGATCTCATTGCGGCTAAATACACCTGTCAGAGACCCGCCGGCCACGGAGCCATTCGGGAGTTTGCCGAGTACGTTCTGATGATGAAGAAAAAGAGCACATCGCAGGTGCACCTGGATCACATTGACAGGGCTCATTTTTAGAGCGTATTCCAGTTTCTATTTTAAACAGTCAGTTTGTGTTGCTGTAATAACATGACACTGGATCTCATTTGAATGAATAAAACACCTGTGATCTCTCTCTCTCTCTCTGTGTATATTTACTTGTTCATTTGTCAATGTTTATTTACTTATTGCCGATAATTTTATAATAATGTCTAATATTATGCTGTGTGATAAGGAAATGTCCTCATGTAATGGAGGCCAGCTAGTAGCTGAGTAAACCTCACTCCTCTGATCTCAAGGGATGCTCTAGCGACTGATGCTAGAGGTTGCAGCCTTTAGTCTCCTTGTTAGAGTGTCCAACTCATGTCGGCAGACCCGGGTTCGAGTCCTGCTTAGTGTGGGGCGGTTTGAACGGGAGGGGTTACAGTGGTGCCGTGACCCGGATGGGAGTGAGGTTTAGGGGAGTGAGTGTAATGGAGGCCAGCTAGTAGTTGCTGTGTGAGTAAATCTCACTCCTCTGATCTCAAGAGGTGTTCTAGCGACTGATGCTAGAGGTTGCAGCCTTTAGCCTCCTTGTTAGAGCGTCTGACTCTCGAGTCCCGCTCGGAGCGGGGTGGTTCGAACGGGAGGGGTTACACTCATTTCAGTGTTATCAAGGACAGTGATGTGCAGCAGTAGTTTTCCATTGACTTGTTTTGCTAGTCAGACAGTGTCAGCAATGCCATTGCTAAAATTATTCAATAACGTTTAACGGGGATGTTTAGGATCAGGAATTGCTCCAAAAACAACGGCATACTCTTGGATGGACTGGGAAAGAGAATGTCTGCATAAAATGTTCATAAGAGTTCATAAGAGTTAACTTACTAAAAGTAGCCTATATTTTATCAAACCAATTATTTAAAAAAGAGATTGTATTTTTATATCTTATATTTAGGTTGTTTGCAGATAATAAAAACAAAAATGTGGAGAAAAATTATATAATGTTAGGGACCAGCATATTAAAGCCTGTTTATAAACATAAGTTAAAGGGTTAGTTCACCCAAAAATGAAAATTAGCCCATGATTTCCTCACCCTCAAGTCATCCTAGGTGTATATGACATTCTTCTTTCAGACAAATACTAAAAAAGTTATTTTAAAAAAGTCCTGGCTAATCCAAGCATTATAATGGCAGTGAATGGCTTTATCGTTCATAAAAGTGCATGCTTGTGTAAGAAAAACATCCATATTTAAAACTATAAACTAAAATAACTAACTTCCGTCCAATTGCCGTATGCACCGATTTATGGTGAAAGAGTAACTATGAAGGTATTTTTGGTGCAAAAAAACTGAACACGTGTGAGTGGAATTTGTAGTTGTAGAGCATATCCACACATGTGTATCAATACATTTGAAGTCACAGAGAAAAATCTTTTAGGAGTTGTAAACTTGTAGATTTCTACTGTAATGTCAATTCAAATGAACTCATAGCATTTGTAGTGGAGATGAGTGGTACCCGGTGGGGTCTTCTGCTGTTGTAGCCCATCCGCCTCAAGGTTGTGTGTGTTGTGGCTTCACAAATGCTTTGCTGCATACCTCGGTTGTAACGAGTGGTTATTTCAGTCAAAGTTGCTCTTCTATCAGCTTGAATCAGTCGGCCCATTCTCCTCTGACCTCGAGCATCAACAAGGCATTTTCGCCCACAGGACTGCCGCATACTGGATGTTTTTCCCTTTTCACACCATTCTTTGTAAACCCTAGAAATGGTTGTGTGTGAAAATCCCAGTAACTGAGCAGATTGTGAAATACTCAGACCGGCCCGTCTGGCACCAACAACCATGCCACGCTCAAAATTGCTTAAATCCCCTTTCTTTCCCATTCTGACATTCAGTTTGGAGTTCAGGAGATTGTCTTGACCAGGACCACACCCCTAAATGCATTGAAGCAACTGCCATGTGATTGGTTGATTAGATAATTGATTGGTTGAATAGGAAAATGCTTAAGATTGTGCAGAACACACATAAAGCTTAATAAATGCGTGGGAATGTCCTAAACAACGAGATGTTGTCATTTGTTGTTAGTGCATGGGTCACATTCTTCTGCCACTTTAATAATATGTAAGAATTCAGAGCATGTACTATGTACTTTATATTATGCATGACTACAGACAACTGATCTACGTGAAATTACTGTGTTATTTCAAGAGTCAAACAAAACAAGACTGAAATTGTGTGTGCAATACATGTCTACATCCTGCTGTTTCTTAGACGGGGCTTGTCTGTCTTGGGCCTATAAAATGAGAGATGGATTTTGCCTCCATATATGGTACATATTTTGCATAACAGTAGGGTGAGGGGTAACAATGTTTATAAGGCAGCCTGCACTGGGCGTGGTTGTCCTTCTCTGCAGAAACTTCGTCTATGTAAATGGCCTTCTTGCAAGATTAAAATACTACTTGGTTTTCATTACAATCACACCACTAAAGAGTGCAAATTTTCACGACAACTTCCTGTGGCACTTTGAAGTAGAACATTCTGTCAAACTGATATATTTCACCATGTATCCAATGTAAACCAGTAATTGTTAACTAGGCTATTATTTTTTTTGATAGATCAGACTTCACACAGGTCACACTTCAAACACAACCACCTCCCGCCCCCACACACACACACACACGTTTGGCAATGTCTAGGTGGAGCTCTTGTATCTCTTTAAATGACAGCGGGCCCTTCTTTGCAGCCCCTTTGCTTGATGCCAGCACGCCAGTGATCACGTCTCCAGCCTCTTAATCATAAATCAGTTAAACTATTAGTCTATAAAATGTCTGCTGAGTTTGAACTTTGTCCGGGAAGAAAAATCGGGGGTTCCAACCCCTGTTTTATCATCGCTGAGATTGGACAGAACCATCAAGGAGACGTAGAAATCGCCAAACAAATGATCCGAATGGCCAAGGTAAAGTACTGCTTTATCAGATGTTAAGTCTGATATAAGTCTGATGCTTTTTCTTCCTTTATTTTGTTACCTGACTTTTTTTTCTAAACAGGAAAAATGATTTAGAAACGGGGCCATTCACAAAGAATATGTTTTTCCATTCCACTATGCTACTTTTCCATATTTTTTGGACGCGTTTGACCTTTTGCTGTGGTTTTAACTGCAAAAATGTGTTCTTTGTGAACCGTCCCAAACTTAGAATCCTATCTATCCTACTGTAAAAAAAATAAAGTTGGTTTAACTTTAAAAAAAAATAGTTACCTGGTTGCTTTAAAATTTGGAGTTCATTGAAATAAAAATTTGCTGATATAGTGAAGAAGAAACTCAAAATATTGTTATCTGAACCACATTAATTATCTGAGTTGACAAATTATGAAAATATAAAAATTATAATTTCACTTTTTCCAATCTTAATTCAAGAAATAAAATGGGAAGTTTCTGTAATGGCAATAATGGTCACACACTGTTTCACATCAAATTAACTTTTAGATTTCTTACATTGTGAAACTCATTTTTCATTAAAAATCCTGCTGTCAACCAGATCCACTTCAACTCCCTCTTGTGCCTCCCTGCAGGACTGTGGAGCCGACTGTGCCAAGTTTCAAAAGAGCGAGCTCGAACACAGATTCACCAAGCCCGCTCTGGAGCGTCTCTACACGTCCCCTCACGCCTGGGGCCCGACCTACGGGGCTCATAAACGCCATCTGGAGTTCAGTCACCAGCATTTCAGAGATCTGCAACAGTACGCCGATGACGTTGGCATCTTCTTTACTGCATCAGGGATGGATGAGGTGAGGGTCTCAACGTTATTACATATATCAAGAGAATATGTCCATGTTAAACCCAGTAGATTGAAATGCATCTCATAACTTTTCCTCTCCCTGCCTCAATCAGATGGCTGTAGAGTTTCTTCATGAAATCAATGTGCCGTTTTTCAAAGTTGCCTCAGCTGACACTAACAACATCCCATACCTGGAGAAAACCGCCAAAAAAGGTAAAAGTCACTGTTCAAAAAGTGTTGAAGTGCTGAAATCTCGCTCTCCTTTGACGGAGGTTTGTCATATTCACTGCCAAGGTTTACATAACAAATGAGAGAAGTACATGCACAGCCGAGGACTGAATCTGAATAGCTTCTCTTGTGCAGTTAAAGTCAGTTATTCTAGATCGCCTGGAGGTTTATGTTCTGACAGTGCTGATTGGCCAGAGAGCGAATGAAACCTAGAAATCCTGGTGTGGATTTTCTGGTTTTGAGTCTGCAGGGAATTTGGCATGTGTGAACTCCTCTTAATATGTCAATGCCCTTATTTTCTCCCAGAAGGAAAGCTGACGTTTTGGTGTATTTGTGTAGGTCGTCCCATGGTGATTTCTGGTGGAATGCAGTCTATGGAGACCATGCACTGCGTTTACCAAACCGTCAAGAAGCACAATCCCAACTTCACTTTCCTGCAGTGCACCAGTGCTTATCCGCTGCCAATAGAGCACGTCAACCTCAGCCTGATCCCCGTGAGACACAGATCGTCATCAACTTCATACATTACTGAAGAAAAATATTTCTTTTTAAGTAGTTTGAAATCTTTCTGTTTCCCTTTTTCTACGCAGGAGTTCCAGAAGGAGTTTCCGGACATTCCCATTGGCTACTCGGGACATGAGACGGGCATCCATGTGTCTGTGGCTGCTGTGGCACTTGGGGCAAAGGTCCTGGAGCGTCATGTGACCCTGGATAAGAGCTGGAAAGGCAGTGACCACGCAGCATCACTGGAGCCGAGCTGGCGGAGCTGGTGAAAGCCATCAGGACGGTGGAGATGGCGATGGGCTCGCCAATCAAACAGATGCTGCCCTGTGAGGCTTCCTGTCACAGCAAGGTCAGATGAGACGGTCAGATTTTAAATCCATAAAATGATCAAATCTCTTTAAATCAATGGTTATGTTCTTTCTTGCAGTTGGGTAAGTCAGTGGTGGCCCTAAAATCATTGCAGAAGGGTGAGACATTGACTCTCGACATGCTGACGGTAAAAGTGGCCGAACCGCAAGGCGTGAGGCCGGAGAACATCTTCAAACTGGTTGGCAAGAAAATCACCGTGGACCTGGAGAAAGATGCCACCATTACTGAGGACATGACGACAGACTGATGATCAGACACTACAAAACTAAAGGGGCGATGAAGGAGTCTTTTCATTTTAATGATAATAAAAATATATAAAATCAGCCATTATTAAATCACATTTTTAATGAGGGAGAATTGTTATTATTACATTCTTATCATGTTGACATGAGAAATATGTAAATTATGATGTCTTGCATATGCCTAATGAATATTGTCTTTGTAATTGTGGTGAATGAACACTGTTAAGTAAAATATCTTACTTTTCAAATCAATTTTGACTCTGGGTCTTTGTTCATATTGGTCTCTTTATTAGACCAAGCTGTATTCCTCAAGAGAAGATGTTTTGTGTAAAATCGAACGACGGTTGTTCTAACTAACACTTTTTAGTCTAAATAATGTCCAATAAATTGTTGAACTTACTTTTAGTATCTGTACTGTTTGCCTTTTTTTACTCAGAATATACAAGTTAACATTACTTGACTGGTTTGAGTACCATTTTGCAAAGCACAAAAATAAAAATAAAAACAGGCAGGGCAAATGTGCAATTCTTAATACACTTTTCACTTATTTCCTCCACTTCTGCAGTTATTGTTCTCCTTAGTTGCATTCACTCATTTTCCAAAGTCATCTTGAATGTTATTGACAATACAACTAAACATTTTGGGAGAACATAACACAAGTTGACTTCATAAATTCATGTTGATCCTAAAATTTCTCACCATTATGGTGATCAGTGCTTCCTTTGGTTGGGCACTTGGAACTTCATTCATTTTACTGTAATTCTCTTCCTATTGATGCAGTGATGCAACATGAAATCAGAGTTATTAGATTTCAAAGAAAGGGAAGTAATGAATATTGATAATTGAAACAGTTTTCATCCATGGGTAAAATGTGTGCTGTTATGATGACTGACAGTTTGAGCTAGGCAGGCGTGGCATCAGCATCCAGGCACCTCAGCTTAACCTCAGCTTCACCCACATCCCACCTCTTTGCCCATTTTCAGTTATCCGGGAGTGACGCGCTGCCAAGATGGCGATGACCGGCTCCGCCCACTTTAGGCTACAAAAATGCTCTTCAAAAAACCCTAAGGTGACGTCACGGACACTACTTCCATATTTTTTACAGTCAATGGCTGTGTCTCATTTCAAAGGCTGCGTCCTCCATATACTTTTCTACAGAAAAACTTGCTAAATATTAAATAAATAATTTTCATTCATTTAACTAGTGTGAGAGTGCAACAATGCCGTGAACATGTTGCCATAGCAACCTGATACTTCCTGTTTCCCTTTTGTCCTGTGTGTCCTACGAAGAACGTCTCGTTTAATTCTGATGGAGGACACTATGTATCAGCCATGTTCACAAGTCCCTGCGGTCCAAGTCAAGTCAAGTTTCAAGTCTCTGAGGTCCAAGTCAAGTCTTTGTTCTATTTCTAGAAATATATATTTTTCTCAGTCATTTGAAATATGCCTGTTGATCACGCCTCTTGTACAATAGAAAATACAGAGTGTAGAAATCACGCGGTGGAATTCGCCTTCGCACTGTGGTGCGATCGAAAAGGGCACTTTCACTTTCTCCCCACTGATCCAGATCCAAAAATCTGGATTATATGCATGTTAGCAAACAGGACATGAAAATGTGCACTTCATGAAAATGGACCGCAAGCAAGCCTCAGCTACTGTGCAACACCACAGCTTGCCTTCGAATTAATTGATTGCTTTTCTATATTAAGGTAAGGTTTGACTATATTGTTACTATTTGTTAGAGGTCGATCGATATATCGGGCCAATATTTGTCTTTTTTATATCGGTAACAGCCGATATCCGTGTTCAGTACTAGCGCCAATTTAAAGTCAGGCACGTCCACGGGCAGCCCTGTGTTATTTGTGTGAAGGTCCCAAGCCAAAACTTTTTGAAGATTCAACAACAGTCCTGGGAGATAAAGCTAAGGCTTAAATTCTAATATTTTAAAGACCTATGGCCATATATTACTATGAAGTGTTGCTTAATTCAGTGAAAGAAAAAACGAATACCATAGAACCGTCAGGAACTGGCATAATGCTACAGCTGGTTGAAGGTTCGCTTACTTGACGTTAACTTTAAGGACTGTAACGTAACGTTGGTCAAAAACTAGCAGAAGCTTGCTTAATAAAATATTAGCCCCAGTGTTAAGTATTCCAAAATTAAGTTCTGTCTTATTTTTCCTGTATCGGAGTCGGAGAATTTCACACTGTGCGTGGGGTAGAGAAGTTGATACTGTAAAATGGCGAAGCAGATTTGGCAGATTTGTGTCCGAGCTCTGGAGAGCGTCAAATGCGTGATTTTGCAGCGGGTGATGTAGCCAATCACAGATATGGTTGAGATAAGAATCTCACCGTGAGACCGTTCAGCACCTTATCTGGATCTGTTCTTACTCCACAAAGTTTTGGAAGGACTTCAGCAGATTTATTATTGAACAGCTTCACAAGAACTTCACTTTAAAATGGGAAAATATTGTATTTTGCTTTTTCAGAAGGCAAAGAAAAGAGGATGTGTATTTTATTATAAACCTGTTAATTATTTTGGCAAAATATTACTTGCACAAATGTAAATATAGTAACTGCCTTTAAACATTTTTATAATGAAACTATATGTCCTATATAAAACTTATAAGTGCCTCAATAATCAAAAAGGCTATTATAACAATAACTATTTGTACTACATACAATTTGTTTGAATGTATATAATCTGTATATACCCCCTGGCATATTGTATATCTTCTTGTTCTGTGTACAGTTTGTATACTTGAACTTTTGTACAATAAAAAAAGAATCTCACCGCTCAAAACGCCAGAGTTTTTAGGCTATTCAGTGTTGAGTTAATGCGAAACATCTCATTAACAAACAAAGTCAAGACACGATGCAAGTAAGAGATTTATTGCTGACATTTTTATAACGGAACTGTGTGAGATCGCGATAAACTGACAAAGCAACAGCATTTTTGTGATCGTAGCGATCTTGGCTCACAGTAAATAACATTCATTGAATACATTTATTCTTGCATGCTTTCGAAATAGACATCTAAATAAATGCCACTGCACGAGATAGAAATATCTTCCCAGAATACAGGTTTGCCTAGGACATTATATTTTAGTGAATTTCTCTGACAACACAGTTTTAAGTTTGGAAATATAAGACATTCTTATATAAAACAAAATATTATTACACGTCTTTTTACATTTACATATTGTCCCAAAACACATTAATATGCTTTTAGATGCAGTGTAGCCTATAGATGCATTGCCTAGAATGGGAATGGCATTTATGGCCATGTTTACACACAAATTGCATAAAGTAAAATTGTATATCAAATTATTTTGTATCTTTCATAACAATGAGAATCATCTTTATACAAAGTTTGAATAAAAAAACTTCAAAATTCACTGGTTCTCAGGAAGATGACATGTTAAAATACTAGATTAATAGACAGTTTGTAGCTAAATATTTGTGAAATTCCAATTATTGGTAAAAGCGACGACTCTTAATTAAATAATCATACATTTCTCACACTGCTGTGGTGGAGCCATTGCTTAGCCTGCACTTCACTAAAGCACCCTCAGTGATTTGATTCTGGAACCGGTGCCTGCGTCGTTTGACTGGTAAACCTGTCCCGGTAGCTCCCGATAAATAAACGAAAAATAAGTAACACATTATCAAGGCTTGAAATTGCTCCATATGCTCCCAAAATGATTTCTCTGCAACCTCAAAATTGGCACTGCACAAATACCAAGTTTAAAGGGAATCGTTCTGATAAATCAGAGAGATATCTGACTTGTAAAAACACATAAAGTAGACCAGGTATAATCAATGCCCATGCAGCAAGATAACTGTTCGCAATGCTTGGAATATAGGAAAACAAATATAAATATTGAATTGGGGGGTTAGGGTTAGGTGAAAATAGTTTTGATTGCATTTTTACAGAGGTACCCAAAGAAACGCTTATTTTCCTTAAGCACCACCTGCTGTGCTGTCAGAGAGGGCATTTGCATTTTTATTCAGTCCATATGTTTTTGTTTTGTGCAGGTGTCTTATGTAACAATTTCTAAAGTCAGACCACTCTGTATTTGATCTGTATTTGCTCTAAGTCTTAAAATGATGCAATCTAATTTAAATCAAAAACAACTGCTCATGCTACGTAAAAGCAAATTTTGAGAATGAGCCGTTCATATTTATGTGTCCTGATTGAATGTAGGGTGTCTTTAACCTCTGGAATGAGTGTTTTATCATTACAGACGGGTAAAGTCAAACGACAAACTGATCATTCTGTAAATGGTAATTATGACTTTTGTCATTTTAGATGCTGATTTGAATTGACTGAGATGACGTGAATAGACTGAGATGACAGAGACAAAGTGACAAATTGGTTAAAGTCACTATTTAAATGATCCAAAGAATCAATCAAATTTATGAAAGGCCAGAGGGCGAACAAAGGAATATAACCTAAAATGAAAAGTTTTATTTTTGTGTTTTACTCCATTAAATGGAGGCAGGACATTGATTTATATAGAGAACTACTATTTAATGTGAGAGAAAAAACAAGAGGCTGTGAGGCTTTCTGTGTGACTGGCATTGAGATATGAAGACAATAATATTTTGGATTTCTGCAGAGCAGTAGAGATAAATGGTACGGAAACAGTGGTACTTGATAGAGGAATAATGTGACCAGAGAAATAGCCACAAATATTAATGTGGTAAAAATAAGGATTTATGACAGGATTTATGAACACCTGAAGTCAAATTAGGAAAAATATATTGAACTACGATGTAATATATGGAAAAAAGTTATTGGTAAAATTATGACTATTTTAGTGTAAGTGGCAAAGAAAGGAGGATCTGTGTCACTGCCAAATGAGGTTAAGGTTTTGGTTGTTGAGAACTTACGCCTAAAGAGTACTTTAAACCTTATAACATGATCTGAAAATTAGTGATGTGATTTTGGTATTGAATATGAAATGAAAACTTAACAAAAATAGGGTGGTTTGTGAAGAATTGTTGAAACAACAGACTGGAGGAAGGTTGATTAGAATATGATGTACAGTGAGAAACTGGTGGCATGAAAGCTGAATGTTTTCTAAAGTGTGTTTAGTCTCTGAGTGGTGACTGATGGTCTGGGTGTGTGTGTAATGCGTTACTAAACGCTTGATATAGCAACGAGGTGTCGTGTGTTTGGATTTGGGAGATATTACAAACCTAACATGTCAGGAGAGCAGAAACAGGGTTTTGCTCACTTAGCTTGGCTTCCAGAGAATAAATATGGATTTGTCTTTAATTTGTATTATATTTTATTCATTTTATATTTCCTTTCACTGAAACACTAAAGAATCCAGATGAATATTGCCTGTGATACAGTACCTCTTCCTGAGGGAGAGCACGTTATCAGTATGTTTTGAGAAACTCTCTGATTGGAGCATGCAAGTGTAATGATTTACACAGATTTACACTATGCGGTCGGAGTTGTGCACAATTTTGGGGTGCTGAAAAACTATAATTTTTTTTGTCTGATGGGCGCCCAATTCTGAATGCTTCTATTGTGTGTGCGCTTCAGGATGCAATTTTCTTGCCTGGCCAGGTTGATATCTGTAAATGCGCAGCGCACACTAATAACAAAGATTTGATTTAAACAGGAAACACGAGAGAAGATGCGGCTGCGAAGGCCGAGGCAGCGCAGCAGTCAAAAGAACCACAATGTCTTTTACTATCTGAAATAAACACCAGTGTTTTGTCTTTGTTACACAGAATGCAGATTTTGCCATGGGAGCTGAGAAACGTGGCTAAACCGTTATGATGAATGGTGTATGGATGAGCTGTTGTTTAACAAGACATTTCTTAGAGAAATTATGATAATTGGCTGCAAAATAATTAATGATTGAAAGGTTAAAGCATTTGCTGAAACTTTTTGTAAAAGATGTGTTATCTGCAACACACACAATGTGGCAAGAGGGGCAAAAGCTCTGCTGACTGAAATAGTCCAAAAAAGGGGAATTCCACATGGGAAAAATCCGTTTTTGGGATGGATGCTGCATCAGGTGGCGCTGTGGAATGCAAACATTTTGACAATTAAGAAAACGAATCGGCAAAGGAACGAGAAAAGGCCTAGAGCAAATGTGGGGCAGAGATGAAGTTATCCAAAATATTTCTAATTTTCCAGTGTATTTCCAGCTCAGTACAGGGACTGGTGTCTCTTTACAATGATGACGATACAAACAGCAGGATTTATAGTGAAATGCAATGGGGGATTTTCCTACTTTTAAATTCGGGAATGAGAAGCCTTTAGAAAGAAGTGAAAAGGGACTATATCCCAGGGGAAAAGCCTATTATTATTTTCTTTCTTCTTTCACAAATTTAAGAGAGTGATAATTTATACGAAAATCAGGGTGTGAGTGACTTAAATTTGCTTGTTTTATTATTATTGCTATCACTACTTCAATTTTGTATTACTATTAACATTCCTATATTAATAACTATCTTTTTATAATTTTACAATTTTATATATACACATTTTTATTTTTCTTGTAAGATTATCAAATGAATGATAAAAGGGGGAATTGAAGTGATCACTGATGAAGATTTATGAATTATGTAGACGAGTGTTTGAATTCATACAGGTAACGTGGTTCTGCAGGGCACTTCTGTGGAAAACTACTGAAGGATTGTTTTGCCACCGAGAGTAGAGATTGTGACTTCTGTTGTCTTCAGTTAGACTCGATGCAGGCACTGATGACTGTGTTGACTGTGGCTCTTTCTTGCAAGAAATAAATCTTTATAAAGACAATTGGCTAAGGTTTGTCTCTTATCCAGTAATGCAACGGAGTTAATTTTATTTGCCATTACAATAGCCATCCATGGTGTGTCACAGTGGGTTATAAATACAATACAACGAGGTTTCTCGCTCCAATTAGCTCACAAACCACCCCGCTTCACGGGCATAACACACACTACAGTAGAGAGCAACGTGTCTCACGTCCTCAAAGCCGAAGTAATGAGCCTATTGGAAAAAGGGGCTATAGAGGCAGTGCCTCCAGCCCAGAGCGACTCAGGCTTTTACAGCCGCTACTTCCTCATTCCCAAAAAGTATTGCGGACTCAGACCCATTCTAGACCATTCTAGACAGGGTCCTTATCAGACGGCCCTTCAGAATGTTAACACAGACGAATCATCTCACATATTCGCCCTATGGACTGGTTTTTCTCAATGGATCTGAAAGATGCTTCCATTCATATCCAAGTTATTCCCCATCACAGACCGTTTTTGAGATTCGCGATCAACGGGAAGGTCTACCAGTATACAGTCCTGCCATTCGGTCTGTCTCTGGCACCCTGCACTTTCACAAAGTGCATAGATGCAGCTCTCTCCCCTCTGAGACAAATGGGAATGCGCATTTTGAACTACCTCGACGACTGACTCATGTGGAGCCCATAAAGCAGGGGTGTCTAATGTCCAGCTTCAAACGGCCCACAGCTTGTCTATTAAAATATATTGTGTGGCCCGCCTAATTTTGAAATCGTGCAGTTTCACTATGTCAGCACAAGGTGACAATACTAGATTTTAGGCCAGGGAAACAAACATGCCAAAAGCGGAACAAAATCTGGGAAGGATCTGGGTTACACAAAAACTATCCAAACACTGGGTTGTTAAGACTGACCCAGGAGCTGGGTAACACAAAAGCTACCCAAACACTGAAAAAAATGCCCCAAAGGTGTTTGACATTAACTCATAACGGATGTGATGTTCTTACAGAGGTTGGAATTGGTGGCTTTTGTAGTAATCAAATGTGGGTGTTTTGTATATATGTTAAACCATTCTAGCTCAAAAATTCAGTGAGTCACTGATGCTGAAGCAAAAGGTTTTACAACCATACTCAGTCTCCCCTATTCACAAAGGGATATTTGTGTCAAATCAGTTCTTGGGTCTCTGACCCAGCTTCTACATATTCAAACATATTAAACAATATTTTTGACACTAATGGAGAAGGTGCTGGCAGGAAATTCATGAGGAACAAATGGACTGCGTATACACTATATACACATGATTTACTGGTGATGGTGATTTGTAATGTTTTAGCTTTGTTTAGCTAACAATTTAGTGAGTTGCTTAGACAAGAGAAAACTATTTGCTAATGGGTACCGAAAAATAGACTAGCAAAAATGAAACTTCCTTTTTACACTCATTTCATATAATTAGGCAACCTAATAATTAGTTTTACCCGATATCAGCAGCAATGACTATATTTCAAATAAATATTCCATATTTTAAATAATTATAAACAAAATATCACAAAAACAATCGACATAAAAAACAGACATACTGATAATAACAACAGTAATGACAACAATTACATAGAATCTTTCAATTTAATATATGATAGAAATTCTAAAATTATTCTAGAAGAAACCTTTTAAAATGTCCATTATTATATTTTCAGAATAAGAATGTTGTCTAATATCATTTAAAAATGGACATATTATTAAAATATGTTTTACACTCAGACAAATCACAAACCAGTTTCTCTTCCCCTTTTAGTAATGCTTTCAAAGTCTCGAGTGACCAATTTGACATCTCGTATATAAAACCTGGTCACGTCTGTTATCAAAATAATAAATAATAATCACTATACTGTGGCAGATACATGACTAAAACATTTACTGTAATAACATATTAGCAAATGAAAAAATCCTCTAAATGCAACGAATTCCTCAAGCAATTCCTTTTGTGGAAAATGAGGATGTGAGGGATAAACGCATATTCTTCACAATGGCACGCACTGTATAAAATGTCATATTTTCATAAACTGTTTTGTGGAGTTTTTGTATACTGAAAAGGGAAAGACGTTTCATTAGCTGAATAATCGGATTGTGTTGAACCGGACACTATTCTATCACTCACAGCCTTGTTTTCATTCCTGTCAAAAATGAAATATGTCATTACCCTGACTTAAGTCTAGTAATCGTGTATGTCAAGAACCCCTACAAAACATTAAACGCCTGCCATATATTCCAAGTGGTGAGAACAAACTAGATGGGAAATCAGTAGATGGCAGCAAATCCTTGTTAATTGTCATTTTGATGACTATGGCCTATGGCTGTGCAGTTTACAGGCACAGTTCCAAAGCTGTAGGCTTGTGGTTTATTTTTTTTTTTTTGCTCCATTAGACATAGTAAAAACAGGTCTGTCGGGTTAATGAAGGGTGTAGAGTTTCACCCTACTCTTGTTTACTGGTGGTACCATTTAGAAGCCAAAATCGTATGTACGGGGTAGTGTTTTCAAAAGTAGGGCCTACCAACTTCAGTACTGAAATGTAAAATATTTGAGCCCTGTTGAGTGGAATCATAAACACCTCTGATTGGCCGTTATGTTTGCATGCTCATCGGATATGTCTGTGATGGGCTACAATGATCAAAGCACAGGAGCGTTTGAAAGCACACACAAGTGTTTAAATGTGTTTTGCAAGCGGGAGCGTTTAAAAGCACAAGCAGGCGTCTATCAGCGGGCCTGCTTTCAAACGCTCCCGTGTGTATCTGTGTAATTGCTCGGTGAAGAGCACCATTGATGTACATTTACAACATGTTTATGAAGCGCTGATCACGCCCTTGATCTCCACCAGAGTGCACTCCTCCCTAGTCCATTGCTACCACTTCATAAACTACATTTCCCATAACCCATTGCCTGGACTCATGTTCTGATTACTACCACCTGGTTATCATCACATTTATGTTTGCCTATTTAAACCCAGTGTGTTTGTTTACTCATTGCATAGTCTTGTTGGTGTTACACTGCATTTCTGGTCTTCTGCCTCATGGTCTTGGTCTTCTGCCTGTCTCCTTGACCAACTTAACCTGATAAGAAATCTTTCGACCACACTTCCTAGAAAATAACTCGCTCTGAACCCCATCACATCCAGGCCATTTCCTCTGTTGCCATCTGGTCAGCGCTACAGATCACTGAGCACCAGAACAGCCAGGTACAAGAAAAGTTTCTTTCCTTAGGCTATCTACCTCATGAAGTTTTAAATTTAAATAGATAGGAGCCCCAGCTGCCCCAGAGGCGTTTGCAAATTTGGGCGTGGAGTGAACAGACTTTCCTTAAAAGGGACTGTACAACTTACTCAAATGTATGTCATACGTAATCGATCATATTGTTTCAACTGCGGAAATGGGTCAATAAAACAGCTGGAAAACAAAAGGCCTATGTCACGAAAGATTGACCTCAGAAAAGACATTTAACCACATGTTAGTTGGCTAGAAAAAATATATTTTGCAATATGTGCATAAGTGTAGGCTACTATTTTTTTACGTTTATATCATTAAAATAGTATAACGTTGTTATTATCATTACATTCAATTTGAGTTTTTAATAGACCCTTTTCACATCTCCGGGTTTCTCAGAGTGGTCTTTTATAGCGGTGAATGAGAGTTAAATATATTTTTTGTCTCCATTTGCTCAAATAGCAAAAGAAAAACTCCACATTAGTGATTTCACAACTTTCAAAAAGAGGGAAAAATTGTGTGAGATTGATAACCGTGGTAAAAAGAGAGAAATATGCCATTTTTACAATCACTCCCATAGATGCTGTATTAGAAACACACTCACAGCAGGTAAGTTGTTTTTTTTTGTAATTTGATGCAAAAGTAATATAATACAAAGTATTAGTTATAAATGTAGCCTATTTAAAAAAAAAAAAACGTTGCAGTGTTTACGATATTGATGCCCGTTAAAACGCGTCATCAGTCTGTGAAAAGGGTCAATTATATTGTAACTTTTCTACTGTCATTTTTTCCTTTGAGAACGTTAGCTAATATTTATCGAAATTATTCGATATTGAATCAAGATCAGAATCTAATCGCAAGCTTTGAAATCGTGAAATTTGTGTCTAAGCGCTAATAAAAACAGTATCCTACCAGCAGTCCTGCCATGTAGCCTAAACATAACATATCGTCACTAGACTTGATATTCTGTTACCAATTGTTTTGATAATCAATACACTTGTTATTGTCAAAACAATAACATGTGATTCTCACTCCAAGCTAGCTAAACTCAAACTATTGAAATATTTCGCTGCAACTAAATGTGACCGCAAGCCTGAGAGCACATGAAAAAAATACTAGCCTAGTATATTATAGTAAAATGACTCTAAATACTATAGTGTTTTTGAACCGTACTATAGTAAAGATATGTAAATTGTAGTAGGCTATATTATAGTATTTACTAGCTACTAGCTTTGTTAATTTACTGTTGTAGGCTTATATTTACTATAGTACGGTTCAAAAACACTATAGTATTAAGCCTACTACAGTAAATTAACAAAGTGTAGCTAGTAAATACTATAATATAGCCTACTACAATTTACATATCTTTACTATAATATGGTTCAAAAACACTATAGTATTTACTAAAATCATTTTACTTTAATATAGCCTGCTAGTATTTTTTCATGTGGGGTAACACGAAGCAAAGTCTGTCATTATGCTATAACATAAAGTCAAATATTCGTCACTTTACTATAGATAGGCTACATTACATTATAGCTAAATATATCACAAACTATTTCAGAGGGGAAATGTTTTTAGATAGCCCTATGTGCGATTGGCTAGAGATGCGAGTAAGGCTTTTTGTCATTTTGAGGCGTCGATGTCTTTAAGAAATATCCGTGCCATATACAGGCCAAATCCCTGCCAGTCCCGCCACACCCATAATCACCTGCTGCTCTTCACCAGGTAACCAACACTTCTGGGATGTCTTTAAACATGGCTTTATTTTGACACCCTACGCGTAATTTGAGGTTTCAACGATTAATTTTGATATAGACCTTTTATGCATAAATATATAGGCTATAAATAACGTAATTTGAATCATGATTGAATCGTGGCAGATTTAAGCATGAACGGAATCCACAAAACTGTATTCATCGTCGTTCTTTTGACGGGTTTCCTGATGTTCTTTTATCCTGGAGATGGGGTTTGGAGTAAAGCTTCAGCCCAGATATTAAGGTATGTGTCACTGTATCGTTTGACTTACACTCTATACCTGAAAATGAAAACCTGGAAACCTTGTTGTTGTTGTTGTTGTGATGTAACCTAAAGTGCTCCGATGGATTCAGTCAAATTAAATCATGTTGTCGACTTAGATTATATTTGGCTACTGAGCTGTAAGACAGAAAATAAGGCTCTTGGTGACTTCTGTAATCTTGTTGGCTATCAAAAAGCCTGGCTGGTCAGAATATCAATCACCATTAAAACAGAACATATGTTATACATAGCTGCGTCTTGTTCAAGCCCTTTATTTCACTTTGTACTGTTAGTTCTTACGATTAAATTAAATGGTAACACTTTACAATAAGGTGCATTAGTTAACATGAACTAATGATGAACTGCACTTATAAATCATTTATTTATCTTTGTTAATTTCAACATTTACTAATGCATTATTCAAATCTTGTTAACATTAGTACATGCTATGGAAGCCCGTTTCCGCCACAGTTGAGTAAAAAAATATGATTCTTTAAGTCATAATAATGAGAAACTTTCTCGAAATAACGACTTAACATCTCGAAATAATGAGAAACTTTCTCGAAATAATGAAATATTGACTTAATATATCGAAATAATGAGAAACTTTCTCGAAATATTATCTTAATATGTGTGTGTGTGTGTGTGTGTGTGTATCCTGGTGGGGACTTCAACCTGACTACACACAGACTCATGGGGACTCGTGTCACCGTGGGGACCTAAATTGAGGTCCCCATGAGGAAACAAGCTTATAAATCATACAAAATGAGTTTTTTTGAAAGTGTCTGTTTGTGTGTGTGTGTGTGTGTGTGTGTGTGTGTGTGTGTGTGTGTGTGTGTGTGTGTGTGTGTGTGTGTGTGTTACGGTTTGCACAGTATAAAATGCATTACGCCTATGGAATGTCCCCACATTTCACAAAAACAAATGTGTGTGTGTGTGGGATAACACACACCTTAGCCCAGTTCTAACATGTATGATGATCATTTGATAAATGATTAGTTTAATTGACTTTACTTTTGAGAGACAATAACTGTATATACGGTGCACATTCGAAAAAAATAAAATAATAATAATTTCAATAAAAATCCATAATGGGGCACTTTAATTCTTACCATTAAAATACTTCTTGTCAGTTTTATTCTTGCAAATTTGAAAACCCTTCTTGAGGTTGCCTGATGTGAATGAGCCAGAAACCATATCACAAATAAAAATGTAATGATAGTTATCTCAAATGGGTAATAGTGGTGAGGAAAGAAATTTGAAACGATTCACTCCTGCTTTGGTTTAATTTGGTTACAAGTCTATGTAAATTCAACTTAAATGTGTTTTGTTTTTTTCACTGATACAAGATACTCAAGCTCCCTAGCGCTCAAGGATCCAGAGATTACACAGTTCCCCAAAACAAAGTGAGTAGATTTATTCACTTTGATGTGCAACGCAGAACCTGTAACTTTGTTGATTTAGATTTTTTTTGTATTGCTATGTATCATGTATTGTCTCAGTATAGAGCCATTTCACAGTGATAATCCAACACCGTGTACCTGCCAAAACACTGAGCCTGCAGACTGGTTTGTGCCAAAAGAAGAGTATGACTTATGGAAACGGCGGGCAGAAGAGTTCAGACAACACCAGATCAGGTTCCTCACAATTTATCTGATCTTTTCAGTGTGGCGCAAAATCAGTCACACCCTATAAAACATAGCTTGAAGAAACTAAATGACTTAACAGTTTACATAGGACTAAAGATGTTTTTACAGTATGTGTACATACTTACAGTGTAACTGCAGTGGTTACGTTTAGATTTAGGAGAAGTTTCAGAGCTGGCAACTTACTGAAGTAATTACAGTTATTTCCCAGTAAAACAGTTGCAGTGCATTGTATTTGCATGGGAAGCAGAACTGTAAAATAAAGTGCTACCACTAAAGTAATTTTCCAAGATTAGTTTTCCACATCTGACCATCTTTTTACGGTGCCGTCATTTATAACTGACTTTGTCCTATTAGGCCATATTATTTATTGCAAATGTCTGAAACTTCACACACAACTCAAGCACACCTAAAGGTAATTGCGACTAATGTTACAATTCAGACTTTTTTTCTCAGGATTGCATGATCTAAACTTGCAATTGTGAGTTCTAAAATCAGAATTGCGAGAAATAGTCAAAATTATGTGATATAAAGTCGGAATTGTGAGATATAAAGACAGAATTGTGAGTTATAAAGTCGGAATTGCGTGATATAAAGTCGGAATTGTGTGATACAAAGACGGAATTATATGATATAAAGTCAGAATTGTGAGATATAAAGACGGAATTATATGATATAAAGTCAGAATTGTGAGATATGAAGACGGAATTATATGATATAAAGTCAGAATTGTGAGATATGAAGACGGAATTATATGATATAAAGTCAGAATTGTGAGATATGAAGACGGAATTATATGATATAAAGTCAGAATTGTGAGATATGAAGATGGAATTATATGATATAAAGTCAGAATTGTGAGATATGAAGACGGAATTATATGATATAAAGTCAGAATTGTGAGATATGAAGATGGAATTATATGATATAAAGTCAGAATTGTGAGATATGAAGACGGAATTATATGATATAAAGTCAGAATTGTGAGATATAAAGACGGAATTATATGATATAAAGTCAGAATTGTGAGATATGAAGACGGAATTATATGATATAAAGTCAGAATTGTGAGATATGAAGACGGAATTATATGATATAAAGTCAGAATTGTGAGATATGAAGAATTATATGATATAAAGTCAGAATTGTGAGATATGAAGATGGAATTATATGATATAAAGTCAGAATTGTGAGATATAAAGACGGAATTATATGATATAAAGTCAGAATTGTGAGATATAAAGACGGAATTATATGATATAAAGTCAGAATTGTGAGATATAAAGACGGAATTATATGATATAAAGTCAGAATTGTGAGATATGAAGACGGAATTATATGATATAAAGTCAGAATTGTGAGATATGAAGACGGAATTATATGATATAAAGTCAGAATTGTGAGATATGAAGATGGAATTATATGATATAAAGTCAGAATTGTGAGATATAAAGACGGAATTATATGATATAAAGTCAGAATTGTGAGATATGAAGACGGAATTATATGATATAAAGTCAGAATTGTGAGATATGAAGATGGAATTATATGATATAAAGTCAGAATTGTGAGATATGAAGATGGAATTATATGATATAAAGTCAGAATTGTGAGATATAAAGACGGAATTATATGATATAAAGTCAGAATTGTGAGATATAAAGACGGAATTATATGATATAAAGTCAGAATTGTGAGATATGAAGACGGAATTATATGATATAAAGTCAGAATTGTGAGATATGAAGATGGAATTATATGATATAAAGTCAGAATTGTGAGATATAAAGACGGAATTATATGATATAAAGTCAGAATTGTGAGATATGAAGACGGAATTATATGATATAAAGTCAGAATTGTGAGATATAAAGTCAGAATTGTGAGATATGATGACGGAATTATATGATATAAAGTCAGAATTGTGAGATATGAAGACGGAATTATATGATATAAAGTCAGAATTGTGAGATATGAAGTCAGAATTGGAATAATTAGGCCTATTGTATTTTAAATGCAATTTTCTCAGTTTTGTTTATAAATGACACTGTCCCTTAGAGGGTTAACAAAACTAGTGGCACGTGTCTCCCAGGACAGGGAAAGAAAACGATGTTCTTATTCTCGCCCCTGCCAACGCCCCACTCCAGTATCCAATCAGAGGATTCAGAGTGACGCCCATGAATAAAACACTCATTCCTGGTGAGTCTGATTTCTGATGAGCTTTCTCAAACACATCAGGTTACAGACAGTACCAGTCAAAGCTTTGGAATAGTGACCATCTTATGAATTATATTCTGCTCACCATTTGAATATATTTTAAAATGTAACTTATTGTTGGCAAAACTGTATTTTCAGCATCGTAACTCCAGTTTTCAGTGTCACATGATTCTTCACGAAGCATACTTAATGTGATGATTTGATTCTCAAAAAACATTTATGATTATTATCAATGTTAAAATAAGTCATGCTGCTGTTTTATATTTTTGTGAAAAGTGTGATACACTAATAACATTGATATGTTTAGAGTAATTGAGAAAGAAAACAAAGAAATACTTTGATTAATTTAATGCATCCTTAATGAATTAAAGGTGACAAAGACATTTGTAATGTTACAATGTTTTTATTTCAAATAAATGCTGTTCTTCTGAACTTTCTACTCATTAAAGAATCCTGAAAAAAATTATTAAGCAGCTCAACTGTTTTCAACAGCGACAATAATAAGAACCATTTTTATTAACTGAATAATAAATAAATGAATGAATAAATAATAATTAAGCATCAAATCAGCTTGTTTTCTGAAGGATCATATGACACTGAAATTCATCTTTTCCATCACAGCAATAAATTACATTTTATTTTGTAATGGCAATAATCACGATATTACTTTTTTTACTCTAAATTGATCAAATAAATCAATGAAAAAAAAGAATTATTGTCAAATTTTAATAATTAGTGTACAGTATACAGTATGAGTATTTATTTAGGTGTTGCTGTTGTTGTTAAGTATAAACTAATTCAATATGATCTATTAATGCATTTATATCTATATTAATGTATCATCATTAAAGGTCTAGCACTGCAAACACAAAACAGAGCCGTTTACAAGGTTTGTCCTGATGAATATGGTTTTCTTGCTAAAGGTGGTGGGGTTTTTTCCGTCTCAATCATTGATTTGTTTCAGACGGTCTCTCTATGGGGGTGCACTGTGTTTTTCCTTCTTTTATTCAGTGCTTTGTGCACTTTTGATCAATTTTTTAGAGTGTACTCACATTGGACTCGGTTGCCTTGTACCGTGCCCAAGCGTGATTGCCCCCTCTCCACTCCCCCGCTGTCCTGCACTCATTGCACTTAATGTACCAAGCCGAATCACACTTAGGTCATTCACGATGTAACTTTTTATTTTGTAGAAGACAGGAAGAAAAGCGCTTTCCCCAATAGGCTGACTAATAGATTTATCATTTATGCCGCACAGCGATTTTCACTTGATTGTACTGCACGTATCAGAAGATTATTATGAAGGCAGCTGGCTTTGGTGGAGTAATTTGCAACTGGAAACTACAATGCATGTTCATCAATAAGGTGAGAACCAACCGAACCGCGCTCTGGCCCACCTCTTCCAAGCGGGCAGGGCCGGCCAAACAAACCGCGCCAGGGCACGGAACGGAGCGCTCACACTTGTCAAAAGAACCAGGCTTCGGGGTTCAAACACACTTGGTCACGGTTCAGAGCGCCTAGTGTGAGTACACCCTTAATGTGGGTGGATTTTTAAAAAGTCATCATGATGTTAAAGAGAATAAAATGAGCTCATAGCTCATAGGATCTGCAACATCTCCAGGTGTCTCTGAGGGTGCAGAAAGGGCTGCTCTCAGTGCTGGATGTTCAGGAGGGTGAGCAGGTGGATGGTCAAAATGAGAAACATCTGAGCATCTCATCCAGCAGCCTCCGACAGCTCAATGAGCTGCTGAGCAGAGTGACCTACACCAGCACCGTCTACCACATCAAGACCCAAGACCTCGGTACGTAAAGGGATAGTTCACCTATATTCAGTCATGGTTTACTCTCATGTCATTCTAAACCTGCATGACTGACTTCCTCTTCTGCTGAACACAAAAGGAGATGTTTCGAAGAATGTTATGATCCAAAACAACATTAGACTTCATTGACTTGTATTGTATGGACAAAAAAGTTTTCAAAATTACTTGGAATATAGTGCTAGAGTCATATGGACCACTTTGATTATACTTTTTTAAAACTTAAAACTAATGTCCTTTCTTATGTCCTTTCTTATGTCCATTTAACCATAAATTTTACACATTTTCATGCCTTTAGCGTACTTCTCTTTTGAGAACCATGAGGTCATATTCTGATTGAGATCAGACGTTTGTCAGTTCCTGTTCTGTTTGACCCGGGAACAGGTGAGCTCAAGTGTTAACACATTTTAATCATGTTTAATATTCTTGCGCTTCTAAACTGTTTTATTTTAGTTCGTTTTAATTGTATTTCAAGTTTTTGTCTTTTTAGTACTGCAGCTTAAAGGGATAGTTCACTTTGAAATTAAATTTTGATATGTTTTAGCTTACCTCATGGGCATCCGAGATGTAGGAGTATTTGTTTTCCCAGTAGTTTCATTTTTGATCATTATAGGTCAAACCGTTCTTGTCTGTGCCTCACATAATGCAGGTCTATGGTCACCACCTCAAAGAGCATTCACAGAGAAGTCCAAATTAAACAATCCCCCATCGTAAGTACACACTGATGGCCTAAGACACGAAACGAGCGGTTTGTGTAAGAAAACAAACAGTATTTATAATGTTTTTACCTCTTGTTCACCACTACGTCCGACTGATCTGAGGGCGCACGTGCGTGTTTCCTGTTGTGACATTCGCGCGTTCTGGCTTTAGTTTGTTCGTTTTCTCACACAAACCGCTCGTTTCGTGTCTTAGGCCATCAGTGTGTACTTACGATGGGGGATTGTTTAATTTGGACTTCTCTGTGAATGCTCTTTGAGGTGGTGACCATAGACCTGCATTAAATGAGGCACAGACAAGAACGGTTTGACCTAAAATGATCAAAAATGAAACTACTGGGGAAACAAATACTCCTACATCTCGGATGCCCATGAGGTAAGCTAAAACATATCAAAATTTAATTTCAAAGTGAACTATCCCTTTAAACTTTATTTCAGTTGATTTTCAAACATTTTAATTAATGATTTCATGAATTTTAATACATTTAGTTTTAACAGTAGCCAAATTTCGCATAAATTCTAAAACTGCACATAAAACACAACGTTTGCACTCAATGAGACAGCTCTTTTTTTCATCTGATAAGAAGATATACACATAATCTATGACTACGACACTCGCATAAATATGCCTTAAAACACGATGTGATTGGATAACTGGACTAACCAGAGGACCAAATTGCACAGCACCTCAAAAGTTGGTTTGGTCTTTCTGACCAATGCCTGAGCCAAAGTTTGTAATCAGAATGTTTAATTCTCTCAGAAGTGTCTCACATCACTGAACAAACACCAGGCATCTGAACGCAAGACAAAATGCAATTAATGCTGTCATGTTATTCTATCTGTGCGCTCTTGTGCTGTCCTAAGCGTCCTTATTAGCGCGCCTGCCTCCCACACCAAAGATCCCATTTCAAATCCCGCTTAGAGCGGGTTGAGGAGACATGGTTACATTTGGTGCCGTGACCCGGATGGGAGTGAGGTTTAGGGGAGTGAGGACGTAGGTTTGCATGTAAACCTTAACTCCCCTGATCTCAAGAAGCTGTGGTTTTTAGCATCCGTGTCAGTGCACCCGCCTTCCAGGCCAGAGACCACGGTTCGAATCCAATTAGGAGTGGGTCGAGAAGAACCGCTTGCATTTAGTGCCATGACCCGGATGGGAGTGAGTGTAAGAGACAAGTGTCAGGAGTAAAACTGGAGTGAGGTTTAGGAAAGTGCACCAAATCTGGTGAGGACGTAGGTTTGCATGTAAACCTCACTCCCCTGATTTTAAGAGGCTGCAGTCTTTAGCGCCCTTGTTAGCGCATCCGCAGAGAACCCGGTTTGATTCCCGCTCAGAGTAGAACCAGTTACATTTGGTGCCGTGACCCGGATGGGCGTGAGGTTTAGGGGAGTGAGTGTAATGGACGTAGGCCAGTAACATCTGTGCGTGTAAACCTCATTCCCCTGATCTCAAGAGACTGTGGTCTTAAGTGGTCTTTAGTGTCCTTGTTAATGCACCCGTGTTCCACAGCATCGCCGGAGACCCCGGTTCGAGTCCCACTCAGAGCCGTTTACATTTGGTGCCGTGACCCGGATGGGAGTGTGGTTTGGGGGGGTGAGTGTAATGGACTTAGGCCAGTAAGAACTGTGTTTAAACCTCAACAGGTGCTAACAAGGACACTAAAGACCACAGCCATTAGCATCAGTCGCTAATGTGCTCTTGAGGCCAGGGGAGTGAGGTTTGCATGCATAGCTCTTGCGCAATACATTTATGATGTACGAAAAAAGAGATAGTGGCTTCCCTTATTGAGATTTTGTTCTCTTGAACGTATGAGATGGAAACAGTGCTTTATCACAAAAGTTTTATGCAATATTCAAATTTTGCACCATTAAATGTTCATGTTTGAATGGTGAAAATAACAGATCTAATCACATCTTCTCTTTAATGTGCAGACCATCACCACACTGACATTATGGACACATAATTCTCTCTCTCTCTCTTTCTTTCTCTGTAGACATAAACTCCCAGGTGACTGTACTTATTAAAGCATTTTTGAGATATAAAGAACTAGACATCCTCATCAAGAGTATCCGTCGGCTCTACCCAAAAATAAAGATCATTATTGCTGATGACAGTCTGAAACCTGAGAAGGTGGTCGGTAACAATATTGAACACTATGTGATGCCCCCAGCACAGGTACAAACATCAGGTTGTTAAATCTGAATGTTGTTGTAATTTGTTTGAAATATTAAAGTTTAAATATATTGTTTGGCCTTTCAAGGGCTGGTTTGCTGGCAGAAATCTGGCAGTGTCACAGGTCACCACAAAGTACTTCCTGTGGGTGGATGATGACTTTGTGTTCCTGAATGAGACGCATATTGAGAGCTTTGTGAACATTATGGAAGCCGTTCCTGAACTAGATGTGGTAAATATGTCAGTAACATCATCTTGATGACCTCAAATAAATATAAAAGTTGGGGTCTTCTGCTCACCAAAGCTGCATTTATATGATCAAAGACAGCACAGTACAGTAAACAATAGTAATATTATGGATAGATTTTGACATTCTGTTTTGTAGTTATTATCCATTCATTCTCTCTCTCTTTCTCTCTCTCTCTCTCTCTAAGGTTGGTGGTCAGGTGGAAGAAAACCAGTTCTTCTTTAAGCTGGAATATGAGGAAGGGAGCAGCGAGGAAGGCGGCTGTATCACACGTGTCCATAATACTCACGCGCCTCTTCCAGGTTTTGACGGCTGCTTCTTTGCAGATGGAGTTGTCAACTACTTCATGGGCCGGACAGATGCTGTGCGGAGGGTTGGTTTTGACCCGTTCCTCAAAAGAGTGGCTCACACTGGTAGGTGGACTTCAAAGTGTTGATTGAAAACATCCAGATCAGATTAAGTCAAATTATCCCTCAAACCATCCTAGGTGTATATGACTTCCTTGTCTCAGACGAATACAGTTGGAGTTATATAAAAAAAATAATCCACGCTTTATAATGGCAGTGAATGGCAACCTAAAATTTGAAGCCCTGGACAATTTAATATATCTCTGATTGTATTCGTCTGAAAGAAGAATGTCATACACACCTAGGATGTCTTGAGGGTTTCGTTGTCAATGCCGCTATCCTCAGAAAGAATACTCCCCAGATATTTAAAAGATGGCACTACTGACAGCTGTTCATCCCCAACAGTACAGAGCAGAGTAATCACGTCATCTTTATAAGTCGTTATGATTGGCCCAAAGCAGACGTCTCACACTATCGCGTAAAAATAAATACCGGTAATCTTCATTCTGCGTTCACACGGCACACATTACCGGTAATTTACTGGTAATGTTACAGCTTCCCATAATGGTAAATTGTTGGAACCAATTTACCGTTTTTTTTTTTTAAAGCTCCCATTCACACATGATCATTTACTGGTAATTTACCATTAAAGACTGTATGTGTGAAAAGGGCTAGTGTCCAAATGTAGTGAAAATGTATATGATACCTACCATTTGACTCTCCTTATGTTATGATTTCATGAGTCTTTACTTTTGTGTATGTCACAACTCATGTGAAGAACATTTTAATAATCTAAAGAACCATTTTCCACTATAAAGAAACTTTTGTGTGATTGAAAGGTTCCATGAATGTTGAAGGTTCTTTATGGAATGACCGTAAAGAACCTTCATTTTTAAGAAGCAAGAATTTGTTTTAATTTGTTTTTTGTTTTTTTTCAATTATATACAGAATTCTTCGTTGACGGACTTGGAGATTTATTAGTTGTCACCTGCAAAGGTCTCAAAATCGGTCACCAAAAACGCAGTCACACAGACAAGTACAGTTCCTACAGGCATCCTCCCAACAAGGATTCAGTGGCAAAAAGGAGACACCATTTTTTCAAGAACCATCTGAAATGCATGAAATATTAAGGAACGCTTCAGGTGAAATATGCTGTTACTCACCTTATTAATCATTCATTAATCAGATGCTTGGACACATCTGGTCATTCTTTATTGTGACTAATGGAAGAATGAAACGTGTAGATTCCAGCTCTGTTCACACTGAACCATTACTCAACCAACTTCATGCATCCTGGGATGTTTTTCAAACAAGGAGTTCACATGCATGTTGCAGAATAGTCGGATGGTTTTGACTTTGACTTTGCCTTCAATATTCACTCCAGTTTTTTTTTTTTGGAGTAACATGAGTTGGATGTTGTAACTAAAGAGCATTTGAAATGTTTATGAGGTAACCCATAATGAGCTCAGGGTAATGAGGTGTGATCTTTATTTCTCTTCTTAGAATGCAATTCAAATGTTATAGTTAAACTGAATGAAGGGTGCTGAAACAAGTGCAGCCAAGTCAATGGGGCTGCTGTAGTTACAATAGTGTGGTGAGATCTGGTATTTACCTCAGTTCCTGATTAACGCTTAGAATACAATAATAACTGCAACTAAGAAGACTTTTACTGTCAGGTCAGAATAAGGCCTAAACCTTCACTAGCTTGTTTCACTTACACCAGTAATCTAGGTAAATGACCTTTTACCCTTTAATGAACAATACAAAATCAATAATCAGTCAATAACCATTTGAATGAATTCATGCTTACCCTCCAGTAGATTATCTCATGGATGGTTGGTTGACCTAGTTGTACTAGAATGCTCTTTCTATTCTTATAGAACTGTCTTTATTAGCTAAAGTAAAAACCAAACAGAATTCTGTCTTTATAAAAATAAAAATGTATTTACACAAAAGATAAAAATACTGGACCCACTTTATATTAGGTGTCCTTAACTACTATGTACTAACATTTTAATTAATAATTTGATACATTGCACTTATTGTGTACATGTTTTTACATTGTACTTACATTTTAAAAAATACCTGCATGTAATTAAATCTGTAATTAATTTCTGTAGTTACATTTGTAATTACACAGTTGACAAATTACACCTTACACCTAACCCTACCCTTAAACTTACCCATCCCACCACACCTGTCCCTAACCCTACCCTTAAACTTACCCATCCCACCACACCTGTCCCTAACCCTACCCTTAAACTTACCCATCTCACCACACCTGTCCCTAACCCTACCCTTAAACTTACCCATCCCACCACACCTGTCCCTAACCCTACCCTTAAACTTACCCATCTCACCACACCTGTCCCTAACCCTACCCTTAAACTTACCCATCTCACCACACCTGTCCCTAACCCTACCCTTAAACTTACCCATCCCACCACACCTGTCCCTAACCCTACCCTTAAACTTACCCATCTCACCACACCTGTCCCTAACCCTACCCGTATCCCACCGCAATATCAGCAAAGGTTTCTTGCAATACAATATGAACACAGTAAGTACATTGTACTTATTTTTTATGTAAGTACATAGTAGTTAAGGCCACCTAATATAAAGTGGGGCCAAAATACTGGTTACACAATGATCAATATTTGTTAACAAAATATCAAAAGGTTACAGATTATAATACTTCAGCAATCCAATCTCAACAGGGCAGTCCTGTACGAGTGGACGAATATACAGACTAATTACCTTGTATGCAGTTCGAAGCAATAGATATAAAACATAACTTGCTCTCATCTGAGCAATTTTAAGTTAAAATAATACAGCAGAGCAATTAATTTCTCTACAAGGATGCACCTATCAAACAGATCAAAGAATGCACACCCAAGAAACAAAAGACACGAGTATTCATTACAGAGTCCTCTACATTGATCTCAGTGCAGTTTCTTCAGGTTTTTCCAGAGGAACTAAAAACTGCCGACAGACGATGCAGATTTCTTCATCCTTTGACAGAAGATGCTGGTTTCTTCGTTCCTTGCCATATTTGGACATTCTTTCCCCCTTTCTGCCCTTTCTCTTAAGGTTTTGTCTCATGTGTGTGCTTGTGTATGTGTCTGAAAGTTCACAATTCCTTATAAGAATCTTCTCCAACAATAAGTAAGGCTGTATGTAATGGCCTATTTAGTACACAAAATAAATCCAATCCAAAACGAGATATATATATATGTAGTTAGGTTCGTTGATCGTGTGTGTGTGGAAGGAAGAAGGCGGGGTCGGCGTGACTGGGACTGGCGCTTTATTTCGTACAATGATACAACAACACAAACGGGCGCAGGTGGGCGCATCAGCAGCACAAACTCAATACTCAATACTTAGACACACGTCTCTCAGGTTCTCGTCGGATTTCTCCTTTTCTCAGTCTCTCAGCATAATCCTGGCGTGGTCACCCAGTCCCAGTCCCAGTCCCAGTCCTTTCTCTGCCGACGCGGCTTAAATGCCGTCTCTCCCCGCCAATTACTGCAATCAGACACAGGTGTTACTCGTCTGCCCTTGACCTACTTACTCACCGCTCGGCTCTTCACCCTCTCTCCCGCTACAGACCTCGCAGAACCACGCCCCCGCCACAATATATAAATGACTATTCATGGGCCAGCAACAAACAAACGGGGGAAATAATATTCACAAAACCATCATCTATTTGATAAACAAAAATAAAGATAGGGAAAGCCGAGATCAGTTGCACGAGACAAATACGACTTTTTGTAGCTTGTAATCGAAAGCCACGAGAGAAGTATCACAGCCACAACCTTTCAGAGTCCACCGCTCATCCAGCTCAACATAACTAGCAGGAAAGCATTAAAAGCAAACATCTAAAATCAGCAGAACTTGTTCTTCCAGTGTCCAACAACCACAACACGGCTTGGCTAGACTAGTTTTACAAACCACATTTATTGTTTATAAAGCATAGGGGTGTAACAACATATCAAAAATGCAACAAGATGTATCGTGGATAGTGACAATCTGTATTGTGTATAGTTCACCCGAACTGAAAATTACTGTGTGAGAAGAAATTCAAGTTTACAGAGTTTTATTGCCAGTGCTACATTAAACTACTATATATATATATATATATGATGTCAAATATAATTTATAATAATGCAATGGTGGAATATTTGTGTGTCCTGATAATCCCAAATGTTACCAGAAAAAAGTGCCCTATATTATTTTGTGTATCTTCTCAGTGACAGAGTGCAAGCATATTGCCTAAAATAATACCGTTTTTTCAGCTTCAGAATCTTGGATATTTTTATTCGGGTGTCTCCATTGCATCAAGTCTAAGCTTATTCATATATATATATATATATATATATATATATATATATATATATATATATATATATATATATATATATATATATATACATATATATATATATATATATATATATATATATATATATATATATATATATATATATATATATATATATATATATATATATATATATATATATATATATATATATATATATATATATATATATATATATATATATATATATATATATACACATTGATCATATATATATATATATATATATATATACATACATAATACATTTATATTACATACATACATACATACATGACGTGCATTTATTTACGCATATTACATATATATATATATATATATATATATATATATATATATATATATATATATATATATATATATATATATATATATATATATATATATATTACATTGATCAGGCATAACATTATGACCACTGAGAGGTGAAGTGAATAACTGATTCTCTTCATCATGGCTCCTGTTAGTGGGTGGGATATATTAGGCAGCAAGTGAACATTTTGTCCTCAGATTTGATGTGTTAGAAGCAGGAAAAATGGGCAAGCGTAAGGATTTGAGCGAGTTTGACAAGGGCCAAATTGTGATGGCTAGAAACTGCAGAACTCCAAAACTGCAGCTCTTGTGGGGTGTTCCCGGTCTGCAGTGGTCAGGATCTATCAAAAGTGCTCCAAGGAAGGAACAGTGGAGAACCGGCCACAGGGTCATGGGCGGCTCAGGCTCATTGATGCACGTGGGGAGCGAAGGCTGGCCCGTGTGGTCCGATCAAACAGACGAGCTACTGGAGCTCAAACTGCTCAAGAAGTTAATGCTGGTTCTGATAGAAAGGTGTCAGAATACACCGTGATCACAGTTTGTTGTGTATGGGGCGGCATAGCCGCAGACCAGTCAGGGTGCCCATGCTGACCCCTGTCCAATTGAGTATCTGTGGGATGTGCTGAACAAACAAGTCCGATCCATAGAGGCCCTACTTCGCAACTTACAGGACTTAAAGGATATGCTGCAAACCCCACAGATACCACAGCACATTCAGGGGCTTAAGGATGTGAAAATTAGGACTGCTGCATTTGCATGCTTTATGTAAAACGAACTGAACTGCTTTAAATATTGGTTGGTGGAGCCTGCAGCACATCCTTTTGCACATGTACTTAAAGGTGCATTATGTGATTCCTGAGAAATACTGTTGATATCTGAAATCAACCCAAACAAACACCCCTCCTTTCATTGCTCCGCCCTCAAAAATGGACAAACACGCAATGCAAGAGTGGATGTCTCTTTATCAAAAATGAAGCAAACCAGAACAATGCCATGTGAAAAATAAAGCAATGATGATGATTGAATGACAAGGAAGAACAAAAATGAACATACAGTATACTAGAGTATAATCAAGATATATATACTAATTATAGCAAACATTACAACAACAGCATATCTTGGTTCAGTGAAACCAATGTTAATCGTGTATGGAGCAGAAACAACACATCCGTTTTCAGGTCTCTCCAGCACTGGAAAGATTTTCTAATATTAACGCGGTCCTAAAGCTCTTGCCTGATCATAACCCTTCTTTTTCCAGTGATATTCCTCTGTCCTTTTCTCTTTCATAATATCTCTCATCCATCTCAGTATTTCTTCAAATCTCCCTCTTGTTCATTCTCTCTCCTCCCCCATTATGAATGGACACGCCCCCTACAGCTGATTGGCTAAGTGTGTTGTGGTGCTAGGCAGGGTTGCCTGGTTTTCACTAGGGGTGCACCGATCCGATATTAGGATCGGATATCGGCCGCGATACTGACAAAATAGCTGGATCGGAATAATTAACAGATTTTTTTTTTCGCAGCAGAACCTACTTCATTCGTCAGCTTCACGTGTGTCGCATGCTAGAAGCAACATGAAACGAGCAGTCCGCTGCAGGGTTATCAACTCTCATGCATTTCTGTCATGCTCTCACTCTGCCCAACTTAATCTCAAGCCAAGTTGCCAAACCTGCTTTTGATATTAAACAAAGCTTAGCTTTTACATTTTTCAAACAATAAATAGCGTTTTGGCGCTAATGTGGCATAATGTTGAAGCCAGAGGCGTTGAAGAACGGAGTTGCGCATGCTTTCATCTCCCGACGGCGCGCACTGTCACGTGGTTCATGAAGCGCTCAATACTTCTAGCTCTGTGTCAATGCATTTGAATGGCTTAAGCGGATCCACAAGTTTCACTATACAGATGTTTGCAGCAAGTTTTGGTAAACAGTACAGAATAGTGTGCATTGATTATTAAGTCAACCATATTTACAGGATCGTTTTATCATGGAGAGTGATAGAGTTGCAACACTGTTAACATTAATGTTATTCTTGTATTTAGCCCTCAGGTATTAATTGGTTACACTCATACTCATTGATGGTCAAATGTGACCATATGCCGTAACTGTTTTTCAATTAAATAAATGTTCTATATTTTAGTTCTATAAGAATTCAACACTTTACATACATCTGTTATTTTGTCTTCTTAGTTATCTTTAGTTGATAAAGTCTGGTGCCTTTAGTCTCTTCAAGGAAGGTATAAGGTGGAAAGTATACAGTTTATAATTAATTCAACAATAGTATCGGATCGGATCTGTATCGGGTATCGACAGATACACAAAGCCCAGGCATCAGTATCGGAATCGGGACTGAACAAGTTGGATCGGTGCACCCCTAGTTTTCACAACAAAACCCGCCAAATTGCAACTCAAAAATAGCCCAAAACAAGCTCAATCAGGTTTATAGGGGTTCCCTGGTCAAAATAATGCTTTACGGGGGGTAACAAATATGTTTTTTGGCAGGGTTCCCTGCTAAATTGAGCATTTCCGGCGCTAAATATAACATAATTGGTGTCACTTCAACACACGGATATGAAAAACAACCCGCGGCAATGGTGTTAAAGTAGCCCAATTCCGC
This sequence comes from Gobiocypris rarus, assembly GCA_023029165.1. NCBI lineage: Eukaryota > Metazoa > Chordata > Actinopteri > Cypriniformes > Gobionidae > Gobiocypris > Gobiocypris rarus. The sequence continues at coordinate 5,012,594 of CM040913.1, read as the reverse complement.
GGGAAAACCGCGGACTTGGCAACACTGGTGCTAGGTCTGATCTAGAGTTTCAAAGTCGTCATCTGATTGGTTGAATTCTACAGGCCGGTAGTTTTCTAAAAGTGCTGGGTTCAGAGAGGGTTTCTAAAAACAAATGCCGCGACACCAAACTCCTACGTGGAAGAAGAATGACACCGTGTTTACAACTGTTCTCTGTGCTTACCAGCGCTCATCCAAAGGCTGTAATTTCAAAAGTATGTGAAGTTTGCGGCTTCATTGCAGTACACTTGCACAACGTTCTTGAATTAATCATTTATAGATGCATGCTAGTCTGTTCTATCAGGGACATTGACTTTACATTTTCACGACCCTGAACATGACAGAACAAAACAAACTGTGATTGGTTGCTTTACATATCAGTCAGACGTCCTCTTAGGCGGTCCTTGACCAATGAAAGCTGCACTAGAGTCCACCTTCTGCCGTCAGTCTGAAGGTCTGGCTACGCGAGACTAGGTCTGATCTGATACACTTTCAACAGTGTTTCTCAGAAATCGCTTTCTTCACCTTTAAGTGTCAGATTTGTATTGTACTGTTTAAAATCTACAGGGCTTTAAAGTCACTGATGCCACCAAAGAGGATCCTTCAAATAGGCCTTTTCTGTTGACTGGATTCACACTGTTGTCATTTTCATAAAATACAGTGTTGTGCCACTAAAGAGTTCATTCTCTTGTCATTTTATTTTTGGAGAAAACAGTATGTGTTAATTTTCTAAAATAAACAGAAACGAATAGAGTGATAAGTGCAATTCTTTATTGGTCAAGTGCTACTGGAAAAGAAGTGTCTTGAGATGTTTTTTGAAAATGGCTACAGACTCGGCTGCTCGAACTGAGACAGGCAGGTCATTCCACCAGGTGGGAACGGTCCAGGAAAAGGTCCTAGTGAGGGATTTCATGCCTCTTTGAGATGGCACTACTACGCGTTGTTCACTTGCAGAACGCAAGCTTCTGGAGGGTGTGTAAGTTTGAACGAGCGAGTTTAGGTATACTGGTGCAGAGCCTGCGGTTGCTTTGAAGGCGAGCACCAGAGCCTTGAATTTGATTCGCTATCGGCAGCCAGTGCAGACTGATGAAGAGATCGGCAGCCAGTGAAGACTGATGAAGAGAGGTGTGACATGAGCTCTCTTCGGCTCGTTGAAGACCACTCTCGCCACTGCATTCTGGATCAGCTGCAAGGGTTTAACAATGGATGCTGGAAGGCCCGCTAGAAGAGAATTACAGTAGTCCAGTCTGGAGAGTACAAGAGCTTGGACCAGGAGTTGAGTTGCCTGCTCTGATAAGAAGGGTCTAATCTTCCTAATGTTGTATAGTGCAAATCTGCAGGAGTGGGTTGTTGCAGTAATGTGGTCAGTGAATTTTAGCTGATCATCAATCACAACTCCAAGGTTCCTGGCTGTCCCGGAAGGAGTTATGGTTGATGAACCGAGCTGAATGGAGAGAGTATGTTGAAGTGCTGGGTTGGCTGAGACCACAAGCAGTTCTGTCTTTGCCAGATTGAGTTGAAGGTGTTGTTGCTTCATCCAGGCAGAAATGTCTGTCAGGCAGGCAGCGATCTGAACCCCAACTGTGGGATCATCTGGTTAAAATGAGAAGTTGAGTTGAGTGTCATCAGCATAGCAGTGATAGGAAAAGCCATGTTTCTGGATGACAGATCCTAGAGATGACATGTAGATGAAGAAGAGAAGTGGTCCAAGCACTGAGCCCTGAGGAACTCCAGTAGCTATATGCTGTGACTTAGACACTTCACTTCATCTTCATGAGAGTTGACAGGAGGATTTGTGGGTTGACTGTGTCAAAAGCAGCAGACAGATCCAGCAGGATGAGTATTGAGGATTTGGAAGCTGCTTTTGCCTGTCTCAGTGCTTCAGTAACCGAGAGCAGGGCAGTCTCAGTTGAGTGGCCACTTTTGAATCCGGATTGGTTGTTGTCCAGGAGGTGCAAGAAACATAGAGAGTTGGTTGAACACTACTCTCTCAAGTGTCTTAGCAATAAAAGGCAGAAGGGATACCGGTCGGTAGTTTTCTAAAAGTGCTGGGTTCAGAGAGGGTTTCTTAAGCAGTGGGGTTACCCAAGAAGAGAGGAAGAGAGGAGAATGTTCTGAAAAGTGTGCGAGAGTCAGAGCAGTTGTTGATTTTGTTGTGATAATATGTAGTTTTTGCAGTGGAGACATGTGCAGAGAAGGAAACAAGAAGAGACTGATACAAGGTAAGGTCAGTAGAGTTCTTAGATTTGCGCCACTTCTTCTCTACCACCCTGAGTCCAGAGTGATGTTCGCTGAGAACATCAGACAACCAGGGGGCAGAGGGTGTGGTGCGGGCTGGTCTAGATGAAAGGGGGCAAAAGCTGTCTAAACAAGATGTTAGAGTGGAGCAAAGAGTGTCAGTAGCACTGTTAGTGTCCAGAGCTGAGAACTGAGCAGGTGGAGAAAGTGAGGATGAAACCATAGTGGATAGACGAGAGGGAGAGAGAGAGCGTAGATTATGCCGAAAGGTGATCTGTGGATTAGTATGAGTTGTATCAGGAGTCAGTATGAGGTTAAGAGTGACAAGGAAGTGGTCGGAGGTGTGCAATGGAGTCACTAAAGTGTTGTTGTCTGTAGAGCAGTTACATGTGTAGATATGGTTCAAATGATTACCTGATTTGTGAGTAGCTGTGGTAGATACTCGCTTAAGGTTAAAAGAGGTCAGTAGAGAGGTGAAGTCTGCAGCCTGGGGTTTATCAAGTTGGATGTTGAAGTCACCGAGCAGCACCAGTGGAGTGCCATCTTCAGGAAAGTTGGAGAGTAACATATCCAACTCCTCCAAGAAGTTACCCAGTTGACCTGGGGGGCGATAAACAACTACAACATGGATTTTAGCAGGGTGAGTGATAGTGATTGAGTGTGATTCAAATGAGCTGTGGCCAGAAAGAGAGGGTATGGGCTCAAATTTCCAATCCTTGGTGATGAGCAAACCAGTACCTCCACCTCTCCCAATTGGACGAGGTGAGAGGGAAAAGGAGAAATTTGTTGATTGGGCCGCAGGAGTGTCCGTGTCCTCTGGTTTGATCCAGGTCTCAGTTAGAGCCATGAGACTGAGATTTGAATTAGTGGAGATAGCTGAAATAAAATTGTTTACAGCAGACTGGCAATTCCAGAGACCAATTGGAATGGACAGTAATGTGGTAGATGAAATCAGTACCATAAGCAGATTATTAGGATTACGCCGTCTTGAATACACAGAGCGTGATTTACGGGTGGTAGTAGTAATAGTACAGATTTGAAAGCACATAGTGAATAGGGGTCAGATAATAAACAAACGAAATCAAGCAGTATCTTGTCGATACTGTTAACTTGCGCGAGGCCACGTGGTCAAACTGTGAACAAACGCTACTTCACAACACAACACACTACAACTACACAGACAAACGTACTAAATTACAGCTGAGTTACAAAAACAAGGAGAACAATGATACAGTACTCACACAGTCATTGCCTTTCCTTTTGCTCGAATGCTTCTCTCTAACTAAATGTAAACAATGCAATGCTTATATACAACGCTGGCTTAAGCCACGCCTCGTCGATACTGTTAACTTGCGTGAGGCCATGTGGTCAAACCGTGAACAAACACTACTTCACAACACAACATATGCACAGATATCAGGTCACAGGTCATTTACACAGGTCAAATGCACAGGTGTCAGTTCACAGGTCATATGCACAGGTGTCAGTTCACAGGTGAAATGCACAGGTATCAGGTCACAGGTCATATACACAGGTCAACTGCACAGGTATCAGTCCACAGGTCATATGCACAGGTATCAGTTCACAGGTTAGGCCAAATGTACAGGTACTGCCTTGTGTAAATGCATGATCTAGTCTTTATATTCACAGGTATCAGTTCACAGGTATCAACCATATAAAACAGTCAGGCATCAACATATATCAATGATAACATCACTACAAATATAACAGTTCGCACAAACACACACACTGTCATATTTACATAACAACAAAGTTCACGCCAACAGCTCATATGGTATCGTTTATAATATACATTGTAACACAGTATCAACATCAAACATCATAGAATATTCAATAACATAATGCAGAGTATCAGATCGGTCATGGGGCGTGCAGTTGGTGGCTGCAGTGGGTAACATACTCTGTAGTTAATAGGTCATATGTCAGGTCATCACAGCACAGCTCTATGTCATAGGTTATGGTATTCAAATTATTATTTCACAGAACCATCATCCAGAGTCTATCAGTGCCATGGCAGGTCTTCAGGTCATATGTGGTATGACTGATAAGCCCCAATGCATATATGACATTTATGATGAATGACATTCAGAATTAAAAGTCTTTCAAAATTAGAAGTGAGACATCAATAAAATTATCTACAACAGAAAGAGGGAAGCTGCGATGGGGAATATATTTACTCCAGAATCGATATGCAACTGCTTCACAACAAGACTTGTAGAAATGCGTATTAGGCTATGTCTGTATATAACCGCTACGCCTAAGTGTAGTCTATATTTTCTGTGATGACTTCAAATTTCTCAGTTGGTAAGGGTAGATTGTAAATTAAAGAAGCTGTCTCATTGTATATTTATCAGTGCAGTAGTATGACGCCCACGCATAGCCTCAGGTGTTTCCTCACTAGCCTGTATTCTATCCATGTTGAAACTGAGAACCATCTTTTTTTATGTTTAAAATAAAAGAAAATACACAATAGTCGTTTGGATATTTCATCCCCTTTTATTGAATCATATAATTCTTTTATTTCTTATTTTCCATATTTTTTTGTATAAATAAACCCCATTGTTAACTTCTTTAAACTTACCGTTTGCCTTGCTTGAGGTTATTCAGGGCTGGGTTAATAAGAATAAGAATATTGCTTCAGGAGCATAAATCTATTTAATCTGGGTTACCGTAGTGTTATAGGGTAATAGGAGGAATATTAAAATATAGTCGGGAGACATCTGTCAGAACCTGGTGCTCCACCCTTTTAAGGGCAAGGGTACATACAATTCAAATTTTATTTTATATTACAGTATCTGGCCCTTACATTATCTGCAGAGAAAAATTCTGGCCCTTGGACAAATATAGTTAATGACCCCTGATATACAGAGATCAAATGCACAGGTATCAGGTCATTTACTCAGTTCACAGGTCATGCACAGGTTTCAGGTAATATGCACAGTTTGCAGGTCATATGCTCAGGTTAAAGGTCATATGCACAGGTATCAGTTCACAGGTCAAATGCACAGGTATCAGGTAATATGCACAGTTTGCAGGTCATATGCTCAGGTTAAAGGTCATATGCACAGGTATCAGTTCACAGGTCAAATGCACAGGTATCAGTTCACAGGTCAAATGCACAGGTATCAGGTCACAGGTCAAATACACAGGTGTCAGTTCACAGGTCATATGCACAGGTATCAGTTCACAGGTCAAATGCACAGGTATCAGTTCAAAGGTCAAATACACAGGTGTCAGTTCACAGGTCATATGCACAGGTATCAGGTCACAGGTCATATACACAGGTATCAGGTCACAGGTCATATACACAGGTGAAATATATAGCTCTCAGGTCATATGCACAGGTGTCAGTTCAAAGGTCATATACACAGGTACCAGGTCATATACACAGGTCAAATATTTAGCTCTCAGGTCATATACACAGGTATCAGGTCACAGGTCATACACAGGTCAAATGCATAGCTCTCAGGTCATATACACAGGTATCAGGTCACAGGTCATATGCACAGGTATCAGTTCACAGGTCATACACAAGTCAAATGCATAGCTCTCAGGTCATATGGTAACAGGTCATACACACGTCAAATGCATAGCTCTCAGGTCATATACACAGGTGTCAGTTCACAGGTCATATACATAGGTCAAATGCACAGGTATCAGTTCTCAGGTAAAATGCACAGATCTTAGTTCATATTCACAGGTATCAGTTCACAGGTCAAATGCACTGCTCTCAGGTCATATGCAGAGGTATCAGGTCACAGTTTATATACACAGGTCATATACACAGCTCTCAGGTCATATACTCAGTTCACAGGTCATGAACAGGTTTCAGGTAATATGCACAGTTTGCAGGTCATATGCACAGGTCATAAGCACAGCTCTCGTGTCATAGGTCATATTCACAGTTCATATGCACAGATCATAGGTCATATGTACAGGTTGCAGGTCATATACTCAGGTTAAAGGTCATATGCTCAGGTCATAAGCACAGCTCTCATGTCATAGGTCATATTCACAGTTCATATGCACAGATCATAGAGGTCTCAGGTCATACAGGTCTCAGGTCATATGCATATGCACAAGTCTCATGCAAATGAAGATGAATGGACATTAGACTAAAAGCCCTAAAATTAGGAAGTGTGAGACAAGGAAATAAATTAACAAAGAAAGAGGAAGATGGGGGAAAATGACTGAACTACATGCAACTGCTTCACAAAAAGCTTCAGAAATGTGTATTAGGCTATTTTATATAATTAATAAATTATATATTTTTTCTGTGATGACTCATTTCCAGTTTTTAGAAAATATTGTAATAATAAAAAAGCTGTCTCATTGTATATATTTATCAGTAGTAGTAGTATGTATGTAAATTCATCCTCAGTTATTTCTATTCTAGTAGCCTGTTTCTATCCATGTTGAAACTAGACCATCTTTATGTTTAGGGACACATTTTTGCATGGCTGGTGTGTGGCTGCGCTCTTGATTTTTTTTCTCTTTTTTTTCTGTCGTTATGTTTTCCATGTCATGTGATTCTCATGCACTTCATGCGGATATGCCATATGATATTGTTTTCTATTGTGTCAAGTTCCCATTTAGTAGTCAGTGTATTTATAGCCCTCCTGTTTCCTAGTCGAGCGTTGGCATTTTATGCTGTTGTAAGTTCATGTTTATGTTCAAGTTATGATTTTTTTATTTATTTATTGGGTACACTTTTGGATTTTGGAATAAACTGCACTTGGGTTCAGAAATCCGACCTGACTTCAGTGGATCCGTCACGGATATGTGTTGTGTCCAGAAACAAACCGTCTCTTCTTCACATATATCAGATTTCTTTTATTTTACAATTGGAGCTCTGTTGTTAACCAGCTGTCATCAGACAATGCCACCTCACCCATAATATATGATTACATTGCTAAGTTACAAAGCTTTTTTTTTTTTAACCTTTCCATCAGTTTATTTTATGCCAACAGAAGAATAAATATTAAATATCTTTAGCATTAATCTACAGTTGCATGGAAAAATCTATAATTCATAATGTCTGTGTGGTTTTGTGTCAGAATGCACATCTCTATATGTATCTGTTTCAATATAAAATCTCACCATGTTGGTTTGAACTGGGATTTCTCCCCTTCTTTCTCAGGAAAAGAGGGACTGGGTGGGCGGAGGTTACACACTGTTGCTAGGAAGCATGTCCTGTTTGTTCTGGCAAAACTATAAACAAAATTCTGTTTTCCGGTTGCTTACTTTGCCAGCAAATCAGCATATTAGAAGCATTTCTGGACACTGAAGACTGCAGTAATGAAGCTGAAAATTCAGCTTTGCATCACAGAAATTAATTACATTTCAAAATACATTCAAATAGAATTTGTAATAATATTTCGCAATATTAAAAATTGTATACCGGCCTGACATGTAGACCTATATCTATCACGTGGCTTTTCAATACGGTGTTCGGTGTGGCCATCTAGCGGTTATAACACGGTATAGCACGTACCAAACTGCGTTCCGTTGTCATGGCAAATCTGGCCCCCCTCGAAATCGGGTCTCCCCAAACTGTCAGTTAATGATTCATACTATATAATGCCTACTTAAACACATTAGTGCATAATAACTAATTGAATCTTACACTTGATTAACTGTTAATTAATTAATATAATATTAATAATAATAGCCCATTAAGTGAATGATTGAAGGTCATTCATTTGTTTTATATATAACTGAAATATTTGGACATTTAACACTTAATTATATTAACTATATGCAGGTGTTATATTTATATGAACTATATGCTTTAATTATATTAACTATATGCAGGTTATAGTGCAAATAAGCTATCAGGCTAATCGCTTATCTGTATGCTATGCTAGTATAAGCTAACTAATACAGACAAAATGGCCATTATAACGTAGTTGAAACAGCATTTATCGTAACATGATTTTGTAGAAATTGTAATCAGGCGCTAAAGACAGTACCTATTAAAAGCAATTGGATTGATCGGGGTCCTAAAGGAGCTACACTGTTGTAGTCATATTTATTATGTCTATGGTTGTTGTGACAAAATGGCTCTCCTTTAAAACCCCAAGCGATCTCATTGGTTCCAATTGCTTTTAATAGGTAATAACCTACTCTCTTTAGCTCCTGATTACAATTCCTACAAAATCATGTTACGATAAATGCTGTTTCAACTACGTTATAATGACCATTTATGTCTGAATTAGTTACCTTATGTAGCATACAGATAAGCGATTAGCCCGATAGCTTAGTTTATACAGACATTTGCACTTACCCTACATATATTCTCAATCCTCTTTAATGTAAATATGTCTTAAATTAAGTGTTAAATGTCCAAATATTTTAGTTATGAACCAAACAAATGAATAATGTTCAATTATTCACTTAATAGGCTATTATTATTATTATTATTATTATTATTATATTTATTAACAGTTAAGTGTAAAAAAAACAAAAACGTTCAGTTGGTTTTATTATGCACTGATATGTTTTCGTATGCAGTATATTGTAAACTATGCGTATTTTAAATGAACATCATTCGTATATACTTCATTAACTGAGAGGCAGGGGTGTTCAATACTGATCCTGGAGGGCCACCGTCCTGCAAAGTTTAGCTCCAACCCCAATTAAACACACCCGAACCAGCTAATCAAGGTGTTACTAAGGATACTAGAGACTAGGCAGGTGTGTTGAGGCAACTTGGAGCTAAACTCGATGAACAAGATACCAAAAATAGCCCTGCGTCCCAATTTCTTATACTATCCGTACTAAATATTATTCGGAAATAGAATATGTATGTATGTCCCAAATCTTATTTGTGTTGAAACCATAGACTGTAAAAAAATTGGTTGAAACGAGTATTCCCGGATGGTCTACTATTTCCGGTCAGAATTCAAAGTGCAGATCGATATGAGATTGATGCGGCTGAAATTGCCCACAACCCATTTCGAGTTGGACGAGGATTCGATTAGAACTACAAACGCGGATTGAAAAGTGTTAAAAAAACTACAAACATGACGGATGTGCGAGTCCTACGGTTAAGTAGAGAGGTGTAGATTAAGGGCTCAGTTATCAGTATTTTGTGTTATCCACGTTATATTTCACTTGCAGCAACATTGTGAACTTTTGTAATGATACATTTGGCCATTAACTTTTAAATGCATCATTATAAAAAACTGCAAACACATGAGGAGAGTCTCTGCATCAAAGACACACACGTCTTTGATCAACGAGATACTACATTTCTCTCCGATACGGTAGGAAATTACACAAAATGTGGAGGATTTGAACTGTGACGATTGACATGGCAGTTTAAACGGTGACGAGATGCACGTAACTAAGCAACAGAGTCCGTTATAGATGACGAAGCAGCATGTCCCACAGCTTGCATACTCTTGTGCTACACACTCAAAAGTATGTTCTTTTTCTTCACAAAAAGAGTACATACTTGTAAGCGAATTGGGACCATAGTCAGTAAAAGGAAGATTTGCGCTGCGTCCGAAATCGCGTAATATTAGTAGGTACTACATTTGAATGTAAACGAACTTCGCGTCCGTTTAAAAAGTACGTTCTATATAGTATGAATAAATGTAGTATAAATGTAATCCGGACATACTACATCCGCCATGTTGTTGTTATCAGGTGACCTAGCAGTGACAGTTACTATAGTTACGTCCCTCCATTCATAAATCGTGTCCCCAGGCCTCATGGGATAATAAAGTGTCCATCGTATGCGCAATTCAGAATCTCGCCGGAAGTAGTAGGCCATCCGGTACGTTTCGCATACTGTTTTTCGAATACATAATACTCTGTTGACGTACTATTTTTCGCGAACTGTATAGTAGAGAAGTGCTCGATTTAGGAGGCAGCATTCATGATGTGACCCTTCCCACATCTCACGACATACATATTATCTATTTACAAATTCCTTACATTTTAATATTATTCTTTCATTCACCAATTTATCAGTCTCCGTGAAGACCGTCAAAAATTGCCAGTGCCGACTATATTTCAAGTCGTCACGGCGGGGTATTGGGTAAAGTTTTCAATTAGCAATAATCGCGCCTCGGATAAACCTCATAGGCTACGATACTGCCACTGCGCAAAGCTAAAGAATTGATACAATATTGCGAGTACTAGTCCAAACATGCCACCCTTTACACAGACGGTAGTTAAATTACATCTCAGGGCAGGCTAACTAAACGAAAAGCGACGAAGACACTACTAGGGTTAGCAATCGAGTGATGTGTTTAAAATGTGTAAAAAAGCCAAAAAAAAGATATTAAACAATACTTTAGCTTACTTTCGCGTTGCATCATGGGAATGCAGTGACGCAGGAGAGACGTAAAATCGGCTAATTTAGTTTCAGAGCAATAATAACCAACTGTAAGTCCGAGGATATCAGTTGACCTGCTTATCCACACAAGTAATACCAGAACACAACCCAAAATATGACATAAGAGAATTATAAATCCTAATTTAAGACCAAAACAGTATGGTGACATCACGGTTACGTAAGCGTCACACTGGTGTAGTGCATTTAACCACCGCTAGATGTCAGCAACCGCTCAATTATGAGATCTGGCAACCATAGATGTGTATTACGTAGAAGCCTCTCTCGACCGCTCCAGGCACGTCGACGCGCCGCCATTTTGGAACGGTCAACTTTTCAGACGCTGTCATCATTCACATTAAAACACACACACACACGCAGCCTCAGTAAAACCCGGCGCGATTTAAATTCCCAAAGAAATTGGATAACCTTTCACAGACGAGAATGCTGTTTTTAAAGCCATATGTTTTATCTCAGTATAGCAGGTTACGTTTTAATGTCATGTTAGCTAACATGTTCTTCGTATATTGTGTTAGTTTGGCAATTATGTTTGGATCTACACAAAAACACACAACGTGATATTTGATTACAGGGCTTCAGTAGGCCATTCAAGGACTGGAATATAGGCTATGTAAAAACAAACATTGGCCTTTGAAAGTGCTCAAATTAAACTAAATGTAAGAGTAGTTAAAAAAAGAGAAACTACGGTTGCTACACACAACTTGCTTTTGAATGTTCACAAAGCGCGTTTAGAACCGGCGACGCGGCTTTGATAGTTTGATCGAAAATGGCGGACGGCTAACGTACAGCAGCTAATGAAGCATGTACCTGTGTGTGTGTGTGTGTGTGTGTGTGTGTGTGTGTGTGTGCTGACAACCGTCAACACACTAAAGACTAAACAATCAACAACAGCAAGTTACAATATGCAAAATTATTGTATAATTTACTTCTTTTATGATACTGTGTATAAAATGATTGTTCATAGCGGTTTGATGTTTTTGCTGACAGGGTTCAGTGAGTCTGTGACTGATGATGTGATGATGTCAGCACTTTGACTGACAGGATGAAGTCCTCATGATCAGCAGAACGGTCAGTCATGAGGAGGATCTGCAGCTCACGCTGACCTACATAACCTAAAGCATTTGTATTTACATTCTTCAAACTCATTAATCATTCCGATAAAGAACATTCTCAAACCTATTTTCCTATTTTATGAAATCCATTCTATAGTTTTTCGGCCTGAGATATAGGACACATCTGTCTTTGATTTATTGTTGTACATTTTCTCTATCCACAATGTTTGTCACGGATGCCATTGCACACTTACTGTTCTAGAAATATCTTTTTTGAGTTCTGTTATTTAGCTATATCTATTTATTTTTTTAACCAATACTTCCTCTGTATGGGTCCAGGATGGAGCTTTGCATATGAAAGCAGCCTGAGGGTCCTGTCATCCCTCCTTTGATTTGGATCCGGATCTCAGGGCTGGAAATAGATGAGACAGATGGCAGAGTGATGGCACTGGATCAGGCTGAGCGGACGGGCCGGGCCGCACCCACGCCGTACCCGCTGCACCGTGAAATCGCTGGGGGTTTTGCACCAAGCCCACACTAAAGCTCTTGCTTTCTCTGAGAGAAAATATCTGCTGGTCTAAAGCATAAAAATGTCATGTAGGAACACCATTTCACAGCTCCACAGCAAATACTGAATTACAGTAAGCTATAAAGTTACTTACTTTTATTAAGCTAGCCTACATATTAATGTTATAAAGAAAATCAAATAAAAATATAACTGTATTAATATTATAGAGCCATTATTTTATGACGTGTGGCGAACCATACTTGGAATTTGTGCTATTCATTTAACCCATCCAAGAGCACACACACACACACACACACACACACACACACACACACACACACACACACACACACACACACACACACACACCCAGAGCTGTGTGTGTGTGTGTGTGTGTGTAACTTAATACTATACTATAATTTATATATAAAATGCAATTATATTGCACTATAGAGCAAAATAATTAATTATTATTACTTATTTATATTGTAAAATAAATATAAAATACAAATATGAAAGGAGTAAAGTTACTTATATAATTACAATTATTGTTATTATTATTAATAATAATATATTACATATTGATATTATCAAATTAAAATAAATAGAAATGTAATTATACCACAAAATATTAGTAACTAATATTAATTATTATTAATGTCACATATTGGTATTATAAAATAAAAAAATATATAACCATACCACAACATATTAGCAACTAATATGATAAAATACGTGTAATATTAGTGTGTGTGTGTGTGTGTGTGTGTGTGTGTGTGTGTGTGTGTGTGTGTGTGTGTGTGTGTGTGTGTGTGATGGGTAGGTAGGTTCAGGGGCAGGGGCAGTGTAGGGGATAGAAAATAATTGTACTATAAATTATTATTATTATTAAGTTATTAATAGTATAAAACATATTTTTATTGAACAATTATATTGCATAATAGAGCAAAAGTCAATTATCATCATTATTAGTAATATAAAATAATAGATATAAAACTATTAGAGAAATAAAAGTAGTATTTTTATTATTAATACATTACTTATGGATATTATAAAAACAAATTATAATTATTTTATCAAATATTATTATTATTATTATTTTGTTGTTTTAAGCAACTGAAATGCAGCAAAAATGCATGAGAACTGAAAGAACCGGTAATCATAGAGATCGAAGCCCAGTATAAGGTATTCGACTGATTTAAAAATGAAGAAAATGAAGATGCTTTTGTGCTCTTTGATCAAAGTGATGACAACAACCTTGTTATCTACAAGTCTGTGTGTCTGCCAATTCAGTGAAGTTGAGATCATGATCAAGAAATAACACTGACATTTCCGTTTCGGCTTCCCAAACGCAGGTTATATGCATTAGACGCAGGTCTTGCATTAGATCTGGGTGAACAAGGAACCAGAATTGAATCAGGCTGAGTGGAGGACTGACTATCAATGTCACATCATCTCTCACTTCACTGAGTCCTAAAGATACACAACTCTCAAACACATCACAGGACGAACAAATCCAGCAGATGCAAGTGTGGACGCATGAATGGAGCTGATCTCAAAGCACACAGGTGGGCATACCTGAGCAACACAATAAGCACATGCAGCTGGTCAAAAGCAGGATCTTATTCTTTACACACACACACACGTTGTGTTTTCATGTTTTATGGGGACTTAGACATAATGATTTTGTCCATTATGTCCATAGACATAACGATTTTATACTGTACAAACTGTATATTCTATCCCTATACCCCTAAACCTACCCATCACAGAAAAACGTCACTTTGATTTATCCAGCGCATCCACAACGACCTAGAATTTCGTTTTGTACACAACTCTAGTCCGCTCTCTGAACAGCAGAGGTGTGCGATGAATCATATGTGGCTCTTTAGTGAAATGTGTGTCTAAAATAAGCCGCCTTAGAATGTGTGATGAGTTTTTCTCAACTCGGCGATCTCACGCTATGCCACCTCCACGTGCAAGAGCCTCCATCTGCCACACAATCTTTCACCGGCCCGGGAAGCCACCTTACTGGGACGATTTACAGGCGCCAAGATCCTTCACTTCAACACACCGAAGCTTCATGAGGGGGGAAAAGGCTCTGGAAAACTCAGCTGTCAGGGAAGTAAATCATTATGAATCAGGCTATGAAAACGGAATCGGCAGTAAGGCCGTATTGACTTTCTGTCTCAAGGTCTGAAAGAGGATGGATGAGGAAGTCACATCTTTTATAGGTAGTTAAATTTAACCAAGGCCTTTTTTTCTGCTTTAGGACACACGGAGAGCGCGTGTTGCTCGTCTCGGCCAGTAGAGGGCGCTCTAGCGGCGTCGAGCGCGCGCACGTAAACAGACAGATGGAAACGATACTTTATTGATCCCTGAAGGGTAATTCAGTGCAAAACGGCAGCAGCAACATCAAATAAAGTGTGCATAAATACACAACTTTCAACAAACAGCACTAAACATTACACAGAGTGCAGTCTTGTCATTTTGAAGTCTCACACTATCCAGCGCTGTCATTAATGGCTCAAAATCAACTCAAAAGAAACTATAAAATATTCTATATGCAATTTTCCCAGATGAATTGCTTAGTCCTCAGATGTAAACACTCACAAAGCAGTATGGCTAATGCCTCCCACACAGAGAAAAGGGGTGTCGAATTTGTACCTTTAGGTGTACAACAGCTTGTCGTTGGGGCAGTACCCCCTTCAAAGGTCAGCTTTGTACCTTTTAAATACACTTTAGGTACGTATATGTACTGTAATATGCTCGTTTTAGGAGTAAGAAAAGTACAAAGATGTGCTTTCAAGGGGGTACTGCCCCAACGACAAGCTTTGTACCCCTAAATGTACAATTTTGAAACCCGTTTTCTCTGTGTGTACCATGGTATTTACATGGTGCTGCAAAAATGCCATGGTAATAGCACGATACAGGTACATTTTATGTGAGTTACAGCTTTATTTTGAATAGAGATTGATGTAGTTTAGAAATGTATTGTTGGGTTTAACCTCTGACTTAAATATTTCTGTTACAGCATTATGATCTGCTGTTCTGCAAAACTGGGTTGTTTAGCAATCCAGTCACACTTTAAAAATAATCCAGTTGCACATGTGTCTGTCTGCTCTGGCCTGTTACTCATCACTCACATGGTTTCCAGTGAAGGCCGTTTCTCTGCACGGATCTCATTACCCGATCTCTCTCTTTTTCATTTCCTTATCTTGCTATCCGTGTCTCTTCTCCCTGTCTCACACACACACAACACACACACACACACACACACACACACACACACACACACACACACACACACACACACACACACACACACACACACACACACACACACACACACACACACACACACACACACACACACACACATGTTGTGTTTCCATGTTTTATGGGGACATTCCTTAGGCGTAATGCATTTTATACTGTTTAAACCGTATTTTCTATCCCCCTACACTGCCCCTGCCCCTAAACCTACCCATCACAGGAGACATGCTGCATTTTACATTTTCAAAAACATCACTTAGTGTGATTTATAAGATGTTTTCCTCATGGGGACCAAAAAATGTCCCCACAAGGACAAGGATTTTGGATATTGCCATCTTTGTGGGGACATTTTGTCCCCATACCGTAGGGGTTACCAGTCCACACACACACACACACACACACACACACACACACACACACACACACACACACACACACACACACACACACACACACTTACTTCCATCTTGTGTACAGCTGCCTCAGCTGTAAGTCTGACTCAGGGCCGCCACTCTTGATTCATCCCATGAGTCTTTGGGGCAGTGCCTGCTCTCTTCTCAGACATGCACATTTGCATAACCATAAATCACTCACCAAAAGTGACACTCAGTAAACAATGAGGCTCTTGATCTCGGCCTCTCTCTTGCTTTCTGGACGGCTACAGGTTTAAATTAAAATAAAGTGATGAAACTTACAACACATGACTTAAAGGACATGTCTAAATCATATTTCACCCTCAAAATCAAAAGAAAAACATATCAAATTATATTTGCGCAAAGAAAATGAAACCTATTTCATGACCATTAAAGGGATAGTTCACCCAAAAATACAAATTCTGTCATGTTGTTCCAAACCTGTATAAGTTTCTTTCTTCTGCTGAACACAAAAGAAGATATTTGGAAGAATATGGCTAACCAAAGCAGTTGATTTCCATAATATGGAAAAAAAAATACTATAGAAGTCAATGGGGCCCATCAACTGTTTGGTCACCCATATTCTTCACAATATAAATAAAAATTTTGTACAGGTTTGGAACAACTTGAGGCTGATTAAATAATGACAGTATTTAAATTTTGGGGTGTACTATCCCTTTAAGATATTTTCTTTTTCATAAAACAGTCTCATTATCTGTAATAGTAATTGTATTATTTGTTTAAATAATATAAAATATGACTTTATATTTTACATTAATATTATAATTTGCATTATTATGCACATCCTTCCTCACCGTAATGCAAATAAATATCATTATCTGTGACATTAATTGTATTATTTGTTTAAATAACATAATATTAATATTGTGTAAAATATAAATATAATTTTTTGCATTGTGATATTATTTTCATGACAATTAAGCACATCTTTCCTCCCGTTGTCATTGCCGTAATGCAAAGAAATCTCATTCTCTGTAATAGGAATTATATTATTTTAATAATATTAATATATGAATATTAAAAAAAATTGCATTGTGGCATTATTATCAACAGTTAAACACAACCTTCCGCCTTTTCTCATTACCGTAATATTATATAAGTTATATTATAGTATTTAAATAATATTATTAATATGAATAAACTATTAAAAAAATTGCATTCTGACATTTTTTCATCACAGATAAGCACCACCTTCCTCCCTGAAGTATGAATTCATTATTATATTATTTTTTATATTTTTGTTATATAAATTATTATATAAATACATAAAATGTTATGCTTAAATAGTAAAAAATAAAACATAAAATAAAAACTTAAAATTAAACATCCAGACAGATTATGGTAGTGAGAATTGGGGCTTAATTTATGAAAAGAAACCAAAAGTTTTGAATGCTCCTAGGCTTCATTTTCTGTTTTGCAAGATATCAGCTTGAAAGATTGCCAGTGCATATACGTGGAAGATGATTTTGTGCATTTGCACATGGAAAATGACGTTTGGGTGGATATCCAGTGCAAGTAACGACCTGTTCGGAGTCTCTTGGGCCCTGCTCAAGAATGCTGGCAGAAAGCATTTAGAAACAGAGTTCAAATTTACAGCCCCATTCAATAGAATCCCATATAGAGATCCGGGTTTGACACCGCGTGTTTGATTGAACACTTCATATTTTGCTTCCCCACACAGAGCAACAGAAATAGGATAATTTATTGTACGACCCCTGACAGGAATAAACTACACGGCGTCCCACTGCGGGAGATGGATGTGACTGTGCTTCACTTTCACAGGTGACTTGAACTGTTGACAGATGATACACACAATAGAGTTTGATCTGTCAGAGGAGTGGAAGTTGCTTGAGTTCAGCTGAATGCTGACGGTTCTGCATAATAAGCAGATATAAAAACACAAATAAAGCTAATTATGGTATCAGAAGGTATTATCATGCCATGATACTGAGATATAAAACATGGAACTGAATGATTACCATATTTAAATCCATATTAAAGTGCTATTTCATGCATTCTGACTTACTGTTAAAGCGTTGGATTCTCATGCTAAACATGGCCAAAATGTAAAAAAACGAGTTGGATGAATGACAGAGTATATCTGTGTCAAATACACTCCTGCAGAATTCAAATACATTTCGGAAAGTTTTAAGCCTGGATGCCAGCCAAACTCAGCCCCGCTCACAACATTTGAGCTCGGGCAGTTCGGTCTGGACTCGATCCATAGAGGAGTAATTATGCCTGAACAGAAACTGTTCGGACCAATGAAATCATCAGGGCGGGCTTTAGATGATGATGGACAGATGATCAACAGTCACGTAATCATCCACGTCATTGAAGGCGCTTGGGTTGAATTTGCTCTTATCCTAAACGGAGAACTTGTTCGTATATGCATTCACCTTCACTATTTCTCTCAGAAACGATGATCGTGTTGGGAAGTACTCTGTATATCCTTAAATTCTTTTTTTTTTACAACAAAGATCGTTTACACTCATCTTTTTCTCTAACGTTACTTAATCCACCGCGCGTGCAGACAGGGTTGCCAAGGTTTTACAACAAAACCCGCCCAATTTCTATACTCAAAACTAGCCCAAGACAAGCCTGCTTAAATTCACATTCCTGGGTCTATACATCACATAATGGAAAACACCCCGCGGGAAAAACACAGAATTGGCAACACAGTGCAGTGTCGCTCCGTTGCTCTGATTGGTTGTAGGTCTATCCAATTGAGGTCTTTCCTGGTTCGTTTGAAACACGCCCCATAATCACAGCCCAATGGAGCTAGCCTGGCATGGTCATACTCAATTCTAGTCAGAATATGAGTCTGATGCCGCTCCATTGGGCTGTGATTATGGGGCGTGTTTCAACCGAACCAGGAAAGACCTCAATTGGATAGACCTACAACCAATCAGAGTAAAGGAGTGACACATAACGTTAGTTGTCAAATGTCAACAGAACTCAACTGCACTGTTGCCAAGTCTGTGTTTTTCTCGTGGGTTGAAGCGACCCCAATTATGTGA
This sequence comes from Gobiocypris rarus, assembly GCA_023029165.1. Lineage (NCBI taxonomy): Eukaryota > Metazoa > Chordata > Actinopteri > Cypriniformes > Gobionidae > Gobiocypris > Gobiocypris rarus. Next base: position 4,993,662 of record CM040913.1, on the reverse strand, counting down.
TAGATAGACCCAGGAATGCAAATTTTAGCAGGCAACCTTGCTTAATAACATATTTTGCCAACCAAATGCCTTTTTTTTTCTGGAGAACCCCCCTGGAAAGTTATTGTTTTGGGCTTTAGTTTTGAGTAGACATTGCAAAAAAACTTGGCAACCCTGTCTGTACGCGCGCTGGATTAAGAAATGTTACAAGAAAAAGATGAGTGTAAACGATCTTTGCCAGTATTGTAATAAAAGAATTTAAGGATACACAGAGTACTTCCCAACACGATCATCATTTCTGAGAGAAATAGTGAGTGTGAATGCATTCGAGCATGTTCTCCGTTTAGGATAAGAGCAAATTCAACCCAAGCGCCTTTGATGACGTGGATGATTACGTGACTGTTGATCATCTGTCCATCATCGTCTAAAGCCCGCCCTGATGATTTCATTGGTCCGAATGGTTTCTGTTCAGGCATAATTACTCCTCTATGGAGCGAGTCCAGACCGAACTGCCCGAGCTCAAATGTTGTGAGCGGGCTAAATTCGGCTGGCATCCAGGCTACAATGGAGCGGCATCAGACTCATATTCTGACAAGAGTAAGAACACATCAGGCTAGAAAGTTTTGTATGACGTCTCAAAAGGCGGAATGCTTTGTATGGTCACTTCTCCCGGATGAGCATGTGTGCAAATCGACCAGAGCGAGGGCAAGAGCGCCCGTCAACGGGTTACAGGAGCCGTCGGCACCGCTGTCATTTTGCTTTTACACCACAAAATCAACAATGTCACTAAAGAAGTGTGCTTTGGTTGTGAGGGAAAGACCACCTTGTTCAGCTTCCCAAATAAACCAGCGTTAAGGAAACAGTGGATGCAGTTTGTTTGCAACGGTGTTTGTTTGTTCCCGGTCCCGCAAGCGATGAGTGGAACTGCATCAAATGTGTGTGTTTTGTTGGCATGGTAAGTGCATATAATGTAAACAACATGAACGTATAGTGAATCGAAAGGTATCCAGGGACAATGCCATGATGTATTGTGTGTGTCTCTCTTTAGCCCCGCCCACTGCACGCCTACACGAGCTCGGCTGTTTTCGGAAACAATCGGGACAGCATCTTTTAAATCTTTTAACTCTTCAGAAACATGAAGGATGCAGTCCTACTCTATAGGTACACTATATAGGAACATGAGACAGGCAGAAACTGTGTGTGTTATGTACCCATATTTTGAACATGTACTATGTAAAGTACCAAAACAAAAGACACGGTGGCCTATCAAAGTATACCTCTCGCATATACTTCAAATATGCATGGTATTATCGTGGTACATGTCCAAAACAGCATATTACACTCTAAAAAAATGGGTTGAAAATGGACAAACCCAGCAGTTGGGTTAAATGTTTGCCCAATGTGCTGTTCAGCTTTATTTAACCCAGCTATTGTTTAAAAAATACTAAATCGGTGGTAAAATTTTAATTTCCAACATACTTTGGGTTCCTTTTAAGCAAAGTAATACAGTAATTTTGAACAATAATTGAGTTAAATAAAATACCCAGAACATTGGGCAAATATTTAACCCAAAACAACCCAATTGCTGGGTTTGTCCCCTTTGAAGCCAACTTGGGTTGTTTTTTTAACCCAGCATTTTTTTAGAGAGTCCAAAAACAGTTTTTTATAAGTGCCAGACCGAACATTAAAAGTAATCATTGATTTGGAGAAGCTGCACTTTTCACTAATCTACACTAGATTAAAATGAAAGCATTTAAGATCGAGCTCTCTCTTCCATCAGGTCTCCGCTTGTTCTGTGGTTTAAAGCTCTCAGCGCGGGGAAGGGGAGGAGACACACACACACACACACACACCCGTTCCTCCGTTCGCGAGTAACCGGGCAGGAGGAGGCGAGCGCGATCAGACCTCCAGGTGTGTGTAGATGTATGTGTGTGCTCCAGTCACACCTGGATGCATCATGTGATCAGATACCTGGGCGTGGAGCTAGCGTTCAGTGTGTTATTTAGTAACGGGGATCACGGAAACGAAGATCTGTGTCTCTCCGCGCGTGAGTGAGATGTGAACTTTCCGTGCACCGGGAATCTATTCCTCTCAATCTTAAGGGAATCCGTGTGTCTGGACGCTGCAACTACTGTACTACCAAGGTAAGTAAGTCTGTATTTGTGTGTCTGACGCGGAATATTTCGCGTTGCTCATTCCAAAAGACCGTATAGCTTTAGCAGTTTACGGTTGTGTTTGGTGTCAGACGGGACGCATACCCCGGGCTGACTGACTCGAGACGCATGTTGCATGTGAGATGATGTACCGATTGGGTTCATGTGTTGAAAGAGGCGTTTGAACATTATTTTCTTGAAACTAGAGTGCCTTTTTTGTTGTTCTTACCACTTTTCATTTAATTAGCTATTAATAGGTCATGCCATTTTCCCCACTAGTAAGTTTCCAATAGACTGTAGTAGGCTAATATGCACTGTACGAACTAGTGCAATCAAGATATCGCTTGAGTTATAGGCTACCTTCGCGTGCTATTGGAAATATTTCCGACTTCCCACTTATGAAGTCGTGAATTGTCTTATTCAAAATGACATGAGAGGGCGTTCATGTCCAATTTTTGAAGTAGAAAACTAGCATTTACGATAATCCCGATCGCACGTGAAGGCAGAATAGTTTCTTGTGGCGTCCTGGCGATAACCGTCAAACTATTTAACACATTTATTTTGCTTGTATATCTATATTAAAGTTATTAGTAATACGACACACAGTACGTTAGCTAAGTTGATTGGTTTGTTGATAAAATAACGGAAAGTGCTCGTTTGTCGTACTGTTGCTATAGAAACGTCAAGTGAAAGTGACATCGCGAGCTTCTATTTAGCACTCTTACTATCTTACTCTTACACTAAAACGGTTGAAAATGTTGTTAAACGTATACATATTTATATTAACAATGAAAACATAGTTTAAAGACCCCCAGCCCTTATTTTGAGGGGTTCAGACAAACCAAACGCCCTTAATTCTTACCCTGATGTAGGCCTACGTTATGTGTTAATTTATTGACTAGGATCATTATAGTCTCTTACTACTCGCTATCCCAGCAGTGGTAACTTCCATTTTTACTGGTAGTTTTTGCCATTTTTTTAAAACTAATATTAGTCTTTATTACTCAATGATTGACATGTCCATTTATTAAATTTTGTTTCGTTAATAAATCTAGTTTGAACAATGGCGCTAAATTGGTTGCTGTTTTTGAGAGAACCATCATTTGGGAAAAAAAATATAGCACTTGTGTAGCTTCCAAAACAACCCAGTAGCTATTGTATGGTTTGACTTTTTCCCAAAAAATATTTTTTTGTGAAATTGAATATTATGCCAAATGGCAATTTAAATAATTTTACGTCTCATTTGCCATTTAATTATTAATGCTATAAACCCATATGGGTCGACTACTAGTTATGACCTTGATTTGTCTTAATGGATGGATTAATATTTAATGGGTTGAATCTGGCTAATAGTTTCTTAGTCTTCGCTCTGCTTGTCTAAGTTCACAGTGTTGTGATTTTAAAACCACTAGTTAGTAATGTATCAGGTTTCTGTGGTTAAAGGTTAGATTGTACTTGTTTAACAGTAGAGGACTGTGTTCGCATGTGTGCTTGTGTACAGTGCGAGTACAACAGGTCCGGAGACAAGCTCTCTATGTGTCTTTAACTGTGTAAATCCCGCTGTTTGTCTCGTCACACTGGCTCCTTTCAGCCTGAGCGCTGAAGTTGTGTGTCTCACACATTGTACTGCCTTGTTGTGTCTGTAAATTGCGTCTCTATTGGGCTCTCCTGTATTTCTATGCCGCGCTCTACAGTGAAAGGGAGGAGACATCTCGGGGGGATTATCCTCATTAAATGGCTTTAAACAAACGAGCCAGATTAGCTGGGATCGTTCTCCATGTGGGGGCAACAGAGCTGAGGGTGGGTGTGGTGTGGTGAAAAGAACAACCCCAGCAGCAAGAGGCAGCGTCTTCATAAATACATACCATCTGCACTCACTCTCTCTCTCTCTCACACACACACACACACACACACACACACACACACACACACACACACACACACCACGTAGTCGGCGTGAAATCAGGTCCTGCTCCTGCCTACAGCGCTCGGGCTTATCTGCCGTCCTGCGAGCGTTTAGAATAGAGCGACTGTCCCTTATCTGAGCCACGAAACGCATGATGAATGTCCTCTCTGCACGGAGCTGAATGATTTCATTCACCTTCCGAATGTCCCTGTGTTTTACACTCAGAAATCATCTATTACCCACAATCACCTGCAGGGCTGTCAGTGAAAGCACTTGGCTGGAGCACTTGGGTTTATCAAAAGCTAAATAAAGAAGTAGCATTTGTCTAACGTTAGCCTGGAGGATAGCAGGATGGTGATTTTAATGTTGTACATTCACCTTTTCTCTGTAGCAACACCAGGGTCCTGTTTTTCCAACAACAACGGCTTATTCAGAATATCTTGCCAAAGAAGAAATGACACACAGAACTTCTCCCCTGTGGTTTGGCCCATTACAGGCTCTTAAGCACGTGCTCATGTTGCCAGCTTGTGTCTGAGTGTCTTTGATTGGTCATTTTTGTTGCCTTCAAAATGTCAGACTGCTCTGCACTTAAAGTAATACATGTTGATATTGGAGATTCTTGGATGCTTTTCCTGGTACCAGCAGTGTGTTGAGTCTGGCTGCTCTAAAATGGCTTTTCGCACTGATATTCTGAAATAGTTTGGCAAGTGTTTCTTAGCCCAGTCCCGATGATTCAGTCCAGAGAGTGAAGTTGAAGCCTCCACTTTAGATTCTTCTCATAGTTTTCAATTTAACAGTGCATGCTCTAATTAGGTAAAATAGATGTGATGGAATTAATTGCATCTCTTCCAGGTTCCAGGCTCAGTTTTTGTTCTTTTCAACTGTGGCAAGTGTTGTTGAATGCTTTGTTTCTGTTTTGGTTGTTCATTTAGGTAGCCCTGCTCACAGTGAAATGTCATTAAACCACTTCCACTCCACATTTCAATGTGGATACCAATGTATTACATACCGATCAGGTATAACATTATGAACTAATATTGTGTTGGTTCCTCTTTTGCTGCCAAAACAGCCCTGACCCATTGAGGCATGGGCTCCACTAGACCCCTGATGGTGTGCTGTGGTATCTGGCACCAAGATGTTGGCAGCAGATCCTTTAAGTCCTGTAAGTTGCGAGGTGGGGCCTCCATGGATTGGACTTGTTTGTTCAGCACATCCCACAGAAGCTCGATTGGATTGAGATCTGGGGAATTTAGAGACCAAGTCAACACCTCAAACTCGTTGTTGTGCTCCTCAAACCATTCCTGAACCATTTTTTGCTTTGTGGCAGCAGCATTATCCTTCTGAAAGAGCCACAGCCAGGAGGGAATACCGTTTCCATGAAAGGGTGTACATAGCCTGCAACAATGCTTAGGAAGGTGGTACGTGTCAAAGTAAAATCCACATGGATGGCAGGACCCAAGGTTTCCCAGCAGAACATTGCCCAAAGCATCACAGTGCCTCCGCCGGCTTGCTCCAGTAGCTCGTCTGTTTGATCGGACCACACGGGCCAGCCTTCGCTCCCCATGTGCATCAATGAGCCTGGGCCGCCCATGACCCTGTGGCCGGTTCTCCACTGTTCCTTCCTTGGAGCACTTTTGATAGATCCTGACCACTGCAGACCGGGAACACCCCACAAGAGCTGCAGTTTGGAGATACTCTGACCCAGTCGTCTAGCCATCACAATTTGGCCCTTGTCAAACTCGCTCAAATCCTTAAGCTTACCCATTTTTCCTGCTTCTAACACATCGACTTTGAGGACAAAATGTTCACTTGCTGCCTAATATATCTCACCCACTAACAGGAGCCGTGATGAAGAGATAATCAGTGTTCTTCACTTCACCTCTCAGTGGTCATAAAGTTATGCCTGATTGTTGTGTGTATATATAGGCCTATTAGGAATGCACTGGTATTAACATTTTGGCCGATACCGATAACCGATAGTTCTTTGTATTTGAAAGCTAAAAACCTAGATATTGGGCGACTAAATCTACTTCCAAATTTTTATATAATTTTGAGAGACTAATTACTCAAAACAAAAAGAAAATCCCGCACACTATCAAATACTACCCGCACACTTGCAAAAAACATTTTCCGACCTTCCGACCTTCATTACTCATAGTGAGACATAATAGACTAATTACAAAAAAAGTGTTCCCATTTAAAAGCCTTGTCCCAAGCACACAATTTTAATTTTCTCATTATAATTTCTTGTAGCCTATATGACAGACTTGCACTATATTTTCCTTTTTGTAATTTCAATCACATTTCAAGCAATTTTAAAACCATCCTGGTGAACAGCGCGTATCTGAAGTGTATATAAAACAATATTTTTATAGCAAATTTCATGTCTAAATTCACGTGGCTTAACATTTTATTATTATTTGGCACACAAAAAAGAAAATTTGGTGTCAGCCATTATTTCTAAAATAATTATGTGTAAAACAAGTATTCATGTGTTCTTTTTTTGGATTTATAACATGAAAATAGGTTTTCGTAGCTTATCGCTATTGGCCATAATTACAAAATACATTTTAATTTTGTCTTTAGGCTTGTGTGTCAGTCCTATAAGGTCTCATCTACGGTTTAATCTGGTTATTATGGCATCTTGGTGATGTGCGAAGTTAAGAGAGTTTTAAGGCCCCTGAGCCCCCTAAGGGCTGAGTTACATCAGATTACAACAGCATCATGGGAAATGACGGGCATAAGGTGAGATCGCATTCATTCTCACGCTTGCTAATCAACAGCTGGCTGCAGATCTGTGCCGCCCAGGGGTCTTTATGCAGCATCACTTGAGTGTCATGTATGTATAAACCGCTGTACACTGATGAAACTAAGAAAGTTGTGCCTTTTCCCCACTCTTGTTCTTTCACTTCCTCCATCTTTTTCCTTCTCTCTTCATACCATCTGCTGATGGGCACAAAACCATTTCCTCAGCTTCGTTCTGGTCACGCAGATGGATTCTAAGTAAGAAAAAAATAGTCAGTGTTCTTGAGAAAATAAGACACTGGAATGTGTGGGAGGGACTTTTGCACATGCACACAAAACCTTCGCCCGCAGGAGGACAAGATCTCTGGCTTTTGCTTCAAAGAGTCTCGTTACAAGCATAACACGCTATCAGCGCGGGCCGAGACTATGGCGTAACATTACAGCCGCGTGTGAGAGCCAGCGCTCTCCCCCTCAAGACAGAGCGATGGCATTCGTGTCAAACCCACAGAAACGCTCTACTGTACGGAGAGAGAGTTGGACTGAGCCCAGGCAGGCGCTCCCTTTGGAGCAAATGGGGCAAGCAGGGATTAAACCCAGTTTGAGAATAAAAGGAGAGCCTCCATTGACAGCTTTAATTAGTCTAAGACTTGCCTCATTCTGGGAAACTGCCAGGTCCTTGACTATTATAGTGGAAAATCCAGTCGGCTTCCACTTGAGCGCTACCAATTCCAAACATGCCCTTTTGTTAGATTAGACAGAAAGTTTTCAGGCACAAGCTGTTTCTTTCTGTGTTGGAAACTTGGGTTGAGTGGCGTTATTCAAGAATATAAGATATTGAGATTTTTTTCTTTGCACCACGGGTGGTCATGTATTAAATATTTTGGCTAATTTGATAATGCTTTCAGCTGTCGATAAGAGTGCAGTGCTGAGACACACACACACACACACACACAACTGCTTGCCTCAATAAACTCAATTAACTCAATGTACTGCTCCGTTAGTGAGGTCGTTTCTGTGGCGTTCAGGTATTTGGATTAAGGGATGTGGAATATGGTCATGCAGAATAAGGCATTTAATATATGCTTTATAAGTGCTAATAAACAGCCAATATCCTTGTAATATGCATGCTTATAAAGTGTAACCTCTTTAATACATTGATTGAGCCATGTTTAATTTCATTGTACAGATGCAACACATCAGTATTGGCTGAGAATGGGTTTTTTATTTAATGTGTTATTATTATTTAAAATTATTGTATTAAAAATGCATTTAAATTAATTGTCATATCTGTTATCGATTTTTTTAATGGCTTTTTTTAATTGAAAATGTCTTTAATACATTTTAATTATAATGTTTACATAATGTTTTTTACATTTATTTTTAATTTTACATTTTTAAATATTACAAATTTTGTCTTTTTAACATGTTTAACTTCATATATTTTTACATAATTTATTGTTATAATTTATTTTAATTATTAATGTATTATTAATAATTGTACAGTTTTTTTATTGATCATTTATAAATTAAATACATTGTTTTACATGATCATTATTATAATTTTAATTATTAATGTCATTAGTAAAATGATTAATGCATTTTAATAACATTAATGATTAAAATTAGGATAATTAATCATGTAAAAAAAATCATGAAGTTCAACATCTGCTGTAGAAATATTGTTTGATAAAGTTAAAAACTGTAAAATTATTCATGCATTTTGCTTTTTTACTCTATCAGGTATCAAACAATATTTCTATAGCAGGATTTTTAGTACTAGTAACTAACCTTAACTTATGTGTTTTTTAACATTAATCATATCATTATCATTTTAATTATTAATGCTAGTAAAATGTATTTTACTGTTTTTAAGAATCATGTTTTTTACATCATTAATCATTCTAATTTTAGTTAATGTTATAAAAAAATTTTTTTACTTTATCAGGCGTCAAAAAAATTTCTATAGCAGATTTCAAAAGTAACATTTTATTACAGTGCCTAAATTCACAAGTAGCATATAAGTGATTTATTGATTATGCATCTAGAGTACATTTCATAAGGAATGTTTATTTTGTGATGCCTTAAGACACAAGTAGCATACAAAAGATTTATTTATTTACCAAAGCTAGATTTATAATATGGGACATTTATCAATTATAACATGATTAGATTATTACCAGCCACAATGTTCATATCAGTGCACTCCTAATCCATAATTTGGCCTCAAAATGAAAACGGCACTAAAATGTGTCTACAGATTCTGTCGGGGCCTGCCTATTATCAGATGAAAACTCATGCTTGTCTGACTTTCTGATGGTATATTAAGGCTGCCAAAATAATACCCCAACACGCCGTTACTGTGCTGGAAATATTTCAGAGGCTCAGGTGAACCGATGCGTGCTTTATTTATCTTTTGCACGCAGAGATTTTACGGTTGAACCCGCCTCAGTCAAATGGATAAGTGCAAAATGATAGATCCCCCTGATGCGCGTGACATCCCTGTTCACTTCACCTTTGTTTAATTTTTTTCATTGCCATTCCAGCGAGGAGTTTACTTGGGCGCTGAAGGGTGTAATTCATTTCTACAGATCCGAGTAATGTCTTGTTCAATCTTCAAACAGAGCCGTTGCTTCACATGGAGATTGGGTTTAATTACTGGCTCTACAGTTCTCATAATGTGGGTAATGTTTGTGGGGTTTCTCTGCACGTTGAGGAGCGGTTAACTCTCCAGGCTCTTAATTAAGGAATAGACGAGTCCCGACGGTGCCAAAACGCATGAGTGAGGGGTCAGACATTTGCCAAACAGCTGGAAACCAAGGTCACACCAACCTGAGCGAAAAAGACGGAAAGAAGGAGGGGCAACCTGGCAGAAGTCTGTGAGGAGTTGAGGCAGTTGCCAAAGGAGGAGGTGGTTGCAGTATTTTATTTTCGACATTAATCCGAGGCTTTACGTGGCTTTCCTTGGACTGAAGTGTGAAAGACTCTCAAAGAAAAGCAGAACTGGTTCACACAGTATTTTCAGCATGTCTTAAAAGTGTGGTGGGGTATCATGGGAGCGCTGTTGTTTTTCCTTCCCGCTGAAGAGACCAGCTCAGACCAGCATGCATGTGTCCCTAAATGCCCTTTTATATTATATGTTAGTTATATTATTATGAACTGCAGCCCACTGCTAAATTATTAACAAGACTGAATAAGAAAATTGCATTTTTGTAAATGCATAAGCAACAGCAGAAGAGTGACTTCCCAAAACTCACCACATGCTCTGGGTGAATATTAAATTATTAAAAAATATTAGAAATGTTGTAGCTGTTGTCAAAGCGATTAAAATGCATCTCATAAATATAAATAATACATATTGCATTGTATTATATATTAAAACCAGGGCTGACCAAAGTGCTGTACAGAAAAGAATAAACAAAAGAGAAACCCCCCAAAATTAAGGAACACACAACAGTAGTAAAACCATAATCAAACCTAAAATCAAGGGGTATTGAAAGCCGAAGAGAATAAATCGGTCCTTAGAGCAGATTTGAAGGTGGAAATAGAGGGAGTTAATCTGATGTAAAGAGGTAGACTGTTCCAAAGTTTGGGACCTGCAGTCGCAAAAGCGTGATCGCTGATTCTGTACACACACACACACACTGCCCCTGCCCCTAAACCTACCCATCACAGACATACAGACACAGACACACACACACACTGCCCCTGCCCCTGCCCCTAAACCTACCCAACAGACACACACACAGACAGACACTGCCCCTGCCCCTAAACCTACCCATCACAGACATATAGACACAGACACACAGACACACACACACACACACACACACACACACACACACACACACACACACACACACACACACACACACACACACACACACACAGACACACAGACACACACACACAGACACACACACACAGACACACACACACACACACACACACAGACACAGACACACACACACACACACACACACACACACACACACAGACAGACAGACAGACACACACACACACAGACAGACAGACACTGCCCCTGCCCCTAAACCTACGCATCACACACAGACAGCCAGACAGACAGACAGACAGACACACACACACACACACACACACACACACACACACACACACACACACACACACACACACACACACAGTGCCCCTGCCCCTAAACCTACCCAACACACACACACACACACACACACACACACACACTGCCCCTAAACCCACACACACACACACACACACACACACACACACACACACATACACTGCCCCTAAACCTACCCTCTGTAATTCAAAACCATTGTTCTGTAATGAGACCCCTAATCTCTCTTATAAAGTCATGACCTTTATAACCGATACCGCTCATATCAGTAATGCGTTAGGTAGGGAGATGCATCTATACTATAGAGCATGCCGGGACCCAGACGTGTGTTTGGAGGTGACCCAGCCGTGGGCCTGTGGAGGTGGAGGGGAAGACTTGTGCTGCTCTGGGACTCTGCGGAAACATTCCAGAGCTGATTCAGAGCCAGGAATTCCAGCTATGTGCATGAAACCAGAGTGATAGAGATGACGCCGCTCCGAGATGACGAGGCCTTTGATTAATGTGTTTTTGTGTTGCTTCCTGACCTCTGTAGCTGCCCGTCTTTATGACTCCTTTCCTTCCTGCATGTTCTTTTCTCCTTTTTAGTTTCAAACACTCAAAATATTTAGGTCTAAAGATTTGTGTTGAATTGCATATGTCAGTCATACGCAAATAAAATACATCACCAAAGTGTGGTCTTTGAGGAATATTGCGAGTGCTTAGGGTTACGTTTGGGACAGGGCCTAATTGTAGCATCAACATAGGTTTGAGAAATGAACACCTGCACATGCGCCTCTCTGCCATTGGTCAGCCAATTAAATAGCCCCGCCTCCAACCATTGGTCGAGCCAATGTTGCTGTTTTGGTCTGTTCGGGATGCTCAAACCAATAAACTTTTTGTCTTGCTTATACTCTCCTGGCACATTAAACTGGGACAGAAGAAAGCCTTTTAACATCCAAATAAATTACACACTTCAGCTTTAAATGAAAGAGAAGCATGTTAATGAGTCAAAAACAGCTCCTTCTGGCCCTTTGTGCTTTATTCATATTCTTTGCGTAATTTTCTTGTTCCTCACATCCCCATGGTTTTGCTTCCCTTCTCTTTTTCAGTCTTTTGTCATGCTCTCTGTTTGTATTTTGCCTTGTATGGTGCCTTGGGCTCAGGATCCGTCCTCAGATCCATGGCTGGCTGATGGTGTCGCTACAGCTGTGTGTCTTCAGTGTGTCTCCAGCCGCTCGGGTGTGTGTTGCCTGATCCGATCGGACACGCACCCAACTACATCTGACTCATCTGGGTCGAGACTCCACCAAACTGACCCGCAGCTCTTTATATAAACACACATTTCTCGTGTCTTTCCTGTTTACACCGGTTCACCAAAAAGTGCTGTAGCAGCAGTAGTGATATCACGTCGTAATAATTTAAGATTTGCCATGGTACTGATTCATATAGCATGGTACTCTAAGTTATGGTACTTTAAATAAGGGATGGACACAAAAAAGTACCATGGGTCCTTTTTTGGATATGTACCATGGTACCACCATAGTAGTTTGAACAAGTACCCATGATACTTGAAGGACCCTGGTACATGGCCATAAACCCACTGTAGTGCCATTAGGTAAATGTAATTGTACATGAATTTCAGTACCATAGTAGGCCTATAATTTAAAGTACCACAGGATAACCATCTGATACTGCCACAGTGTTTTTAATGGTTGGTAGGTACAACATTACCTTGGTATATGTCCAAAAACATGGTTTAACATGGTACATGCCCAAAAAACATGGTTTTACCATGGTACATGCCCAAAAAACATGGTTTTACCATGGTACATGCCCAAAAAACATGGTTTTACCATGGTACATGCCCAAAAAACGTAGATTTACCATGGTACATGCCCAAAAAATGGTTGTACCATGGTACGTGCCCAAAAAACATGGTTGTGCCATGGTACATGCCCAAAAAAACATGGTTGTACCATGGTACATGCCCAAAAAAACATGGTTGTACCATGGTACAAGCCCAAAAAACATGGTTGTGTCATGGTACATGCCAAAAAAAATGGTTGTACCATGGTACATGCCCAAAAAACATGGTTGTGCCATGGTACATGCCCAAAAAAACATGGTTGTACCATGGTACATGCCCAAAAAACATGGTTGTGTCATGGTACATGCCCAAAAAATATGTTTTTACCATTGTACATGTCCAAAAACATGGTTTTACCATGGTACATGCCCAAAAAGCATGGTTGTACCATGGTACTTATTGCTAAATGCCATTGTTCCATATGGATTTCAGTACCAGGTTATATTTTAAAATACCACAGGATTACCATCTGAGACTGCCACAGTATATTGTAATGGTTGGTACAACATTACCTTGGTATATGTCCAAAAACACGGTTTTACCATGGTACATGCCCAAAAAACATGGTGGTTTTGGTATATGCTATTGTATATACCTTGGTATAGGCTACATGTCTAAAAACGTGGTTTTACCATGTTACATGTCCAAAAAACGTATTACCACGGTACCTTTTGGTAAATCCAATTGTATATGAATTTCAGTACCATAGTATATTTCAAAGTACTATAGTATTACCATATGATACGACCACAGCACTTTTTTTTGTGAGGGTAGATACAACATTACCTCGATAAATATCCAAAAACTTGTTTTCACCATGCTACATGTATGTCCAAAAACATGTTAGTATCATGGTAGCTTTTGGTAAATGCCATTGTATAGGAATTTCAGTACCGTAGTGTATTTCAAAGTACCACAGAATTACCATCTGATACCACTTTTTGTGATTTATTAGTACTTTTTGTGAGGGTTAGTACTACCTTACCATGGCATACCATGGTATATCTAAAAAGAATATGGAGTTGTGGAAATAGCAGGGCACCAAACCCCAAAAGACTTAAACTATGGTACTTTTTTAAAAGTACAAAAGTGTATTTAATTATACATGCTAAGTATGTAAAATGCTACGGTATTACCTTGCTACATGTCCAAAATACTGTAGTACCATTAGGTAAATGCAATTTTACATGAATTTCAGTACCATGGTAGGCCTATAATTTAAAGTACCACGGGATAACCATCTGATACTGCCACAGTATTTTGTGATGGTTGGTAGGTAGGTACAACATTACCTTGGCAAATGTCCAAAAAACCTATTGGTAAATACCATTGTACATGAATTTCAGTACTGTGGTATATTTAAATGCACCGTAGTAGTACCATCTCACAGTCTACCATGATTTTTACCATTTTACATGTCCCGAAAACATATATAGTCTATTGAATTATGCTATGCATTTAGCTTTGTACATGCCCAAAAAACTTGGTAATACCATGGTTTCAGTACTGTTTTATAAGTGTAAGGGTATGTTAAATGCACAACTATAGCTCATCTCATTTTGATGTTATGAGATTTATTCTTTGCTCTTGTGTATTTCACATTCTAGGTCTTTGCTAACGCTATATAATTCTTTGCCTTTAGGTGGTATCCCAGAATTCAGATTTAGCGTTTAGCAAAGCTCCGGTCTCTGTGGACTAGTTTCCTGACTTTAAACTCAAACAAATGGTTGCCTTTAAGCAAATGACATCACAGTCTGTGCCGCAGACCCCATAAACATGTCTAAACACACGCTAACAACAGCTCACAGACGCAAAAAACACGCCACCCTGCATTTGATGTGACACCAAATGGTTTTACACGCAAACCAAGGAATAAACCCACTTCTCAAACCTGCGCACAAACAATTTCCTACTTTGTAGTTAAGGTGTTAGCATATGTTTGAGGTTAGCATCGTGTTAATCTGTTGCTGTTGAGACCTTTAATTAACATGATTAGCTTTAGAAGGGCTGTGGTGGGTTTGGGGAGAATTACATCTGAGCTCGTCTCCTAAAATCCTCTATCATACGCTGTTGGCGCTATGCTAACGCAATGGCTAAATGGGAAATAAGTGTTTTGCTTTTCCAGATGCTCCCTCAGGAAATGTGGACTGGCTCATCTGCACAAGATTAGCTTGTTTGTCTGCTAATCAGCTAAATCAGACTTGTCATGTTAAGGCCTACCAGGATTTTGAAACTAGTTTATTTGTAGACTCTGATGCTGATCATATTGTATTGAATGATTGCATCTGTTGGGATATTTAGGGAGCAGCTAACCTTCTTTGTTTCTCCTTTTTGTAGAGGCGGTTTTTGGGCGGATTGGTTACTCTTCCAACCGTCGTAAAGTCAGTCTTTCTGCTGTGTTTAGTGACGAATGTTGTTTATTTGTAGTAGTAATAAAAATGGGCTGCTCTTCAGCATGTAACTCTGAAAACACATTCAGAATGTGATCTTTACAGAAGTGTGCAGAACCAGTTCAGCTTTTCGTTAGCGAATCTGTGACCTTCCTATGAAAAGTATAGGATGTAAAATCTGAAAACATAAGTCAGAAGCTTCACTACAAGTTCTTCGGTTTTCCAGCGGAGATGCTTTTATTGGTCTGGGGGTGGATGATACTTCACCCTAATCCACAATATATTGTGTTTCACAGTCTCCTCTCAGACCTGCTCAGGGCTTTAGTGTGAGAAATTTGAATCTGAGGTGATTATGGGTTTTTCAGAGTTGAGAAGTTCTTCACCACTGATCTTGGAAACAAGGTTATTTAACAAGTCAAAAAAACACCTTTTTATAGTTTGAAATGTGTGTGAAGTGCTTCTGTGGATTTGAAATATGTGTTATGAGTATTCATCCTACCCTGAGGAGTTATTATGGTGATCTCGGTCATGTCTCGTTGAAATATCAGATGTTTCTTCTCAAAAACAGACACTGTGAGATTATTAATAGTACGCAGTAAGTGTTTAGAGCTATACAATGAATGTGAATAGCAGCTCAGATTATTTGGTAATTGATTTGATTAATTATTTGAGTTCATATTGAAATAATTGATGTTTGCCTCTTGGAAAAGTGAGAAGTTGGATTGATTCGATGAGAAGAATTTGAGTTCATATTGAAATCTCTGGTGTTTTCTTCTTGAAAAGTTGAAGGTTATTTGGTTTTGGATCCTTTCAGAAGTATTTGAGTTAATATTGAGATCTCTCAACGTTTGCTTCTCGGAAAAGTTTGAGTTCATTTGATATTCATTTGGAGAAGAGTTCTTATTGAGATAACTGATGTTTGCTTGAAAAGCTTAAGATCATTTGATATTAAATTTGAAAATTAATTGAGTTCATATTGAGATCTGTGACATTTGCTTCTTGGAAAAGTTCGAGATCATTTGGTATTGGATTGATGAGGATTATTTGAGGTAATTTGGTATTCAATTTGATAATTTCATATTGAGCTCTCTGATGTTTGCATCTTGGAAAAGTTTGAGGTCATTTGGTATTGGATTGAGAATTATTTGAGTTCATATTGAGATCTGACATTTGCATCAGATCACTTCTGAAGAAATCACATGAGCTTACTCGTACCTTTCTCTCAGTATAGAAGTCTCTATTGAACCTCAGACAAACGTTGGCGATATCGCAGAGATTAGCTTTCTTTCCTGTAGGCACTCTTAACAAACTTCACCCCAATTTAAAGCATCCGAATAGGGAAGCAGCTGGATTTGTGGCAAACATTCAAGCTCCAAATTGGGTCTGTGCTGGCCGCTTTCCTCACTGACACCAGATCTCATTAGAAATCTCCCTGTAAGCTCATTAAACAAAACGCTGGCGCTGTGTGACATGCAGTCAGTGACTGAGAGAGTGACCAGAGCTTAGCAAGAGGACTCGTTCAGGCATTCCTGTGTGACGCTACAGACAAACAGATGCTCCATGAAGCACTTATGATTTGTACAGCAAAGTCCTGTCTTTTTAGTACAAGGGTCAAAACTCCTGCTGGGTTAAATGGCTTCTATAAGCACACGCTTTAAGTGACTAACTAAAAATAACGCCGCGAATCCAGATGTAATTGCGGTGGAGAGGCTAATGGTGTGGCTAGCCCCCCTGTCGAGCCTAGCAGCAAGACCTTTCTCTTGCTGATAGGTTTTAAGACCTGAGGATTCGATTTCGACCGACAAGAGCTCTTACTGAAAGCTTGAGCCAAACATCGGCCTGCTGTTTTCATTCACAACAACGCCGATCAATTTTGTTTACCTGAGTATTAGCTCACACGTTCACAATCCCTACATTTCTTTTTGCTTTATAAATCCTGTGAATTCTTTCTTCTCCTCTTCCTAGTCCAGGGCTTTTTGTTCCAGAGCCCGAGGGGGAGCGTGAAGCAGACGGATCCATGAATTCCTCATCGCTAAATCTGTTAGCTGATCAATAATTCAGTCTCGATCCAATCTCACCTGCGTCTCCGCGGCCCTCGCATCAGCAAGGCAGACGTCCTTGAGCCGAGCACGTGCGCAAGCGCATTACAGCGTGTTTTTGTGTCCGCCTCACGTTCCCCATAGGCGTGCTGGCGTATCAAAGGAAGCGATCTCGTTACCCGGTACGGGACGTGTGGAGGCGCCAATCTAACCGGTGTGATTAGTAGAGCTGGTTGAGGGAGGTCCGGACCCCTGCTGATGGCAACCGTCTCATCTCTTTCCAGCACCGAGTGGAGAGTTGTTTCCTCCAGTGATGTCCGTGTGGAGTCACGGTCACAGGACAAGGGCACGGATACCCCCGCTTCATATCAAACCGCCGCTCTCTTCTCATCTGCATCCACACCTGTCCAGCGGCTTTATCAAAAGCTGGGTGTTTTTGTAATTTTTTTTATTTACGTCAAGTACTCTAGTCCAGCTCTCTGAATGTCCTCTGTGTCATTCAGCCTTGAAAACAAGCGCCGTTCTCCACCTGAATGGTACACTTTATCTTATCTCGAAGCCTCTTTCTCTTTCTCTCTCTTAGAGGCCAATAAAGGGAGGCTTGAGGCTGAACTGCAGACGCTCCAGCCAATACTAACTCTCTCACACACTCTGTACATCATCAGCCTGCTGACTCCATTAGAGACCTCATACTGACGATTCCCAACTCTGCTTTAGTTTACTCAAAAACGAGGAAACTTTTGGAAACCTTTCTCCGTTTTTATTAGTTTTGCTGCTATGACAAGAATCACAGACTTTAATATTTAATAGGCTGTTTGTGCTGTAGACATCAATGAAACTTCAAATCATGCTGCATTTAAGTCTTTGTATGCAATTTTTGAAATTATTATTATTATTATTATTATTTATTATTATACAGTTTAAACATACTAGATCCACCATGTTGGCAATGTCATGTGACGTACAATGTTCATTGCTGTTCTCGAATATGACGATTCCTCCTTCGTGACCTCATGGAATTTCCAGATCTACAAAAAAAGAAATTCGCCCAATGACCATATTCCTAATATCAAAAATCCAAATTTGCCATGTCCATACCGTTAATACATATTTTAAAGTCACTGTTATGCAAAATGAAAACCACTATATCATAGTGAGCACAAAACTTAAAATCATTTTTAAAGATAATTAAAAAAATATCTTATTTTATTTCACAATTCTGACTTTTATAAACTAAAAATTCATAAACTTTATAAACTTTTATAAAGGAGTTATAAAGATGGAATTGTAAGATAAAGTAGGAATTGTGAGAAATAAAGTCGGAATTGTGAGATATAAAGTCGGAATTGTGTGATATAAAGACGGAATTATATGATATAAAGTCGGAATTGTGAGAAATAAAGTCGGAATTGTGTGGTATAAAGACGGAATTATATGATATAAAGTCGGAATTGTGTGATATAAAGTCGGAATTGTGAGATATAAAGTCGGAATTGTGAGAGATAAAGACGAAATTGTGAGAGATAAAGACGAAATTATATGATATAAAGTCGGAATTGTGAGATATAAAGTCGAATTATGAGATATAAAGCGAAATTATATGATATAAAGTCGGAATTGTGTAGTATAAAGACGGAATTATATGATATAAAGTCGGAATTGTGAGATATAAAGTCGAATTGTGAGATATAAAGACGAAATTATATGATATAAAGTCGGAATTGTGTGGTATAAAGACGGAATTATATGATATAAAGTCGGAATTGTGAGATATAAAGTCGGAATTGTGTGGTATAAAGACGGAATTATATGATATAAAGTCGGAATTGTGAGATATAAAGTCGAATTGTGAGATATAAAGACGAAATTATATGATATAAAGTCGAATTGTGTGGTATAAAGACGGAATTATATGATATAAAGTGGAATTGTGAGATATAAAGTCGGAATTGTGAGGTATAAAGACAGAATTATATGATATAAAGTCAGAATTGTGAGATTATAAAGACGGAATTATATGATATAAAGTCGGAATTGTGAGATATAAAGTCGGAATTGTGAGATATAAAGTCGGAATTGTGTGGTATAAAGACGGAATTATATGATATAAAGTCAGAATTGTGTGATATAAAGACGGAATTATATGATATAAAGTCAGAATTGTGAGATATAAAGTCGGAATTGTGAGATAAAAAGTCGCAATTATCTTTTTATTTTCTATTCTGTGGCGAAAAACAAGCTTCCATAGTTGTATCATTGGTAGATATTTCAATACAAGCACTTCAGTCAAATATAATTTATGCAGCATGTCAAACATTTAACCCGTGGAGGAAAAATCAACCTGCAGCAACCGTTTAAAAGTAGCCCAGTCATGGGGGAAAACCTTTGATTTCGGGACCCTGTAGTAAAGTGTCCGTCGAATACACATTACAGAGTATTCATCCAGGT
The DNA here is from genome assembly GCA_023029165.1 of Gobiocypris rarus. NCBI lineage: Eukaryota > Metazoa > Chordata > Actinopteri > Cypriniformes > Gobionidae > Gobiocypris > Gobiocypris rarus. Next base: position 4,974,045 of record CM040913.1, on the reverse strand, counting down.
ATTTTCCTCTTAGTTTGTTCTACTAATGCCATTTGATCTGCTGCTTTTAGCATACTTCGCAGTTGGGAAGTTGGCATATCTGAACGTTTATAGTACATTAAAGGTTTTAGGAGATTTTGAGGGAATTCTTTGAGGTGGATCTTTTGTTGTGGTTTGAGAGCACAGTATTTCCTTTACATGTCTTGTCATCTCTGATAAGGACTCTTGGGAACAGACAAATTGTTATAAATTTAACAATTGCTTTTAAAGGACAAGCCATCGCCTCCAGTTGTCATGACCCATTTGGCACGATAATCAGTGCTTTAATTAACAAAGTCAGTTTAGAATATCAATTAGACCAGTTTTTGTCAGCATACGTGTCCTACTCCTTCCTGAATTAGCCATTTGTTGCGTTCTCTGTGATAATTTGTAGCTGTGGGCCAATAAATCTGATTATTTCTTCTCATATTAATGCAGCGAACACGCCTCTCTCGTTTCCAACAATATTGCCTCTCTAATGAGAGGTGAGGGTGAAAGTCTGCCTGAATCCAGGTTTGTTTTCGCTCTTGTTGCATTTGCAATGAATTTCTGCCGTGAGGAACGCTGGGATGTGAGCTGGTTGGAATGGCAAGCATCTGTATGAAAGCAACTCAACCTGGTCTGGCATCTCATTCTCTCCTGTCATCCTCAGCACATGTTAGGTGTGTTTCACACTACACCGCCATGACACATGCATGGACCGTGATCCTCAGGAAAACACGTTTGTTATTGTCGCTTATATGTAGGTGCACACAGAACTGGGACCTGGAAGAATTGAAATGGCTGTCATTCAAGAATTTCTTTAATACCCATGTTTCCTTCTGAATTGTTTTTGGTAAAGCCAAGTTAAGGTGCATTGTCGCCAGTGTCGGTCAGGTTGCTAGTGGGCGTTCCAACTACTGGGGGACTAGTAACATTTGTAAATGACACTCACGGTCACTGATGTTACTTTATGTTGTAGACAACAAATCAGTTGTTCTTTTCGACCGACCGGAAATCGCCCGCTCTCCATTGAAATTAATGGGATTGTGTTGCTGTGTCAATGTCCTTTTAAGCCGAGCTAAGACAACACTTTGACTTGTTGAAACGTATTTTTCCTTATTTAAATCCGTTGCATGTTGCAAATCCACAGATTTTCCTACACAAATTAATGCCGGAAATATGAAAAAAATTGCAGATTCTGTCTGTGCTTGCATGTCGATAATATATTCTGTGGATATTTTTACTCTGATATAAATTTTTTTTTTTTTAAATGTAAAAAATGAATACATCGTTGTAAGGCAAGTCAGTTCACTCAATGGGCATCTTGGTGCCGGTTTGTCAGTTCCATAAAAAAAATAAAAATAATTCAAACTAGATTTTTGCCATGCCACATTTAAGGTTTTGTACGAAATTCTTTCAATGCTTTTTTGTATTATTGATTTTAATTTTTGTCTTATAAAAACAACAACAACAAAAATATATATATATATATATTATATACAGGAAAAATAAGTATTTGAACACCTGTCTGTCAGCTAGAACTCTGACCCTCAAAGACCTGTTAGTCTGCCTTTAAAATGTCCACCTCCACTCCATTTATTATCCTAAATTAGATGCACCTGTTTGAGGTTATTAGCTGCATAAAGACACCTGTCCACCCCATACAATCAGTACGAATCCAACAACTAACATGGCGAAGACCAAAGAGCTGTGCAAAGACACTAGAGACAAAATTGTACACCTCCACAAGGCTGGAAAGGGCTACGGGGAAATTGCCAAGCAGCTTGGTGATAAAAGGTCCACTGTTGGAGCAATCATTAGAAAATGGAAGAAGCTAAACATGACTGTCAATCTCCCTCGGACTGGGGCTCCATGCAAGATCTCACCTCGTGGGGTCTCAATGATCCTAAGAAAGGTGAGAAATCAGCCCAGAACTACACGGGAGGAGCTGGTCAATGACCTGAAAAGAGCTGGGACCACCTTTTCCAAGGTTACTGTTGGTAATACACTAAGACGTCATGGTTTGAAATCATGCATGGCACGGAAGGTTCCCCTGCTTAAACCAGCACATGTCCAGGCCCGTATTAAGTTTGCCAATGATCATTTGGATGATCCAGAGGAGTCATGGGAGAAAGTCATGTGGTCAGATGAGACCAAAATATAACTTTTTGGTCATAATTCCACTAAACGTGTTTGGGGGAAGAAGAATGATGAGTACCATCCCAAGAACACCATCCCTACTGTGAAGCATGGGGGTGGTAGGATCATGCTTTGGGGGTGTTTTTCTGCAAATGGGACAGGGCGACTGCACTGTATTAAGGATAGGATGACCGGGGCCATGTATTGTATTGTGAGATTTTGGGGAACAACCTCCTTCCCTCGGTTAGAGCATTGAAGATGGGTCGAGGCTGAGTCTTCCAACATGACAATGACCTGAAGCACACAGGCAGGATAACCAACGAGTGGCTCTGTAAGAAGCATATCAAGGTTCTGGCGTGGCCTTGCCAGTCTCCAGACCTAAACCCAATAGAGAGTCTTTGGAGGGAGCTCAAACTCCGTGTTTTTCAGCGACAGGCCAGAAACCTGACTGAGAAGATCTGTGTGGAGGAGTGGGCCAAAATCCCTCCTGCAGTGTGTGCAAACCTGGTGAAAAATGACAGGAAACGTTTGACCTCTGTAATTGCAAACAAAGGCTACTGTTAGGGATGAAACGGTATGGAAATTTCACATCACAATTATAGCGACCCAAATTATCACGGTTATCAATATTATCACGGTTTTTTTTCAAATGAGATGAAAGTGTTCAAAAAGAACAGATGCACACACTGAAAGTTTTATATTTGAAAAATCAACAAACAACAAATAAATCGAGCAGCTCTATACACTTTTTTTAAGCAAGATTCTATTCTGTGGGATTTCCTTCCTTATATTGGCCGTCGTCAATAGCACCACATAATATAAAAATAATTTGGTGTAAATATAATTAATTAATTAAATATAATTAAATATAATTGTCTCTGTAAATATGTTCTCAACAATATTCTCGTTGGTGTTCTATCAGCTATGACACATTTAAATCTAGCATATTTTGTGTACAGCCCTAATGTATATTCATATTTTCAAATGATTTGACAGTTTTTGATAAAATATCAAAAATCCAAAAGGTGTGCATCATACCCGACACCTAGCCATTTTGAGCATTATGATTAAAAATGTGATTGACTCTTGTTTTACAGGAGGTTTCTGTGGGACTGGCGTTCCTTATTTGCTCCTTTGTTGAGATATTTCAGATGTGCAGAGCATAAAACTAAAGAAGTTTCTCCAGACGGCATCCTTTTCTTGTCTGTCTTTGTGTAACTTGTGGATTCTCAGCTTCCTCATTTTCCAGTATCGAATGTCAGAGTATGTCTACATAGTACATCCATCTCTTTAACTTTAAAAGAGCAAAATAAAAAAATCCTTTTTGTGATTCCTCCTTTAAATCTTTTCAGGTGGATTTTTATTTGGCAAGTATCAGGGCTAACTCACCCTAAACCACCCAAACCGTGGGAGAGTGGAGAGGAAGTTGTGTTTGCATTATATATGTTATTACGGTAGAAAGCTGAGTCATTATTAAGCATCTGTGAATTGAATGTGTTCTGTAGGAGCATAATGATAAAATGCTGATTCATTCAGAGAATTAAGTAGTTGAAGTTAATTATGTCCGGCTGCTGCAGAAATTACAAACGGATGGTATAATGGCCTTTGTGCTAAAATGAAGATCTCAGGAGGGAAAAATGCATTGAAATATAAAGTCATTTAAAACAGGTTAAAGGCCATAGTATAGAATTTAATGGTGAAGTATGTGAATTTTTTTCTTCTTCACAAACGAATTTCTCAATCTTTCAAGATAAAGTGTGTATTTCTGTGCCAGTTGCAAAAATAATGAAAACAAAACCGGTTTCCCCAAACATCTCTCATTGGTTGGATAAACAGAAGTGATAATATTCACGTGATTGGGTATGTTGAAGCAATGTTTTTGAAGGTGTTGTTTTAAAAATTGCTTGTTTGTAGTTGTTTCTACACATGTAAATTAGTAATGGGCGATATGAACGATATGCAATATAAACGATACAAATTTGGCCTACGATAGAGATTTTAATTCTATCGCGATAATGCGTGTTAATGACGCAATCTACCTGCGAAATTTTGTCCACGAGCTGCAACTGACTGCAACGCATCATCATCTTTAGTAAACATGGCTGAAAGCGAAACGGAGAAGCTGGTGACACAGCCATTATTTGGATTTAAGCCGTCCGACGAGCAGCAGCAAACTTTAAAGTGAACTGCAAAAGTTGACTCCATAGTGTGTGGGGGTAACAGTTCCGGCTAAGAGAGGTAACATGACTAATCTGTTCTACCACCTCACAACATTCACTTCAGGAGGTTTACCTTATTGGTATTTTGTATTATTTCTTATCATATAAGTTACCTCGTCGAAAAGACAAGTCGATTTTGTTTCTATTGAGAATGATTTCTCAAAATGGTGTGTGTGTGTGTGCTTATCCAGGGTGCCATGACAACAGTGCGAGTTATAGTTAAGCTGCCTTCACATGCTCTCAGAATTATCGTAAATACGAGTTTCCTAGGTCAAATTGCACAAAAAGGCACATGAACGCCCTCACATTTTGAAACTTGAATGCAATGACCTCGTAATAACAACTTCAGAAGTCAGAATTATCACATTTCCGAATGATCAAATAGCATGTGAAGGCAGCGTAAGCATGAGCACCGGCGGCTGCTGACGGCTGGCACTCATCACAGGAACGCGCAGAGTAACGGCCAAGCTCAGTATTTTGACTAAATAATAAGGTTTCTTTCTCGCAAAACCTCATATGCCTCCTGAACACTTTCCATAGATGGCGCGCGTCTCAATGTATCATTGCGTTTGAGGCTGGTCGCTGTTCACTGCCATAAGGAAGGAGCACGTGCAGGATGTTTTTTTGTTTTTTGTTTTTTTTCTGCTTTTGAGGTTCGTAAAATATAGAAGGACATAGAGCATTGGAACAACTAGGGTGAGTAAAATATGGCATTATTTTCCCATTTTTAGGGGAACTGTCTGTTTAAACTTAAGTCTCTTCAGCTAGTGTACTTGAATTGTATTTATCTGCAACATTATGTTGTATTAGTACAGTTTTGCACAATAAAGGTTTCTTTCTTTCTTTAAAAAAATACATTTAGCAGTTTGGCTTTCCTTAGGGTCTATGTAACCTGTTCTGAAATGGTTCTATTTTAATTGATATATCGCGATATATATCGTTATCACAAGAAGCTGCAATGTGGAAATCACAATATGGATTTTAGGCCATATCAACCATCCCTAATTAAAGCTACACTGTGTGATATTTTCCCCCATCTAGCGGTGAAAAGGTATATGACCATCCAGTGAATATTAGTTTCTGTTCCTCTCAATTCCGATTTCCGTTTTAACTCCTACGGTGGCTGATTTAGTCCAAGATTAATATGGCTTCCAGTTCGATCAAGTGATGAGGTTACTTTAGAAAACTATTATAATTTGCAGTTATTTAATTTGTCAGTTAACATGTAGGTTATGACATCTATGTGAAATGAATAATAGTTTTACCTTTTCGTTATTTTTTGCCATTTCATTGCTAACATCAGCGATCAGGTTCCCAGATGAATGCAAGCGAATCTTAGTAAAGTAACTTTTATCGGTGCTATCGTTATTCTGTATATTGTACGACATCACTAGCGTAAGGCAAAGTTTACATTGTAGGCTATATCAGTCTCAAGCAATCCCCCTCTTCACATTCGACACAGTGCCATCGAGTGTTAAAACGCCAAAGGCGAAGCTTGAATTTACGGGTATGTCCCTCTTTGGCTACTGTACTTTCAAGATGGAGGGCAACATGGCGACGCGCATTCGAACCCCTCACCCGTATGTATTTTCAATGGCATATTATACTCTTACAAGAATAGTTTATTACTTGAAAGAAGTAAATATACATTAATGAGCACATATTTTTGAAAGAACTAAGTGTTTTTAGCTAAGAATAAACTAAAAAAGTTACACAGTGTAGCTTTAACATTTTTATTTTAGTCTATTTCTGCCATCCAAATAAAGGCAGACTTCACTTAAAACCTTACAGAATGATTTCACAGCAAATCCTGAAGCAGCTCAGAGACGTGCAGATCTTTACCTGTTTGTCTCCAGACGCTGAAGAACGTGTTCGCTGTACTGGGATTACATGCCATCAGTCATGGCAACATTTCGACAGGCTGCCAGGGACGACTGCTGCCACCTGCCACTGAGTTAAAACTTCCAAATCCCTCTGAAGAAAAGCACGAGCACAATGTGTTTAGCTTGTGCAGAAATCATTTCAGTCAGGACAAGAATCACTTTTCCAGACGCCTGGGCAATGAACCATGTCGACAGGCCCTGACATTTCTATATGTTTTATAATACCGTCAACAGGATTAGAGTGCTGCGTTTTTCCCCCTGCCGTCTTGCACGCAGCACCACGTCTGTGACGCGAGCGTTTCGGTTTTAATTAGCGATCGATGCCCCAGACGGCTTTGTTGATTATATCGCTAATATCACCCCGAAAGGATCTCTGTTGAAATGTTACAATGACATTCAACATATGTTTTTGCATATCTGTGACTTGATACTTATCAGATATTTGTAATGCACATGTTGCTTAAAATAGAAGATGATGCTTTCCAGATGTTGAGCTCATAAGCAGATGTTTTTAATCTGTATTTTTGTCTTGTTTTTACAGTACACATATCTGAAGATCTTTAAAACAAGATCATTAGTTTGAAAAGTAGACTAGTTTTAATATTAAATCTAAAAAATGGTTTGTTTATGCTTTAAATAAGACGTTTTTACTTGAAAACACAGTCAAAATACTGATTTAGTTTACTGGGAATTTTTATGTGATGGATAAAAGCTCAATTTGATCATATTTAGGGCCCGAGATGGTGTGAGGACCCTATTGGAATTACTCTGTTTATTATTTGACATGAATTTCTCACAAATAACCCTTAGAATTGAAATTGAAATGGCAATTGTGGTTTGCACCATTGGTGACACCCCTTTTGCTAAGCCCCGCCTTAAAGATGTTACTGGCCAATCCTACCTTAACAACCATTGCCATCTATCATGAGAAAAGCAAAGTCAATTGAGGATACGTGTGTTTGTACTGTTTTAAACACTGTTTTATGAAAATTATCAAAAAAATTGTCAAAAGTTGTCGCCAGTTTTTATTTCCACTATTATATTATTTATGTTATTTCCTTTTCTATATACAGTACCGGTCAAAAGTTTGGAAACATTACTATTTTTTATGTTTTTGAAAGATGTCTCTTCTGCTCATCATGCCTGCATTTATTTGATCAAAAATACAGAAACAAATTTGAAATTGTGAAATATTATGACATTTTTAAATAATGGTAGGGTGTGATTTATTCCTGTGATCAAAGCTGTATTTATCATCATTACTCCAGTCTTCAGTGTCACATGATCCTTCAGAAATCATTCTCATATGAGGATTTATTATCATTGTTGGAAACAGTTGTGCTGCTTATATTTTTTTGCAACCTGTGATATTTTTTTTTTCAAGATTCATTGATGAATAAAAACCACCTTTATTAAAAATAGAAATCTTTTCTAACAACATAAATATTTTACTATCAATTTTATCAATAACAAAATTCAAAATTCAAATTCAGCATCACAGAAATAAATCACGTTTTAAAGTATATTAAAATAGAAAACCATTATTTTAAATTGTAACAATATTTCACAATATTACTGTTTTTTTTGTTGTATTTTTGATCAAATAAATGCAGCATAAGACACTGCTTTCAGAAATGGTAATGTTCCATGTCTCATATTTCATTAATAGGGTTCTTTCTCTAAAGCTGCAATAAGCAAAATTAGCTAAGGGGGCGGAGCTTAGCAAAGGGCCATTTAAATAATAATACAAATAATAATAGGCTAATTGTTTTCTAAGGTGGTGTGAAGTGTGACACACAGAAACCTGCAGTTTCTCACTGATTACGATGTAATCAGATTTTTCCGCTCTCGTTGTAGACGTATTGTAACCGTGACCTCCACTGATGATTTACACAGCAGGACGACGAACCCCCCCGTCTGTCTGTCTGTCTCTAGAGGTGCTGCCCCATTACCTGAGGGTATCAGTGAGCTTTCCAGACAAACGATTAGTCGCATTAGTCTCGTGGCCCGGCGGATCTTACACCGACTCGGGGATATCAGAGTATTTCCTACACTGTTTAATGAGGTGTGCGTTTCTGTGTGTGTGTGTGTGTGTGTGTGTGTGTGTGTGTGTGTGTGCTCTTCATAATGCATTACATTTCTGACATTAAAAATGAATGCCGGCCCTTTATCTCTCGGGTAATATCATGCCGTGAGAGGATGTTGTGTAAACCAGACGTCACACAGAGTTGTTATTAGAAGACCTTTTCTCAACAATAACAAAATAACATAAAAAAATTAGATGCTTGAAAGCAACCTTGTGTGTGTGTGTGTGTGTGTGTGTGTGGACTGGTAATCCCTACAGTGTAGGGGGATAGAAAATACGGTTTGTACAGTATAAAATGTATTACGCCTATGGAATGTCCCCACAAAACATGGAAACACAACGTGTGTGTGTGTGGACTGGTAATCCCTACGATATGGGGACAAAATGTCCCCACAAAGATGGCAATATCCAAAATCCTTGTCCTTGTGGGGACATTTTTTGGTCGCCATGAGGAAAACATCTTAAATCACACTAAGTGATGTTTTTTGAAAAAGTAAAAATGCAGCATGTCTCCTGTGATGGGTAGGTTTAGGGGCAGGGGCAGTGTGTGTGTGTGTGTGTGTGTGTGTGTGTGTGATGGGTAGGTTTAGGGGCAGGGGCAGTGTGTGTGTGTGTGTGTGTGTGTGTGTGTGTGTGATGGGTAGGTTTAGGGGCAGGGGCAGTGTAGGGGGATAGAAAATATGGTTTGTACAGTATAAAAACCATTACGTCTATGGAATGTCCCCATAAAACATGGAAACACAACGTGTGTGTCTGTGTGTTGAGCTGTAATTATTTTTTCGTTGCTTCGAGATTGATGGAATCGCCATCCGAAGACAACAGACATGTCCTCAAGAGCTGCGATTTCACGTTATCATCTGTTTCTAATCTTCTCAATTAAAGATATCAAAACAAAGTTCCCGCTCTGTGTCGCTGGCCTCCGCTCGCTCTCGTTTTGATCAGTCTCTGGCGTCGCTGTGTCTTCAGAGCTCTGGCTGAACAGGCAGGTTAGTAATCAGGTCAAACTCTTCATCTGTGATTCAATGCAAACGGACAGCCGCCTGGTTCTTCAGCATCTACGTCCTCTTCTGGGAGATGCTGGCTTGCCGTTATCTGACCGCTTTCATTTGTCAAACGCCCCCAGATCTCACCTGCCACCTGAGCCCCTCGACGCTTGAACAATACAGGTCAGCTGATGCTTGTGTGTGTGTGTGTGTGTGTGTGTGTTTGGGATGGAGGCGTGTCGTCTTGTTTCTTGCACACATAATTGAGAAAACATAATTTCGGCAGTCCATTACAAATCACACTGCACGACATGGATCTAATACACTTGGGTACAAGATGTTTGTGGACTGTATGATGACACCTGAAGCGTAGGCTATGACGCAAGTTAGCAGAAGAATAACATGTCATGAGCTTGCGCAAGTGGTAAACAATGAACGATAGAGAACGATGAATCGCACTTTGGCAATTGTGATTGTTTCGTGCGCTGAAAAAAAGAGGAGAAAGTAAACGAGGAGGATATGAAGGTAAAGGCTAAAAGAGGCCAACTTGGCATGCCAAGTTTGCAAATAGAGCTTGAGGTAATGGGTTTTAAGTTTTAGCACCATGTTGTGTTGATAATGGCTGGGCGATATGGCTAAAACATTATCAACCCTCTACAATGCAAGTAAATCATTCACATATGGGAGTAAATCTTCACTCTGGGCAACTAAACAATATCTATCATTAGCCATTGGCTAATAATAAATGCTTAGGTTTTACTCGCCAGTGCGTGTCTAAGAGGCTAAGAATATGTTTAGCATAGATATAAGTTCACTCTCCGCTAAGCGATCTGTTCAGTTCAGCTAAATGGATATGCAGCGTAACTGTATCTGACGTTCTGTAACCTTTAGTGTGAAGGTGCACAACTTGCCATCGCTTTGAGAGAGAGCTGTTTCACTCTCAATACACACACAAAGAGAGACAACGCAGAATCGTCGCGCTACATGTAAACCATATTACTCTTTCGCTGTAGAATGATGTGTATGACGATCTGCCGGAAGTTAGTTATTTTAGTCTTAAATATGGATATTTTTCTTACACAAATGCATCACTTCACTTCAGAAGGCCTTTATTAACCCCCGGAGCCGTGTGGAGCAGTTATATGATGGATAGATGCACTTTTAGTGACTTTTAAAGTCACTGCCATTATAAAGCTTTGGACATTTTTTAATATAACTCCGATTATATTCGTCTGAAAGAATAATGTCATACACACCTAGGATGACTTGAGGGTGAGTAAATCATGGGGTCATTTGGATTTTTGGGTGAACTAACCCTTTAAAGGCAGAGTTTTGCTGAAGTTGTAGAAACCAGGGCCCGTATTCATAAAGATTCTAAGAGTCCTCTCAGAAAACTCCTAATTTAGCTTAAAAACTTTTACGTTGGAGTCTTAGCTTAAGAGCTATTCGGGACTGATCTGAGAGCAACTCTTAACAAGGAAAATACAAAAACTTTTATCTTAGTGAAGAGGGGCCATAAAAAAGATGGAAAAAGAAAAAGAAGTCCAACTAGAAGAAAAAATAAAAAAATTAGAAATTTTACATGCAAACAACCCATCAGAAACCATCCATCAAGAATTAAGAGAAAATAAATATTTGCTTAATGAAATAATAAACAAAAGAAACCAGTTTCTTATTCACAGACTTCATGAGACTTTCCACCATGGCAACAAATCCGGTAAATATTTAGCCAGTCAAATCAAAAGAAATAAAGAAAAAACAGCTATAACCTCTATTAGAAACTCAGCAGGGAAGCTAACCAATTCACCAATTGAGATAAACAAAATATTTGAAGAATACTACACACAATTATACTCATCGGATCTGGACCCAAACCAAGAAGACATAAACCAATTCCTCGATAACACCCTTCTACCTAAACTCAACCCGGAACAAATTAATTCTCTCGAATTACCAATCACTGAAAAAGAACTCCACTCTGCGCTCAATCACATGCAAAATAATAAAGCACCAGGACCGGATGGCTTCCCTGCTGAGTTCTACATTCATTTTTGGTCAACTTTATTCCCACTATTCAGTAGAACAATAACAGAAATAAAACAAAATGCTAAATTCCCATCCCACATGAACACAGCGCTTATATCACTCATCCCTAAACCTAACAAAGACCACACCCTCACATCTAACTACCGTCCTATCTCACTTATAAATGTTGACATAAAAATTATTAGCAAAGCATTATCCCATAGAATTGAAAAAATCATACCACATATCATCCATCCTGATCAGACCGGCTTTATAAAGGGTAGACACGCATCCAACAATACTACTTAGATTATACAATTTAATACATTACTCATCAGTACAACAGAAAGATACTCTCATTGCCACATTAGACGCAGAAAAAGCTTTTGATAGGGTCAACTGGAAATTTTATTCACCACACTACAAAAATTTGGCTTTGGAGAGTCATTTATTAACTGGATCAAGATTTTATACACATCACCGTCTGCCACAGTCACAACCAATGGACTAACATCACAAAGCTTTGCACTGCACAGGGGGAGGCAAGGATGTCCACTCTCTCCATCTCTATTCACCATTTTCATTGAACCCCTAGCAGCAGCCATCCGCCAAAACCCATCAATCAAAGGTATTGAAACACCACAACAAACACATAAAATCTCACTTTATGCAGATGATATTCTACTATTTATACAAGAACCTCTAGTATCTTCTCAAGAAATAATTAAAACAATCCAGTCTTTTTCAAAAATCTCAGATTACGCAATAAATTGGAACAAATCATCCATCCTCCCTTTACATAAAACCAAATGGGATGTGGCACCCCACCAATCACCCATACCTATATGTCATGATCATATCACTTACTTAGGCATCAAGATTTCCTCCAGACTGTCAGAGTTGGTAACACTAAACTTCACACCACTGCTAAAAAAAATAGAAGATGACTTGCTTGATGGCTCAACCTTCCAATCTCCATAATTGGCAGGATAGCAGCAATAAAGATGACAATTTTACCAAAAATCAATTATCTATTCTCAATGATTCCAAGCCACCCCCACTCACCTGGTTTAAATCACTAGACTCCATTATCACTCACTTCTACTGGAAAAATAAAACGCCATAGGATAAAACTCACTACACTACAAAAAAACAAGGCTCAAGGAGGACTAGAAGCACCAAATTTTTATTATTACTCGATAGCTAACCAACTGCAATACATATACAAATGGACCCACCCCACCCAATCCGATATTATATGGCTAGATATAGAACAATCACTATGCAAAGAATTAAATATAGCTGACATACCATTCCTCACCAAATCAATCAAACAACACACATGTTTTAAGGCTGTAACTATAGCTTCCACTCTGACAGCCTGGTGGAAATTTCACCAAATCACAAATTCTATACTAGCTCCATCTACCGCACCCCATTGTGGAACAACCGCGACTTCATAAGCAATAAAAAAATACTGAACTTTCGCACATGGGCTGAAAAGGGTATCACTCATATTAACCATATCTTCAAATCCAACACATTAACAACATTTCCGCATTTGGCCCAGGAGTTTGGCATTAGGAGCAATGAATTTTTAAAATACTTACAACTCAAATCTTCTGTTCTGGCAAAAATAAACATTAGAGCCACAAATTTAGATCTCCCACCAGCAATATCAGACTTAGTTAACATTTCCTCCCCAAAGAAACTTCTCTCTAAAATATACAAAATCATTTCAAATCAACTTCAGACCATATACTTACCAACAATAAAATGGGAAAACGATCTCTCAATAGCTCCTGATGCCAACTTCTGGACCCAAATCTGTAAAAACATCTATTTCATGTCCAAAAATGCTAATCTTCAATTAATACAATACAAAACACTTCACAGAACACACTACACGGGCAATAGATTAGCTAAAATGGGTTTCACATCAGAAGTTTGCACACATTGCAGTCAGAAATCTACAGATACATACATTCATGCAACCTGGCACTGCACTCCAATCAAACACTTTTGGGAAGAGGTCACACAGTCACTATCCACTATAGTGGGCTGCCACATCCCACTATCGCCCTCTCTTTGCTTGCTAGGGGACCTCACAATAATTACAGATAAAACTATAAACTTTAAAACTCTCCTCATAGCCCTAACCATCGCCAAGAAAACTATCCTCATGAACTGGAAAACTCGTAACAACATACACATTAACCACTGGAAAAATCTTCTCACCGACTTCATTACAATGGAATACACATCTCTACCCTATAATTACTCATCTGAAAGCGACCTCTGCCATCCAACACTTTCTGACCTCTTACAACTTTGAATCCCTTCTCTCTCCTTAAACTCCGACTCCTCCCACCTCTTAATCAACCCATGGATATTACTGCATAGTTCTTATTATTGTCATTATTGTTTCATTAATGTTATTGTTATGGTTGCTATTATTTATTATTATTTTTATTATTGTTGTTGTTTTCATTGTTGTATTTGCTCTCATCATCATCATCATCATCATCATCATCATCATCATCATCATCATCATCATCAACTATTATTATTGCTGTTTCGGAACTTCTAACCTGGTTTTCATTGTCACCACTACTACTATAGTTAAATCAATTTGATTATTTCTAATTTTCCCCCTAATCTTTTCATGTGTTTTTAATGCATCACAATGTAGAAGAGAAATGTGTCTACATTGAAAAACCTCATAAACACTCAGGCAGGCAAGACAGGCGAGAAGTGGTTTCTCTAGGACAGCATCTCTGTCCCAAGTTGAGACACTGCACAATGTCTCCCTTCTTTTAATGCACCTTAGACACTACACACAACATAAAAAAAAAAAAAAGAAGTATAGGGACTGAAAAGATGTGGGGGGAGGGTTATCTTATATTATTATCATACTATGTGAAATTAATTGATCCATTGAAAGTGGTGACAATAATAAATATTACATAGGAAAAAAAAAAAAAAGGGACACTGATTAATACAATGATGACGGCGATGGTGAGAACGAAGATGAAGTGATGGTAGTGATAATACAATAAATAGTAAATGGGTAATTTTGCTTATGAATACACACACACACCCACACTCACACCTACACTCACCCACACACGCCTATACATTTACACACTTTTATTTCACTTCTAGAATTATGTAATTACTTGATTGTCAATTACTGCACTATTGTGGTTTGTATGTCTGTATGTTAAATAAAATAAAAAAAAAAAAAAAAAAAAAAAAAAAAAAAAAAAAAAAAAAAAAAAGAAGCGGGACACAGACCGTTGCTACGTATATTACAGTCTTTTGAAGACCGTGATTGGTTGGTTGTCCAAAAGGGGAAAAAGAGCGCTTTTAAGTATAGGGTCTATTTTAAGCCTTCACTTTGAAATTACAAGCAAAAATTGTCCTATTTTACCGTTCTCTCTCTCTCTCACACACACACACACACACACACACACACACACACACACACACACACACACACACACACACACACACACACACACACACACACACACACACACACACACACACACACACACACACACACACACACACACACTGCCTGCCCCTAAACCTACCCATCACACACACACACACACACACACACACACACACACACACTGCCCCTAAACCTACCCATCACACACACACACACACACACACACACTGCCCCTGCCCCTAAACCTATCCATCACACACACACACGCACACACACACACACACACACACACACACATACACACACACACACACTGCCCCTGCCCCTAAACCTACCCATCACAGGAGACATACTGCAGTTTTACATTTTTCAAAAACATCACTTAGTGTGATTTATAAGACCTGTTTTCCTCATGGGGACCAAAAATGTCCCCACAAGGACAAGGATTTCGGATATTGCCATCTTTGTGGGGACATTTTGTCCCCATACCGTAGGAATTACCAGTCCACACACACACACACACACACACACACACACACACACACACACACACACACACACACACACACACACACACACACACACACACGTTGTGTTTCCATGTTTTATGGGGAAATTCCATAGGCGTAATGCATTTTATACTGTACAAACCGTATTTTCTATCCCCTACACTGCCCCTGCCCCTAAACCTATCCATCACACACACACACACACACACACACACACACACACACACACACACACAGCCCCTGCCCCTAAACCTACCCATCACAGGAGACATGCTGCAGTTTTACATTTTCAAAAAACATCACTTAGTGTGATTTATGACCTGTTTTCCTCATGGGGACCAAAAAATGTCCCCACAAGGACAAGGATTTTGGATATTGCCATCTTTGTGGGGACATTTTGTCCCCATACCGTAGGGATTACCAGTCCATACACACACACACACACACACACACACACACTTATATACATATTTATATATATGTATATAAATCCTTTTATTATTTACCATGCTGTTAATTTCCTATAAGGTATTTGATTGGCTTTGAATTATAAACATCATTCCACTCTTTCCAATTACACTAATTACTGGCATGTCTATTTAGTTGGTGGTTTGAAAGTTGGGTTTAATGCAACAAACATGATCCAGCATGATCTAATCTATAGTGTCTAATTAAGTTACTGTCATCCATTGTCTGCAACACATTTCTTCTCCCTCTTCTTCTTTCTGCCATTTTCTCCACTGCTAAAGAAACTCTTAAGCCTCTTAAAAGTCCTCGTCCGTGCCAAGCAAATTTGACCTTAAGACCTCTTTTAAGGGTTAAGATGCTTTCTGATTTACTTTTTTCTTTACTAGGATTTTTTTTCATTTTAAGAGTAAACTTTATTTCATTATTTAGTTTACTTTTATTGTCAGAACATGATAAACACTTGCCAAACTGGTGAACGTTTCAACAAACTCGGATGCAACGGCCATATTTGAACCTCTCACTGTACGACGGACCACCGTTTAGGACGACCACAGAAATCTCACGATTGGTCATCTTTCACGTGGGACAGCGCAAAATCTTATAATGCCCACCGGGAATTACCCTGTTTTGAGGGTGTAGAAAGGGTGTTAAATCAACAGGGAACACCATGAATTGGTGGTGTGTCTCAGTCAATTCCTTAGTTCAGTTGAATACATCTATTTTAGTCTTTAAGTGCCCTTAAATGTCATTTTAGGATTCTGAAGGCGTCACATTTCGTCTTGACTAATTGTCCTCTTCACTCTCGTATCGGGAAGCATTTTCAGGTTCACACAATCCCTTTTTTTCCATGTGATTTCATGTTTTATACTGTATAATCAAGGTCTCATTTTTACACTCTCTTTTGTCTGGGAGTGAGCGTTGGATCGCACCGTTTTCCATTTACCGTGTGAGAAACCGGTTTGGGGCAAAGTTTGACCAGATTGAAATCTGTGAAATTCCCTTCTGTGGAGGGGAAAAAAATAGCCATCATCAGCCATTGTCACCTGAAAACCCACATTTCTCGCTCCTGCTATTGTGTGTTTTCTCATCTTTGGGTTTGTATCTGGCTGGAAATTGATAAGCCAGAATCCCTGACAGTCCAAAAGGCTTTGAGTGTACGTGTGTGTGTGTGTGTGTGTGTGTGTGTGTGTGTGTGTGTGAGGAGGGGATACAAGCAGCATTTTTGTTTATCTTGCTCTCCTTTTCCAGATGGCGCTCAGCAGAAAGAATCCACTTCTTGACATGCTCTCTTTCTCTCCCTCATTATTGGCCGGCTGTGGGCTTTTGCAGAAAACCGGCTGAGTTTTTGGGGACAGACTCCGACGCCGAGTGGGGTAGAAGGCGTTTCTCGCCAAGAGGAGTGAAAGCACAGGATGTTTGGGTTTAAGTGTGTCTATAAACATTCAACCTCTTTATTTTCACTCAAGTGGCTTGAGAGATCCATTACTAGTAATGGATATTTACACGTTTTAATACATCAGTGATGCCGCAATCCTTTTACAACAATCACAAGCCAATAAATCAATAGCCTGATTTATTCAAAACAACCCAGAGTCATTTGTGCCTTAAGTGTGGAGGCATTTGTTGTGTGTGTTGTTTAGAAATGGCATGCGACAGGCCTCTACTGCACGATTCCTCCTAGCGGATGTCTATTTCTAACAAACACCGTAGCCTACAGCAAATCTCCTTCACCATTGGCGGTAATCATGGTCTATTTTTGAACAGACATGCTCCTGGAGATCTTCCTTCCTGCAGAGTTGAGATCTGGCTGTAATCAAACACACCTGAACTAGCTAATCAACGGTGGCGTCTTAATTTGCATACTTGCACAAAAAGTTAGTACATTCTTTTGAGTAGACCGTACACCAGCATTGGGACACAATGTCAGATGAATTTATCTCATTGTTTCCACTTGTATGTGAACATAAGCATTAGCTTAATGACCTTTTTGATACCTTTTCCGCTTGCATGTGAACGTAGCATTAGCTCGATGACCTTATCAGATAAGCTGTTTTAATTCAGAGGCTGCATCCATTGTAGGATGCATACTTCATAGGCCACGCCCTCTTAAAGTCCACAAAGGTGCGACACCAAGGCTGAATCTGAAATCACCCCCTATACCCTCAAATAGGGCATTAATTGAGGGCACAGCAATTTTTAGTGTCCGAAACCATAGTGGACTTCATCGAGTGAACTCATTCAATCCCACAATGCACTGCAATAATGATTTAAGGGGCGATTTCGGATTCAGACCAAGTGTTGGACGTTCTAGCCGTGACAGCTGCCGTGAACAAGTGGCAGTTATGTTTGTACTGGACTGGAAAAAAATGATCTTCAAACAAAATATGTTCACCTTGGTTCATTTATATACGTAATAAAGAGTATAAACTGTCTATAAAATTGCATCTTGGGAAGATATGTCAACATTTGAACAGATTTAAAGTGTTTTCTTTTATAAACATCTGTATCGTTAGATATGCTTCGCTCAAAAAGATCCAGTCGTCGCCGTGTGTTAGAACATTCTGCCCTATCATCCACCCTGCGTGACGTGATGGCATGTGATGTTTTTTGCTAGTTTCAGCCAGACGCAGTTCTCATTTTCAAGTCCAGCTCCACGTTGTTTAAATAGCAAATGCACTCGAGCCCATCTGTTCACCCAAGGGCGTGCTGGTCTGAAAATGAAGTGTGTTGTTGGCGCGTTGCTCTTCTGAGGAACTGAAAACGGCTGTGCCATTAACCAACAAAAACCTGCTCTAAAGTCAATATGCAGTATTTTTTGTGTTATTTAAAGGGTGTGTTAGTAATGTGCATTTACAGGCGAGTGAAAAACGCTTGTACACAATATTTATTACTCACACAGGGACGAGCAGCTCTGGAAAAGCGTATTTCCGCTTGCAAATTCCACCATGTAAACAGCAAATCCGCCATGGTGCGAGCGCAACTGGCTTTTAAAGGGAATGGGAGATGAGACTCTGATTGGTTTATTGCATGTTACTCCCAAAACACACTCATGGCTCATTAAGAGACGAGGTACAACCCTTTTGGACCATGCGCCTGGCACGGTGACCGTCGTTAAACTAGCAAAAGTGGATTCGGACACGCCCTAAGTGCACCTGCAAATGCGCTTCAGATCATGCGCTCAGAACGTTAAAATAGGGCTCCTTATTGCACATAGTCTCCATTTGCATATACATATTAGTTTTGGTTAAAGGGTTAGTTAATTCCTAGACCTTTCCTAGAAAATTTAAAGACCTTCATTAATCTTAAGAACACAAATGGAGATATTTTTGATGAAATCCAAGAGCTCGGCCAATGGTAAGCCGGCGTTCTGGAAGCGCTGCACTGTTCAAGTTACATCAACAGCGTTAGAGTCTGACACGGGCTATAGAAATCGTTGAATAGTTGAAAAAGTATTCTCGTCGGTTCATAAAATTAAGGTTGAACCACTGGAGTCACATGGACTATTTTTACTACCTTTCTGGACCCTGAAAGTGTTAAATAAATCGCTGTCTACGGAGGGCCAGAGAGCTCTCAGAATTCATCAGAAATATCTTCATTTGTGTTCTGAAGATGAATGAAGGTCTTACGGGTTTGGAACGACATGGCGGTAAGTCATTAATGACAGAATTTACGTTTTTGGGTGAACTAACCCTTTAATGCATTGCTTACAGGTATATATTATATATATTGGAGAACCAGTAAGAGTTGTGTATTCTTCTGAATATAGCATTGTTAATATGATGCAAATTGGCCCGCAGCGCTACTTTCCTGCAGAGTTTAGTTTCAGGGCTAATCAAGCACCTGTCCTAATCAAGGTCTTGTGGTTCAAATGTGTGTTCGTACAGGGCTAGAGCTGAATGGAGCTCTAATGGAGCATTTGGTAAATAGGAATGTGCTAGATCTGTAGAGTATTCACAGACGTAACGTAGCATGGACTCTCAGCAGAAAGGGTGTGTACTTCTGCTCCAGAGCGTAATGCCTCGGTCACACAGGGCATCGAACTTCCTTCAGAGGTCTCTGTGTGTGCTCATCCATGTCTCTTCCTTTGCTTTGTGCATTTATTGGCTGTCTAACTAGCCGTCCTGCAGGTCATCAGGTGCTGTTTGGCTGTTCTGATCGAACAGGTGTTGGTCTGGCTAATTTTTCCGGCTTTTGTATTGATAGACGATCGATGGGTCCGTCAGATAAGGAGAAGCGTGTCACAGGCCACCGATCCCAAAAGCTTATCTTCTCGTTCCACCAGTAGCACATTTCTAATGAGTGGTAGAAACCCTCAGAACCATTATTGAGCTTTTTGGCTGCCGATATGTTGACTCTGTTGGGAGGGGTGTTTGTCTCAGGTGATTGTGTTTTTGTGGTTGCACTGACTGAGGACATGTCATGTCATTCTCGAGGTAAGTTAGTTGGTGACCCTCTTGGTAATTCCCCTGGTTTATATATGGCCTTTATGATTCCACTCAAAAATTAAATTTGCTAAATAATTGTGGAATCTAGCTCTCTATAGACGACTAGTGTCTGTGAATATTACACCACAAAGAGACTATTTAAATATGAATTCTGCATGTTCTCCATGTCTCTGTGTGAATTAATTTCTCCCACACACACACACACACACATGTTGTGTTTCCATGTTTTATGGGGACATTTCATAGGCGTAATGCATTTTATACTGTACAAACCGTATTTTCTATCCCTCTACACTGCCCCTGCCCCTAAACCTACCCATCTCTCACTCACTCACTCTCAACACACACACACACACACACACACACACACACACACACACACACACACACACACACACACACACACACACACACTGCCCCGGCCCCTAAACCTACCCATCACAGGAGATATGCTGCATTTTTTTCATTTTCAAAAAACATCACTTAGTGTGATTTATGACCCGTTTTCCTCATGGGGACCAAAAAATGTCCCCACACAAGGACAAGGATTTTGGATATTGCCATCTTTGTGGGGAAATTTTGTCCCCATACCGTAGGGATTACCAGTCCACACACTCACACACACACACACACACACACACACACACACACACACACACACACACACACACACACACACTGATGCCTCTCCCGTCTCACTATATGAGGACATGAATACATGAACTTTGTCACCAGAGCCGCTCTGAGAGTCACTTCATTTGGAGTTTCATCTGAGAAAACCTATCACCATATCATAAAAACACCGAAACTCAAAGGTCTTCACAGCAACCTGTCAAAATAAAATTGTGACACAGATATATTTCTGTTGCACAGTACAATTTAGCTATGTCTCAGTGTAATAATAATACTAGCACTAATAATAATAATAGATACAGTAGATAGCCCTATTATTATTAACACATTTTTTTAAAAGAAATAATCAATTTATATTCAATGTTTTAACAGTAAAGCTCTGTTGTGCAGCACTTTTTTTTGACAAAAAAGTTAAATTTCATATGATTAATTACATTATTTATTTTAATACCATACAAATACACAGAATAAAAAAAGTGTTTTAGTTTTTATGAATTCTGTAAATTAGACATGCTTTTTGATTATTAAAATGTAATTTAATTAAACCATTAAATCGAATCCAGAAAACTTAAAACTTTGGTAAAAATAAAATGGAATTTGAGAAAAAAAAAAAAACATATTTCAAAGATGTGATGTAACAGCATAAATCATTAAGAGTTTCTTATTTTATCTGTGTTAACTGTGTTGAGTTTGATGGTTGTATTGTTGAAGTTGGTGGCAAATCAGTTTACCTAACGGGATTAATAAAGTTTTCCAATCCAATAACGCATTGATGTTCATAAACGTAATTTTTGTAAATTTTTTTAATAAATTGTTTTTAAATTGATTTTAAATAACTCGACATGCTATTTGATTAATACAATTTATTTTAACCATTAAAATGGAGTTTAAATATTAACTGCATGGGAGAAAACATTTAATCCAGAAAAATTTAAATGGAAACAATGGAATTTGGGAAAAAATAGAATTTCATAGTGCTCTAAACATGACATTTTTGTTAAACCTTTAATAAATTGTTGTCAAATTGAATGAGTTTCATTATTATTTGAATTAATTAAACATGCTTTTTGATTAATACAATTTAATTTAATTAGTTGGAGTCAAACCCCCAAAAGTATGTACATTTGAGGACAAGACCAGGAATATGTTTGGAATAGCATACTACACACGACCATACAACATTTTCAATTACATAGTATAACGTGCACATCATGCACAATTTACCAAAATATGCATTTCCGTCAAATATGTGGTCAACAGTGTGGCATATTACTGTTGCTGCATGCCTACTGTTTACATACTCCTTAAAAAAAAACATTATTCCAATCCAAAAAATGTGTGTGGCTAATAACCCAATTGCCTCTTCTCCTTTTTTACAGCCACCATGTTGAGTGTTTCTCTCATTAATTTTTCATTGAATGGTCTGTTTCCTCCTCATACCCTCTCCAGCTGTGAAGAAGACTTTGATTTTGGTTTGTTCATGTCACCATAGTGTTAGCAGGTGTCCCAGCAGCCCTTATGAATTATCCTTCATGGACCAATGAAGTGTCAGTCAAGCTCAAACGAGTCCACGTTATTCAAGCTAAGTCTGAAATGGTTTCTATTTCTGCAGGTTGCGGCATGTTCAGAATCATTTAGGCAGGTTGAAGTTTTTATTGAACAAAAGACATCTACAGGTTGACCGCATCTTCACGGAGGAGCGAGTTCTGTAAATGTAGCGAATCAAAACACCGGGTTCATATTCAGGATTGTTGAGTGTAGGCTGGTAAACCACAGGGATCTTGCATTTACATGAAGCTTCAGTGTGTTAAAGTGTCTGGGCGGGAAAGTCACTTGCACAAGGCTTTCATATCCCTTCAAACGCTCTCTCTCTCTCTCTCAGATGCCCTTTACTACCCCTCACTAGTTCGGCGTCAGAAATCCTCTCAGATTTGAGGGCAGCGGCTCACAGCTACATACACGCTGAAGAAATTTCGTTCAGAATCGAGAGGAGTTAGTAAGCGATGACTCTTTGGCTCATGTTCTCGTTTGGTTTCAGCCTCGTCCGCTCGCTGTCCTTTATAAATATTCACACGCTTGCATTCACAGACCACAAACTGTGAATCCGTGAATTCACTTGACACTCCAGCGAGTAGTAAGGTTTGATCCTTCTTTCACTTGGCTCTCGCACCTTCTAATTTCTTTCTCTCACTTTAGTTATTTTTTTAGTATGGAATCTCCTGTGGATTTCCACTCTATCCCGAGGTTTGCCTGCAGACTGGACTGTTTTTTCCCACTATATAATTTCCTTCATCACACCATTACAGACTACTCTTCGTCTTCCTCGCATCATTTATTGCATTTGTGTGAGGTTGAGATTACACTGCAAAAATTATTTTATTAATCAGTCTTTTTGCCTTGATAATCAGTAAAAATATTTAATCACCCCTAGAAGATAAATGGACTTGTTTTTGGAGGATTTATAATGAATTTACTTAAACTGTTCTCTAGAACTTGTGAACACTGACTCTGTACTTCTGCCTACGTCAAGCACGAGCATTTGTGCTTATAAAACTAAAACTTTTTTTTTTTTAAATGGCTGATCGTTTGGTTAGATCAGACCCTTATTCATCGTCTGGTGTGGTTTAAAGCCCTTTGAAGCTGCACTGAAACTGTCATTTGAGCCGTTTGGTGTCCAGTGAAGTCCATAATATGAAGGAAAATCCTGGAATGTTTTCATCAAAAACTAGGGTTGGGCGATGTCCCCTAAATTGGCAGTTGACGATGTTTACAGTAAAACATTGCGATGGACGATTATATATATAGTAAATTTTCAGCAAAAAGCTTATTTAAAAGTGAACTAAACCTTAAAATTCCAGTGAAAACAAGTATGGTACCATTCCAAAGTTTGGGGTCATACGATTTTTTTAAATGTCATCGCTTATACTATTTATTTGATCAGAAAATACATTCAAAACAAACAATGTGTGAAATATTATTACAATGTAATTGTAAAAGTTTCACTTTTGTGTTTGGGGGGCACCTTGGGGTATCATTTATATAATTAAATTATAATAATAATAATAAAGGAATTGAATAATTAAAGGATTAAAAGAGATTTAAGGGAATAAATAAATAAGAATAGTAAAATAAGTTCCAGGTCTAATTGTAGTAGACTAATGAAGTAATACATTTTGATTTTGCAAACTTTTTTTTTTTACCTTGTCGTCACATTCATTTATGAATTGCATGAATGATAAAAAAAATTCAGTTCAAAACTTCATAAAAAGTTGAGTAGTTTGCATCACTGGTCTATTACTGTCGGTAGCTGAACATTTCTATCATAAAACAGACTTGCATCTTCTTTCCACAAACTCCCGTTGGTTTGTGACAGGATGACAGTAAACGTCTTTGATTTGATTGGCCATCTCGATTGACGCTGACGAGCGCTGTTAAATCACTGAGGTAGAGCAGCCTAAAAAATTTCACTTAAAAAAAAAGTGTCATCCTAAAAAAAAATCGTCTTCACTCATTCTACACTAAAAGAAGAAGACAAAATAAGAAAATAGGAATTCTATTATTACTATATATATATATTTTTATATTCAGATAAAATGATTGGCTCTGGTATGGGGGGGTATCCGCCTCTGGTATCCGCCTATGAATGTAATTGATTCATGTGAAGCTGAATTTTTAGCATCACTCCAGTTTTTAGTTTCACATGACCTTTAGAAATCACTCTATGCTAATTTGCTGATCAAGAAACATTTATTATTAATTATGTCTTTTTTTTAAGGATTCTTCAATGAATAGAATGTTCAAAAGAAGCTCTTTTAAAAAAATAAGAAATCTTTTGTAATATTAGAAATGTTTACTTTCACGTTTAATGCATCTTTACTGAATAAAAGTATCAATTTCTTTTTTTGAATATACTGACCCTAAACATTTCAATGGTAGTGATGCGTATTGTTAACGTAGTATAGAATTACTTGAGCGCTAACGTTATGTTCACACTGCCCACCCCCGTGTTGAGACGCTCTTTAGACGGCTTGACGCTTGTAGATAAGGGACAGATTGAAACCGTATTTGTTTGGCATTTGCATTGGCAGCTTTTAATACCATGTGAGCCTTGAGTGATTTTAAACAGGCTGCTGTTAGCTGATTGATAACATTTACCGTGACATGGCTGCGGTTCCACTGGGGCTGCAAATGAAAGGATGAAGCAATACTGCACATCACTGAAATCCAGCACTGGGCCCAATACCGAGCCCTGGGGGACGCCGTAATGGCTGCGCGTACCACAGATTTCTTTCTCTTGCACTGCTGAAGCTAATGGTGCGGCGTTTGGGAGAATGTCCGAATCTCACATTACTCACAATCTGCCTCTCTAATGGCTTTTCAACGTTTGAAATCATTTTAAGTGCTAAAACAAGCTCTCAGCAGCTCGTCGATTAGGGCATCAGCAGACTTGTAATGAATGTCTGCGTTATTGTTTTTTTTTTGTTTTTATATGGAAACATTGATATCTGAATCCATGCCGTGCTCTTTGAGGCAAATGGTCAGTTCAAGAAGTTTAATCTAGTTTAACCAAGAGCTGGTCAAACTGCTGAATCATGCATATTTAAATGAAGCTGCTGTCATAAACGGCCTGGAAAATTGCACCGTGCAAGATGAAATGTGATTTGCATAATTCCTTTTAGTGAATCAGGTGCGAAAACAACACATGTTGAGGTTATTAGCAGGTGCAATTCATTCTTAGTATTGCTTTTCCTCCTTTCATTCTCTGTTTTTGCAAGATGTGTTGACACTCTGGGAATGACTTGTGGACAGATGTGGTCCAGCTTTGCTCCTTGTTGACGGACTCCCGCTGGTTTTGGCTCAGGTACCAGTCTGGGAATCATCACATCCAACACCTGTTCCTCTGCTAAGCACCTTCTTGTCTTTCTGAATGATTTGCTCTCTCAGGGAGAAATTTCAGGGAGGCTTTATCTGACTCTTTCTCTCCCTCAATCACTCCTCCTTCGCTTAAGCTCATTAAATGTTTCCGAGAGAATAGGAAATCAATGGTGCGTATGGTGTGAGAACTTTTTTTCTTGATTTGTTTTACCCTGTATTTATCTTTCACATATCTCTCTGTCTTTTGGTTTCTGTCTGTTTGTCAAGATAAAATTACTTGAAGCAAAGTTGCATAAGATAATGAAGCATGTAAATATTAGTTTTTCGTTGAACTATCCCTTTTTGCAAATAAGTTTATGCTGAAAGCAAGAAAAAACGAGACACAAATACTGATAAAGAAATGTGTTTTTTTTCCAGCTTCTCCCACTCATCCTCCTCTGGGGCGAACGACTGTAAGGTAGGAACATGGTTGTTTTCAGATGCGCTCTTTATCTTGTTGGCAGACGAGCCACGGCTTGGCGGCCCGTCCGGTGTTTGTCTCTGAAATGGTTATGCAGCACTTGGTTAGGTTCCCGCACAACCTTTATTCATCCTGACACACATCAGACTTCTGGATCGCAGTGGAAAGAGCCGCTGGAAGGAAAACGAGAATGTGTCGGATAGCTTAAAATGTTCATTGTTTCCCCGCTCTCGTTTAATCATCCGTACCGGCTCTCTCAGCGCTGAGCTGGGGGTTTGATAAGTCAGGCTAGTGGATGATGACAGTATGCTAAACTGCCTTTCTGAAGTAACTGAAATCAGGCTTCTTCCTTAAGATTACATTAAATGCAACTTGACCCTATTTACGTTCTCTTTACTTCATGTCCTTGGTCTTAGAGTAGCATGATAAATTGTGCACAATAAGCAAAAACGAACTAGAAAATATAGCTGCAAGCAGAAATTATCGGGGTTCAAGCGTTTTAAGGCCTAAATGGCATTGTGTTTTATCAGAGATGGACAGCCAATACAGGCAATTTACTAAGGAAATACATGGTATGGTCCAATTTCCATAAAAGTTTGCATGCATGTTTAGAATCATATGTTCCATGTGCTCACCTATTTTGTGAAGTTCTGGGTTTTCGTTTAGGAATGATAGGCTTTTGGGTAGATCTGACCACGCATGTTTTCTAAAGGACCCAGCTATAGCTATCCAAGGGCCAAAGTTCAATACTTTTTTTTTTGTTGATGTTGATAATTATTAACCTAGAGCGTCCCGGAAATTGAGAATTACAGTGGTTTTATTGAGGTTTAGCCAAAAACCTAGGACTCATTTGCGACATTTCTCAAACAATTAACAAACAATTAGACTCTCAGTGATGGTCCTAGTGGCAAAGTTGCTCAGAATAAGGACCATGTGGTATGAAGGTTGCGTGCATGTGCGAAAAATCGTGTGGTACACAATCCTTTACGCGCTTGAAACACGCGAAGGCCTAGTCAAAGGTGAGTCAAACAGGCCCAGCGAGTATTGTTCCAATTGGCCTCCGTTAACCTTGTCTGATAGTTGCTCAAATTTCATTGGCTGCTGCAGGCTGTGTTTTTCAAGATAGGAGAGTGTCCTCAAAGGCAGTTTTGGCACCTTGGACAAAGACACAGCATGCCAATTTTCAAGTCAATCAAACTTAGGGTTGCGTAGTTATAGACATTTTTATGTTGTTTTCCATGTTATAGCACCACCAAGTGGCCATTCACCACGTGCTTTTTCACATGACCACAGAATGAGCTCTTGCATATGTGTGCCAAGTTTGTCGAAAATATCTCATTCTGTTCACGAGTTATAGCCATTTTAGTAAAAAATTTAAATATTTTGGTGGCCCTTAGAGACCATGAATCGAAACGTAATTATTTTTTGGTAATTATTGACAATCAGACTCCAGAGATTCTTGCTGCACTGGTTTGGCTCTGATCAAGTCAAAACCCTTGGGCGAGTTAGCAAAAGTAGGTTTTTCGAAAAATCCAAAATACCCTAAAATTTAGGAGTTATGAGCAATTTTGTACTTTCCTCGTTGTAGTACCTCCATCAGGCCGATTGGGGCGAGTCTTGGTGACGTTGTAGATTATGTAATTACTACCAGCCCTTAAAGTTTAAAGTCTCTACGACTTGCGGTTTTGTCTGCCCTGATCTTTGGAAATTTTAACAATTACGATTGGGTTTCAATGCTACACGCTTAAACCCCTAATTACCATCTCCAACGCTAATAACTTTTTCTCTGTTGATGTAGACCAAGGCTGCACAGGTAGGGAAAATAATGTGAACCAATAGATCCAATCAAATCATGTGGGTGGGCCTTTTTAAAAATTAAAGTCCCACCCACTCAATTTTCCTCTGAATATTGAGTAGCCACACGCAATATTAAATGTCTTGAAAATGCTATTTCATGTCTTTAAACCCATTTTACTTCTTTCATGTGGTAGTTTTCCAAGCGAAACAGATTTTTTTTTGGATACATTTGTGAATTGTTTTGGGTCATGACCAAATACATCCTAGAATAAAGCCAAATTTAGAGCATGTTTGCTAAAATACCACCTTAACATGCCATTCAAAAGTCAGTGAATCATAATAATGTGATGATTCGTTGTTAGGTTGTGATGAAAGATTACAAAGACAGTTTATTTCTTTGTAATAATGTGCACCAATGAATCGTTCACTTTAAGACCAAGAAACATGTATTAAGAAAGCAAACTGAGTGTATTTTGACATGTTTCCTTTGTAACTTTAATCCTTCTTTGTCTCTGCTAGCTTGGCCTAATATGATGTACTATAACCTGAGCGTGTACACACACACACACACACACACACACACACACACACACACACACACACACAGCACTTTCCAGTGTTCTGGCTGTATTTCAGGGCTTCTGCTTCACTATCAGCAGTACACTCCATACCTGTACCACACACACACACACACACACACAATATTGTTATTATTTTCAGAAAGAGGCTGTTTGTCGTTGTGTCGCGGGGTGAGGGGATCGAGTGTGTGTGTGTGTGTGTGTCAAGCTGTTGGGCAGGTCCAGGCACAGCCCATTGTGAGGAATAATGGATGCAATGGCCGCTATCGTAAGAGTTATCTCCCTCACACACACATTCGGGGGCTTGAGGAGCTGGTGATAAATGACTTTGAGACTCGCTGTCTGCGATCAATAAACCACTAGCACCAGATGAGTGAGACCGAGCTGCCGCTCTCCGTTTCTACTTTACTTCTCTCCATCTGCTCCGCTTTGGCTCCTTCAGTCACTCTGCTCTGGTCTCATCTCTCATTCTCTTCCCATCTGCTCTCTCATTATCTGCTGTACTTCTCTCATCTCCTATCTCACTTATGTCTCTCATCATTATGTTGTCTTTTCTTGTCTCCTTAACTTGTTGTCCGATCTCGACTCATTATCTTGTCTCGTTTCTCCTCTTCTTATCTCGCCTCATTATTTTTTGTCTTCGTCTTTTCTCATTTTTGTTTCTCTCCTTATCTCAGTCTCTCATTATCAGTTTTTCATCTCATTTCTTCTCGGCTCTTCTTCTCTCTTTTCAGCTGTTATATGTCGTTATTGTCTTTTTTCTCATAACATCTCATATCTTTTCATCCTCTTCATCTCTCTCTCAAGTTCCTCATGTCTGTTTTTTGTTCGTCTTGCAGTTTTTGCATCTCGTCTGGTCTTGCCTTTTTCTGATCTCATTCTCTCTCGTCTCATCTTTTTCTCCTGGATTATTTTCTCCTCTTTTCATGTCTTGTTTCTTCTTTTCTCACTCGTCTCGTCTCATTCTCTCTCGTCTCCTCTTTTCTCCTCTTTTCACGTCTTGTTTCTTCTTTTGTCACTCGTCTCGTCTCATTCTCTCTCTTGCCTCATCTTGTTTCTCATTTGTCTCATTTCCCGTCCTTTTTTTCCTCGTTTTCATGTCTCTTCTCTTCTCACCTCTACTCATTTTGTCACAGCTCTTCTTTCTAGTCTCGTCTTTTCATCTCTTCTTTTCCAGTTTCATATAATTTCATCTTTTTAACTTTCTCGCCTCGTCCTTCTTTTCTCCTCTTGCCTTTCTCATTCGTCTCTAATTATTTTCTCCTCTTTTCAAATCTTATCTCATCTTGTTTCTTTTCTCTCGTCTCATCTTTTTCTCATGTATTCTTTTCTCCTCTTGTCACGTCTCTTTTTGCATCTCGTCTCTCATTTGTCTTTTCTTCCTTGTTTTCATGTCTAATTTCATCTCTTCTTGCCGCTGTAATCTCCTTTCTCATTCCTCTCTAATTATTTTCTCCTCTTTTTCAAATATCTTGTAGCTTTTTGTCATTTCCTCAATTGTCTCCTTGTTTGGTCACAGCTTTTCTTTTTCTGTGCAATTCTGGTCTCGTGTCTTAGTGAGTTATTCATTGAGAAACAAGTGAGAAAGATCTCATCTCTTCTTTTCTCATCTTGTTGTTTTTTTTCTCATATCTTCATTTAGTCTCTGCTCGTTTTGTCCCAGATCTTCTTTCTTGTCTCATCTCTTCTGGGGTTTTTTTTGTGTCTCATTTCATTTTTTTCTCATCTCTTCTTTACTCATATCATCTCATTTTTCATTTCCCCAGTTTTCTCATCTCATTCAGTCTCTTCTCGTTTTGCCACAGCTCTTCTTTTCCGGTCTCATATACAGTAATGTCATCTTTGTAGTCTTCTGGTCTCATTTCATAACTTTTTTCTTTTGTCTTCTCACGTCTTTTGTGGTATTCTGATCTGATATTATGTCTTTTCTAGTCTAGACATTCACATATTGCTTCTCACTTTCTCACTCTAACTCGTGTTATTTTCTCCTGTTTTCACTTTTCATCTCTTTTCTCACGTCTTTAGCTTGTCTCGTTTTGTTACAGCTCTTCTTTCTGGTCTCATCCCAGTTTCTCATCTCATCTTTTGTGGCTTCATGTCTCATTTCATGTTTTCTCATCTCTACTTGTCCACCCTCATCTTTCCTCGCCTCTCTTCTCCTCTAATCGTCCATCTTCACATGAAGCTCAGTCGTGGTCATGCAGGTCATTTTTGAGGGGCGCAGGTGATCGCTGGACACACAGACACACACACACACACACACACACACACACACACACACACACACACACACACACACACACACACTCACACTCACACTCACACACACACACACACACACTCACACACAATATTGTTCAATTACTAACACTCAAATGCACAGCGAACGGCTCAGATGCGCTGCGAGTGTGTGTGTGTGTGCGAGAGAGAGAGAGAGTTTCCAGCTGTAGGGATTGATCGTGGAATGAAAGTGTAATGGGAGATGAGCTCTCATCTCAACCCTCACTGGAACAGAACAGAGATTTGGTTACAAACACCAGCCTTATGACGCACACACGCACTCGCACGCACACACACAGCAGCACGTGTGATCACAAATCTCCAGACAGCGTCACACACCCTCAGAAATCTTCAAAAGAAAATTGTGAATGCTAATCAGATGTTTTTGTCTATTTCTGGCATGTGAATACTCTAATGCTCGGACTAATTAAGCCTTCCATAATAAACCTCCTCTATTCTCTCTCTCTCTCTCTCTCTCTCTCTCTCTCTCTCTCTCTCTCTCTCTCTCTCTCTCTCTCTCTCTCTCTCTCTCTCACATTCACTCACTCACACTCTCAGTCCAGCAGCCAGAGGACGTGTTGCATTTCATCTCTCATTCTCTTCTCGGCGTTCATCTTCTCATCTCATCTCTCGTCATCTCATTTTTGTTTCTTCTGGCCTCTTTCTAATCACATCTTATTTCTTCCTTTGTTTTCTCGTCTCTCGTCTCTCGTCGCCTCGCCTCTCATGTTGTTTTCTCACCTTTTATTTTGTCAACCCTTACCATTTCTGGTTTTCTGGTCTCTTCTGGCTTCTTGTTTTCTCATCTCTCGTCTTATCTCAATTTTACATGTCTTGTTTCTCTTTTTTTATGTCTCATCTTGCGTTCACCTTACTGCTTTGGCTCATTATTGTCCCTTCTGGCCTCTTTTCTCATCTCGTCTGCATCATCTCGCCTCTCATCTTCTCTCAGTTTTACTCATCTTGTTTCTCATGTTTGTCTCATCTCTCATTCTTGTCTCTTTTGGCTTCTTGTCTCATCCCAACTTTCCCATTCTCCTCCTCTCTCATCCCTTCTGTGTGTTGGTTTTATGGCCATGGTTCACTGCACCTGTTGCTGTCAGTGTAGTGTGTGTGTGTGTGTGTGTGTTTGTTTGCGTGTGTGAGCTGCTCACCTCTGCCAGAACATCAGACCTGCTAGTGAAGAGTGTGTTTGTGTCTCATCTGCCCCCGGCTGTCACACACAATGACCCTCTGCTCTAACGAAGGCTGGGTCAGGATTGTGTGTGTGTGTGTGTGTGTGTGTGTGTGTGTGTGTGTGTGCGGTAGGTTGTATGCGTGACTGTGTGTGTGAGGGTAGAGAGCAGCTAATTGGTTGAGCTGCCACCGTCAGCCTCTCCTGTGTTTCACCTCAAAGGAGAAAACGCACACAGACACAAGCGATTAAACGGCAAACATATTAAAAATGCTCAGCCTGAACCCTTTCATAATATTCACCAGAGTTTGATGATTCAAAAGGAGTCATGATTGAGGACAAAGCTGACATTATTCCAGGTGCTTTCATACTAGAGCTTTTGAAGCAAACTTGACTCCATGTATCAAAGTTTGGTTTGTTTGGTCCTTGAAAAGATTGATATGAACACACTCCATCCTGAATATCATCATTTTAATAATTCAGGCCAAGACGTTCGACATATATTTAGGGTGCTTTCATACTAGAGATTTTAAAGTGGTCAATCCGAAAGCAATCCGCCCAAATGTAATCATTTAATTAATATGTTATGCATACATGTTTTGAGCTCCCAGTCATTTTATAGTAATGAGTATAGTTCTCGTCTGAATAATTTTGTGTTCGGAGAACACATTTCTCGCGATACATCTGCTACAAGTGCCCTCTTTCTCTCCACGTGTCTATGTAAGGATGTGGTAAATCCGACACAACATACGCATGAATAAAACAGTGAAACTGCCGTGTTCTCAACCTAACTCATTACGTAGTTCTTCGCATTGCGAACAGCTGTCGTTTGTACTTGGTGTTACTTGAGTTGATTTTTTGCACTTCTTCAGTTCGGTGCCAGAAATACAATTTTCAACAGGGACCAGGGAGATCTGGTTCAGAACGAGTCAGAAAGCACCCTTACTCTTACAGACCACTGACTCTCCACAAAGTGAAGTACGTTCCCAGGCTGCTACAACGAGCATTTCTGATGAAAAATAGATGGTGCATTCACAAGGGTTTGCTAGATTTTTGGGGTTTGAATCTTTAAATGATTCAAAAGCTTCATTTGAAGCAGTTAACTGAGTAAATGTGATCAATTTGAGCACAGATGTGCCTATGGTTTTTTTATGTGTTTATTCTTTCAGTTATGTCAGTTTAGAGGCTGTGATCTTCACAATCAACGGAAATGCAGACGTTGATTCGCCATATCATACAGTCAGAATAGGAGCGATTTATCACGTCAGTGATCAGGACTTTAGTCACAGTCACAGTTCTCTGCCAAAACAAAAAAAACTGTTTTATTCTTGCTTCATGCATTCTGTTTTTATCAACACTTGAATGTGGGTAAGTTTCATAAAAAAGCTCAATTTTGAGCAAAAAGCTGATAAAATCAAATTTTTTGTCAAAGACTCATCCAGATCTGATTCAGAACGATGATCAAAACACAGACGGAGTAGATGGAGTCCATCAACAGCCCAAAGCTTCACAGTCCTGTAGCTCGTCCCGGGTCGACATTTCATTCCGGAACATTAGGCAGTTTTGATTTATATGATGTTTAATGTTGATGATCGCGTTATTTTACATATGCATCTGCTTACATATGCTATCACTTTTTTCTGTTGCTTCTTCGCCTGTGTTTTGATCAGGAGATTCAGTGCTCTTTCAGAAGATGTGTAGTAGCACCACCTAGCGTCTAACATTGAAAACACTGAAACCCCAAAAATTCAAGGCAAGAAAGGTCCATTGTATATTGTCAATAGTGTAACAATGTTTGAAGCACAACAGCTTTCTGTTGGTCAATGCAGCGACTTCAAGTGAGCAGTCTGATCCTCAATGAAATCTTTCGCCTTCATAAGAAATTCCAAATCGCCTACGGAAATTCGCAGGACAACAGTAAATGTGATCCCGCTTTTACTTTTGAATGTACAAAGAATTTGATTGCTAAGTGCATTTTCCTCTAAAATGTAGCTTTTTGCTTCGACACTGTTTGAATAATCTACATGTTGCATGTTTTTAATTACAGTATTGTCGATTTTAGATTTACCTACTCTAAATGTCACGTAAAAAGAAGTAAAAAGATGTCTCATCTAATGGGATGTTCACAGTAATTAAATCCCCAATTGTTGTTGAAAATCCTTTATCCTAGGTTGTAGATTATAGGCACCGTCACCACACATTCACATAAAGTTGAACTTTTCTCAACTTTGTTGAATCGTAACCAGTTGCTGTCCTTC
This sequence comes from Gobiocypris rarus, assembly GCA_023029165.1. Lineage (NCBI taxonomy): Eukaryota > Metazoa > Chordata > Actinopteri > Cypriniformes > Gobionidae > Gobiocypris > Gobiocypris rarus. The sequence continues at coordinate 4,939,773 of CM040913.1, read as the reverse complement.
ATACTTCCTCAAATAGCCAACTCTAGTTGAAATTGAATGAATTCTAGTAGCTTTGTTGCTGTAAATCACTGGATGGTTCACCTTAAAATGCTAATTCTGTCATTGTTTACCCTCATGACGATCCAGATCTGTATGATTTTCTATGCAAAAGAAGATATTTTGAGGAGAGTCTCAGGCCCTGTTTACACTGGCATTCGATGCTTTTGGGTCGATTCGGATCACACGTGGATGACACTAAATGCAGGTTTAAATGGGGTCTTAAACATTTTGAGCTTGTCCACTCTTGACCACTTTCAGAGGTAGTCGAAAATGACTGGATTGCTTTCGTAGTGTAGACACTCATGTGGTCAAACAGCCACAAAAGACACCTTCTCTCCTCCTCCTGACCTAATGCGTGAACATTATGGGAAGCGCACTAGCCAGACGGGATTTAAACTTTGTCGGCTCAAACCCAGGTTTGGTTCGAAGATGAAAAACCAAGCACAACGTTCTCTCTCCATTCCTGATTTCTAACACACACTCATTGTTTGGCTGGTCTTGTGTCTATCAGAGCAGAAACTAAAGCTGATGCTCTCCGTGGGTTTTTCTGTCGTCTCCGGTCGCGTTAATATGTAAATTGTGTAAGCATATTTCATCCATTAAATTGGAAGACAAAAAAAAACATAAATTTACCCGGCCATAGACCCTCCCCTTGAAGAAATCAGGACAGAAGTGGGTAAAAGTGGATAAAAGAGACTGATTGAAACACCAGGTGTATACGGGAATGTCTCCCTCGTCTACTTATGCACCAAACGAATCGTAAAACCAGATGTAAACAGGGCCTCAGTGTTTTTTGTCCTTTCAATGAAAGTCAAAGGTGTCCAGTGTTTTTTGGACCTCAGTGTTCTTCAAAAACAAAGTTTTTCTTTTTTGGTCAACTGTCCCTTTAAATCCGAGTGGTCTGTTTATATTTAGCTGTTGATCTTCTGTCAAGAGATCAGTCTCATGTCGAATCTTTCAATGGCATAAACTCATTGAAGCGATGCGCTTCAGACTTTCGTTTCCACAGTAGCTTCATTGTGATGACATTTTCCAGCCGATTTGTGTTTGATCGTCTGCTGATATTGTTGTGTGAGTCAGCAAAACTGCAGCACCCCTTCAACAAAGTGCCGCTTGTTCTCCTAAACATTTCCCTTCCAGCTCTTCTCTTCCAAACGCCCCCTCATTTCCACGCGCTTATCAAAGAGACAGAGCGCGGAAGAATGAAAGAGGGGGTTATAAAAATGAGAAGTGATTGTAGGTTTCAGCCTTTTGTAATGAATATCCCTTAGAGGTATTGAAATGCTAATTTTACACACACAGTTGGCAAACTCGCCGAATCGTGAGGAAAATTGGTCAGCTAATGCCAATCCCAGTATTCTGCTTGAGAATCTCTCTCTTTGGCTTCATTTATGTGTTTTTCTGTTTAGCACGATTTCTCTGTCTTGTTTTTCACCTCGCTTTTCCATTTCTCTCCCAGACGCACACATTCAGGGGTGTGTGGGATTTGGCAATGCTGGGAAAGCTTGTTTTGAACGGAAGCTTGCCAAACTACAAGAATAATTCACCAAAAATTTTGTATTTGTGTTGTTAAAAGCCCATGTGACTTTCTTTTTTTAGAGGAACACTGAAAGAAAACTTTGAAGACTTGTTGGTTGTTCTTTAAGCATTTTAAGCTTCAGAAAGGAAGTAGAGCACCCTGAAAGTGGTCCATATCACTCATCTGCTATATTCCAAGTAATCTATATCATTATGATAACTTGGACCCACTTTATATTAGGTGTCCTTAACTACTATGTACTAACATTTTAACTAATAATTTGATACATTGAACTTATTGTGTACATACATGTTTTTACATTGTACTTACATTTGAAAAAATACCTGCATGTAATTACATCTGTAATTAATTTCTGTAGTTACATTTGTAATTACACAGTTAACACTTCCCTTACACCTAACCCTACCCTTAAACTGACCCACACCACCACACCTGTCCCTAACCCTACCCGTATCCCACCTCAATATCAGCAAAGGTGTTTTGCAACACAATATGAACACAGTAAGTACATTGTACTTATTTTTGTATGTAAGTACATAGTAGTTAAGGCCACCTAATATAAAGTGGGGCCGATAACTTTTTGTGAGAAGCAGACCGTAAGTAAGCTTTACATTTTTTTTATTGCTACTTGTCTCACGAACCTTAATAAACACCAAGGAGAGCTAATACAGCAGATGTGAGAGCCTGAATCTCTCAAATGAATCAAAAATGTCCAGTTTCCATTATTGTAACCAAAAGAATCAGTGAATCGTTATATGAACAGGTTCTAGTACATCATCCAAACGAACTGATTCTCTCAATTGAATTCCATTATCGTAACCAAAAGAATCAGTGAATCATTATATGAACAAGTTCTAGTACATCATCCAAATGAACGAACTGATTCTCTCAATTGAATTCCATTATCGTAACCAAAAGAATCAGTGAATCATTATATGAACAGGTTCTAGTACATCATCCAAACGAACTGATTCTCTCAATTGAATTCCATTATCATAACCAAAAGAATCAGTGAATCATTATATGAACAAGTTCTAGTACATCATCCAAATGAACGAACTGATTCTCTCAATTGAATTCCATTATCGTAACCAAAAGAATCAGTGAATCGTTATATGAACAGGTTCTAGTACATCATCCAAACGAACAAACTGAATCTCTCAATTGAATTACATTATCGTAACCAAAAGAATCAGTGAATCGTTATATGAACAGGTTCTAGTACATCATCCAAACGAACTGAATCTCTCAATTGAATTCCATTATCATAACCAAAAGAATCAGTGAATTATTATATGAACAGGTTCTAGTACATCATCCAAATGAAAACAAAAGTTTTTCCAATGATACTTAAAACACATTTGAAAAGTGCATTTGATTGCGTGAATTACATATACGCACCATGTTACATGACATTTTTTTTAATGCTACTCAATGGAAAAAGCAACTTGTTTGAAAAGCTACATGTGTCAAAAGAGCTGAGCAACTGAAAAATGTAGTTGGATAAGTATTGTTGCTAATTTGAGTTAGTTTCTTCCCGTCACTCTGCTTGAGTGATTTCCACAGGCTTGTTGGAGTGCAGCCAGTGTAAAGTCTCCTCTGGCAGCATTTCTCCAACACCGAGAGAGACACAAATTGAGAGGGGTCAGAGAAATGAGGTGCACCGTAATTAGCCGAGTCGCTCTCTCCATCTCTCTCTTTCTCACCGTTTCTCTCTCTCTCCTTGTTAAGGTGTTTCTTGCTGCTATTGTTTGGCTGCCACATCCTGAGGGAAACAGTGTGGATGGATTGGGGGGGGGGATGGAAACTTGGAGCCGGATAAACAGTGACCTGTTTCATTCAGAGCACATCTTTCACTCGATCTCTTCTTTTATTTTTCCCAACGGCCTAGAAAAATCACTACTCTGCTTGGATGCCATCCCTAAAAAACATTGGGCATGAATCTCCGAAACCCCTGGCTGTGTGGTCCCCGTTGTAACCACTGACATGGTGGACGTGAAAAGGAAAAAGGTGCCCAGTATTTTCTCTCATTGCCATCTTATGAGCAAATTCCACAGCTGTTTTCGGTCATACGGTCAAAATTTCAACAAATCAAATCTTGAAGGGGTCAGGAACTGCATTTTAGAAATAAAAGGCATTTTTCCTACCCTGATTTTAGCCTCTGATTTGAACACTCTGTGTGAAGGGGCGAGTCTGCTGTGAGACTTCAGTGTAAACGCCCACTGCTGTGATTGGCTGCTGTGAGACTTCAGTGTAAACGCCCACTGCTGTGATTGGCTGCTGTGAGACTTCAGTGTAAACGCCCACTGCTGTGATTGGCTGCTGTGAGACTTCAGTGTAAACGCCCACTGCTGTGATTGGCTGCTGTGAGACTTCAGTGTAAACGCCCAGTGCTGTGATTGGCTGCTGTGAGACTTCAGTGTAAACGCCCACTGCTGTGATTGGCTGCTGTGAGACTTCAGTGTAAACGCCCACTGCTGTGATTGGCTGCTGTGAGACTTCAGTGTAAACGCCCACTGCTGTGATTGGCTGCTGTGAGACTTCAGTGTAAACGCCCACTGCTGTGATTGGCTGCTGTGAGACTTCATTGTAAACGCCACTGCTGTGATTGGCTGCTGTGAGACTTCAGTGTAAACGCCCACTGCTGTGATTGGCTGCTGTGAGACTTCAGTGTAAACGCCCACTGCTGTGATTGGCTGAAGTGAGACTTCGGTGTAAACGCCCACTGCTGTGATTGGCTGACATCTTTGCATATGAAATAGCTATTTAATATGATTAGTATTACTATTACAGCTCTGAAGGTTAACTAATCATGAAAAGTGTTGATTATAGCATTTTTAGATTGTGGCATGAAATCTTGTCATTATAACATGATTTCTGCACACTAATTAAAGCTTCCATCATAACTAACAGGGCAAACACAATATAAATAAGAGATTCATTGATTATTATGGGAGGTTTGGCGCGAGTCACTGATAAACTCACTCTGTTTGATTGACAGCTCCAGCGAATGCAGCTTATGGAAAAAGTTTTATTCATTTAAATTTTTTGTCGAAATCGATCCCAAGTCTTAGTTAACAATACACTGTTGTGAAGTACATGAAGAACGTTTGCGATTTTTGTCCTGTTTTCCTTTTAATATTGTTTTGTCCTGTACATAAAGCATCAAGTAGTTTCTGCTAATCTGTGATTTTGTTGCTTCTCTCAGCACTTTGACTTTCAGTGCAGATAGAAAACTCGCTTTGCGCTGACAATTTGTCACGCTGCAACTGTTTAGGATGTGTAGTGCCAACCATCTCTTTCCGCTTTTGTTGATTTGAATCGTTGCAAGAGTTTTCTGGCGCCTCTAGCTTTCTTGAACATTGTCTTCCTGACATAAGCTCTTTGAGAGGATCATGTTTTTTCCTGTTGTACCAGTCCAACAGTGTGACAAAGCGATTTAAAATCCATCTCTTCCATTTTAATCTGATTGTTTTGTGCCAAGCCGCAGCAGCGACAGGTTATTTTATTGACCAGTTGGGTTCTATTCCTATAGGTCATCTCATTGGGTAGCCCCGCCCACAGCGGAATCTCATTGGTCCAGAGTTCCACTGTATCGCTACAAACAGATTTTTGTAGCATTGTGCTGCATTTCCATGTGAACAGACAACCTACTTGTCATTCGAAACGTGTTGTGCCTGGTCAGGACACATAAGTCTGTTTATATGCATCTGTCTGATTGATCAAACAAAAGCGGGCTTAAAGAAGCTCTTGTTTTCAAGGCGTAATGCTCTGGTAGTATAAGAGGATGAAGCTATAAGCTTCGCTTCAGATGCTGAAGCATTTCATTTTCACAAGCATGTGAAATCTGCATCATAGATTTAAAAGCTTGTACTGTTTGTCCCCCTTTCTTTGTTCTCTGGAAGCCTCCATCATTTTTGCACATTGATTGATGCTGTCATGGTTTCCCACCTGCTGTCAGTCGCGGGCTCTCGAACCTGCAGGAATGAAAACCGTTCGCAGGTTTTCTCCTCTTACATGACAGGTGACCCCCCCGGCGGTCCCTCTCGTCCCGCTGTTCGGCTAATTGGTGAATGACGCTTCGCCCCCCGGCAGAACCAGAGTGAATATTACCATACCTCATTTATTCAGGGCCTAATAGAGCGGGTTTTATCACTTCATTTGAGTGCGAGAAAGGGAACCAAATCATTGTCAGTGGTTATAAAATGACTCATTTCCCGGTGCCTGATATTCTTCAGGAAAAACATGGTTTGTAGGTGCAAACTTTCAGAGTGAAAATGGCCTCGTTTATGGGTAATATATCCTTTTAAAAGGTAACCGTGAAGACCTGAGGAGTGTAATTGTGACATGAAACCTTTTGATTGCAATTAATTAAATTTTTGTCTTGCGTGATGAACCCGTTTTTATCATGCCACGACCCCTGCGCAGTGACTGTGTCGGCTGGCCTCACCTCATTTAACAGGTTTTGTTCTAGCTGTGTATATATTTTAATTGCACTTGTGATGGCATTAGTTATTACATTTTTACAAAACATTTACCATGGTAACCATATTTTCCACTCAAATCCTAGTTATTGTTAATTCTGTAAAATCAAACTTGATACACTCACCTAAATGATTATTAGGAACACCTGTTCAATTTCTCATTAATGCAATTATCTAATCAACCAATCACATGGCAGTCGCTTCAATGCATTTAGGGGTGTGGTCCTGGTCAAGACAATCTCCTGAACTCCAAACTGAATGTCAGAATGGGAAAGAAAGGGGATTTAAGCAATTTTGAGCGTGGCATGGTTGATGGTACCAGACGGGCCGGTCTGAGTATTTCACAATCTGCTCAGTTACTGGGATTTTCACACACAACCATTTCTAGGGTTTACAAAGAATGGTGTGAAAAGGAAAAACATCCAGTATGCGGCAGTCCTGTGGGAGAAAATGCCTTGTTGATGCTCGAGGTCAGAGGAGAATGGGCCGACTGATTCAAGCTGATAGAAGAACAACTTTGACTGAAATAACCACTCGTTACAACCGAGGTATGCAGCAAAGCATTTGTGAAGCCACAACACACACAACCTTGAGGCGGATGGGCTACAACAGCAGAAGACCCCACCGGGTACCACTCATCTCCACTACAAATAGGAAAAAGAGGCTACAATTTGCACGAGCTCCCCAAAATTGGACAGTTGAAGACTGGAAAAATGTTGCCTGGTCTGATGAGTCTTGATTTCTGTTGAGACATTCAGATGGTAGAGTCAGAATTTGGCGTAAACCGAATGAGAACATGGATCCATCATGCCTTGTTACCACTGTGCAGGCTGGTGGTGGTGGTGTAATGGTGTGGGGATGTTTTGCACACTTTAGGCCCCTTAGTGCCAATTGGGCATCGTTTAAATGCCACGGCCTACCTGAGCATTGTTTCTGACCATGTCCATCCCTTTATGACCACCATGTACCCATCCTCTGATGGCTACTTCCAGCAGGATAATGCACCATGTCACAAACCTTGAATCATTTCAAATTGGTTTCTTGAACATGACAATGAGTTCACTGAACTAAAATGGCCCCACAGTCACCAGATCTCAACCCAATAGAGCATCTTTGGGATGTGGTGGAACGGGAGCTTCACGCCCTGGATGTGCATCCCACAAATCTCCATCAACTGCAAGATGCTATCCTATCAATATGGGCCAACATTTCTAAAGAATGCTTTCAGCACCTTGTTGAATCAATGCCACGTAGAATTAAGGCAGTTCTGAAGGCGAAAGGGTCAAACACAGTATTAGTATGGTGCTCCTAATAATCCTTTAGGTGAGTGGATGTGCTCTTTTTGGAGGACAGTTTTGATGACTTACCTCCATTTTATTGTGAAAAACCTATAGATTTAAAGCATTTTTCCAAAACTTGCCACCATAAAGCGTTATTATAACTTACAAAATTGTTTAATTTTATTTCTATTTATTTATTTTAAATAAAAACAATTTTTAAATAAATGTTTATCCTTAATTTTGTCTACTTTTTATAATTTTTTGGGTCTCTCATTGTTAGTTATTTAATTTGATTTGAGTTATTTTATTTTAGTTTTTATTTTGGTTTTATTTGCTATTTTTAAAACTTGTATTTAAAAGTTTAACAATATTTAATTTCTCAACATAATTTAAAATTAATGATAAGTTATTGTTAACTAACTTTTTATGTATAATCAAAGACTTCATAAACGGTGCACTCCTATTACTTATGAATGGGAGAGTGCAACGCGTGCAATATGGCGGAATAAGCCCGCCTTCTAAATAAAAGAGCCAATCGTAGTGTTTGTAGTATGTATAAACTACATATGTACTTAGTATTTTGAGAGTGTTGGGAGACATTCGCAGTGTTTCACGGGAGTGGGTGGAGCTAAAGAGCTCTTGGCATGGTTTGCTTGTTTCAATCCTGCACAGCATCATGGTTAATGTAGTTTTTCACAACAAATTCCACTGTTAAAACGTGATTTTGAAACTAAGTTGAAATACGGACTCACGGCTTCAACAGAAGGAAATACCATCGATTAACAACCACGTAGCTCACAGTAGGGCTGTCTAAAAAGGTTTCTAAGTTGTCCCTATGGAGGAAATTAAGAGTTTCAGAATATGCACGCGCTCTCTGAGAGTTTGTTTCTCAGTGCTGTCTGAGAGACGCGTGACATGAAACCGCTGCTCATAGAGCCTGTGAGAACTGAATGGAGTGCTTTTTGACACCTAATTGGGCTTGAATGGATTAATATACAAACGTATGTGTCAAAGTGGCATGTATTTGCAAGTAAACATAGTCGTTTATGTCTTAGTGTTGAGAGAGTACAATGCATGTGTATTAGATCCGTGCAGCCGGTCTTAAAGGGACAGCGTCTAAATGTCCGTCAGTATAAATGCTAATCAAACCACAACAAAAGAGAGAAAATCCTCTCACTGCGCTCGACTGAATCGCTTTTGAAACTTTAAGAATAAATGTATATTTAACTTACACAGTAAAGACAATGCAGTGTTTTTTGATTACTTTATACCTTTTATGTAGTATTTCTAGTGCTCGAAGTTCAGGTCTATTTCATTTGTGTCTGTTCTATTGTATCTTATTTTCTTTGCTCTTTCTTTATCACTGTTTTCAGTTATTTTTAAGTTAGTATTAGGTTTTTTAAATTATATTGAAAATGGTGATACGAATTATGACATTATAAAAGTCTCAAAAAATCATAAAAACCTTTTTTAAAGCAAAAATAACTATCGTGATATTGTTACTGTGAAACAAAATTAGATTTTGGTCATATTAATCACCCCTGTTTGAAAAATATGTTTTTTTTTTACACTATTTGAGCATAAGAAACATTCATAGGACAGTTCATGACACTTTTTGTTGCTAATTTGAAATATGGTTTACACTTTATTTTAGTGTCCAATTCTCACTATTAACTAGTTGCTTTTTAGCATGCATATTACTAGGATATCGGTTGTTCATTAGTACTTATAAAGTGGCATGCTACATCCTTACACCTTACTAACTATTAATGAGTCCAGACCCTCCTCGCCCATTTTATTGTCCGCAAGCATGATCAAGAAAAGTAATAACTATACTGACATTTTAGCTGCAACTAAGGTTACCATGATGCCGCGGGTCGTACCAGGCGCTGTCGTAGTTTTCCGTTTGCAACTGTGTGCTCTGCAGGGCGGACGCTATAAAACCCCTCTTTCCTTCCCCCCCCAGCCCCGACACGAAGTCCAGGCCCTCCAGTATCCCATCACCCCCTGCGACTATCCAAGCTGTTACGGCAGGCTGGGCCGCGAGCGTCTGTGCCAGGGCGCGGCAGGACCGGATCCGGCCGGTGGGCTCCTCTTCCTCCTCCTCCAAGCTGCCGCTTATGCTAAGCGTCTTGCCGTTAGCCGGAAGGACGGTTGAGTGAGGACAGGTTTGTCATTTTGAGAGTGAAGTGCTTAACTGTGTAATACCTAGTAAGCACGAGGAACAAGTCAAGCTGTCGTGTCTGAATTAAGAAAGTTGAGATTGTGCTGAGGCACACTGCCAGCAGATGGTACGGCTCACATCCAGACCTGACCTGAGCTTTTAGCCCTTCACAAAATGATTTTGCAGCAACTGAAAATTTAATTGGGGGAGAGATTCAATATGCTGCAGAATTTGATTATAAGACTGACAGTTTTATGTCCACAGATTTTAACAAGTTTAGCTCTTTAAACAAACAAAAACAACAGCATTTTTGCATTGCCTTAAAAATATATGAGCTTGTGCAAAACCCCCCGCCACACTGCTAGGGTGTTTTGGGGTCGTTGCTATGTGGTTGCTAGGGTGTTTTTAGTTGGTCCATGTAAAAAAATAAAGCCCACTTCAGAGCGTCAATGATATTCAGGCTAGGGTAGCATTAGCTGTTTTTTCAAGGTCTGTAAAGTTCGCTCTAGGCAGCTCGGTTTATTTTTTTTTATAAACTCGCAAAAATCAAGGAAAACTGAGGTGAGGATATGCAGGAGAAGAATGATTTTATTACAAACTAAAAATAATAACAAAACAAAACCCACAAGGGTGAAAAACAAACCTAGAAATACACCAAACAGAAAACATACCAACGGAATCACAGGGAAAACGGAAGACATTCGACAACGTACCGACACAGACTGTGAAACACAAGGAGCTTCAGGAGGGAACAGGTGGAAGAAATCAAACAATAATCAGATAACAAGGGGGGAGGGATCAGACAGAGACACGAGCACATGGCCCAAAATAACAAAAAACCCATGTGCTACACAAGACAGGACAGGCATGTGACATGTATACATATTCCATTTTGTGTGTTTAGGGCTGTCAATATAACACTTTTTTTAAATGGTGTATTCATTTCATGATAAGTCACGATTAATCGCGATTAATCGCACCTTTGTTGTGTGATTAATTGCGATTAATTGTGCACTTATCATGAAATTAATACACCATTTATCTCATTAAACACATTAATTTTGTCATAATTTGCTATATCCAAAGTAAACAATCAGATTGAAGGGTGATTCTCACAAAACTGTATTTTCTGCAAGATTCAAGGATCGTTGGAGACTCCAAAATTGCACCAAATATAAGTGGTCCATATACTTCTATTTTATATACACATCTAAGCACCCATGAATAAAACTTTACAGAATTCACAGTGCATTTATGTGTACAGAGCGACAACAACGAACAAGATTGTTTTCATTTTAGACGTCAAGCTGCGATACAGAGCAGGACCACACGGAGACGCCAGCAAAAACTCCTAAATCAACCGCTTGGACTGAATAAACCTACGATTACTAATCACAACAACATACACGTGACAAATGAAACATTATCCTTTTCTGAGTGTGTGTGGAAACAACGCAAATGTACTGTGTTGTCTGTACATGAATGCAGCGTGCGATCAGTGTTGGAGAGTGCGCACCTGCGGGTCTGTTGTTTGTGCGTCAGACACTCACGCTCTTACTGTACGACTCACCGAAATTACACTCTTCCGAAACAATCGCAGAATACGACAGCGCTCGTGTTTCAAAGCAAAGCACACACTGGAACAAATAATTCACTAAAAACACTTTACATTAGTGCTATGTTGCACTGTTTGAATGATTTCCATTACTGGATCACTAAAAACTTTCCCAGAGTTTAACAGCTTTTAATGTCCTCACAAACAGAGAAGCAGAATCGAGTTAAAATGTTAGAATAGAGTGCGTTAAAATGTACATTTCCTCCTCCCAGGGTTACAGGTGCTGGAAGTTCTCAATGTGATTGTGATGAACTCCCAACGTCTAAGATCATCTAACCACGTGATGACAATTACGTTAATGACGCAGCTTCACGTACTTCTGTAATTTATTTGTGTTAATTAACTTTAAGGACTTTAAATTAATTGCATGCGTTAATGTTGACAGGCCTAATATATATATAAAAATTTGCATATTGTGATAAAAGTTCATTATTTTCCATAATGTATTGATAAAAATTAAACTTTCACATATTATAGATTCATTGCACACCAACTGAAATATTTCAGTTCTTTTATTGTTTATATATATATATATATATATATATATATATGGCTGTCAATCGATTAAAATATTTAATCGTGATTAATCGCATGATTGTCATGAGTTAACTTTTTATCAGTTCTAAATGTACGTCAAATTTATATTATATTTATATCAACATGGGTAATATGGACAAATATGCATGCTTTATGCAAATGTACGTTTATTATTAGTGAAACCATACTCAGAGCATGAAGACTAGACATGTATCAAAGGTCATAGATGTTTTTCAAAGAACTTGCCTAAGCTTAAAAATTCAGAATAAGCAGTGATTTCTCTCTTTTTAAGAATAAATAAAGGGAGTTTTTACACAGGTTTGTTCAGAACGGGGCACGGTTCGCATGAAAATTTGGCATTGTGAATACTGTCGTGCGGTAGCACTTGAACTGTGACTTGTTTAAGAATAGAAATGTTAATGTTAGTCCTTTTCTTTCCCCATTTCTGTTTGCTGCTGCATCCTTTACGTCCATGGCTGCTCTCAATTTCTCCAACTACGGGCTAGGCCACGGATCAAACAGAAAATGCGGGTTTAAAGGGTTACTTCAGCGATTAGCATTAAGCTTTGTATCAGTAGAAACCCAGGAGTATATTCAATTATTGTCATTTCCCCCCTCAAATCCCCCTGAGACAAGAGATTTATGTATTTTATTTCTGAAAATCCTCCGATGACGCAAATAACGTAAATTTGCATCATCGGAGGAGTTTTTGTCCAGAGGCTGAAGACTACAGCCAGCAGGAGGCGCTATTCCCACATGTTTTCAACATCACACTCACAGCACTCGGCTCGGGAGCTGCGGAGATTCATGTAAACGGAGCGGTGGAGAGCAAAGTGAGTGTTTCAACTTTTCAAATGAATTCCTATGAAAGTTAAGCTTCCAAAGACATGAACTGAACACGCGCCAGACTGATCACGCGCTGTGAATGAATCCCGCGCTTCCCTCCGCTCATGTGATGAATGTAATCCGATCCTGCTGCGTTTGTGCCGTGACGCTCAATCGGCTCACTCGCATTATATCCAACAGACACGTTCAGTTTTTAATTGTAGCGTCTCTAACTGAACTGATTTTCTGAAAATGAACGCGGTGGGAAAGTGATCCAGTAATCCAGTAGCCGACTAGCCGTGCCTAGAGTAGGGCAGTGAAGCAGTGCATTCTGGGAGTTGTTGTCTTTCATCCCCATGAGACAAAAATAAATTTTCTGTGTTTTCTCAGTCCAGAAGGCACCAAATTCAAAATTAATTTCACATTTCTACTACATTAATGACCCAGTTTAAATACAGATTCATCTTCCCAGCGCTGAAGTGCCCCTTTAACTGCGCGTTAATAAATGCAGTGCCGTTAAAATGAATTTGTGTTAACGCGTTATTAACCATATTGCACCTGCTGCAGTATTTCAATCGCTATAAATAGCGGGACGTTTTTAAAACTCTTAATGTGAAAACACTATCGGGTGATATGCACCAATAAGGATTCAATTAGATTCAGTTTAACGCTAATCTAGGATTTGTTGATATGGGTTTTACTTTAAATCGAGTTGTTGCACCACTTAATTATAAACACAGATTAATTACGCAGTAAAAACTGTTATAGAGCTGATCGAGCAGCAGATGAAGGGTGAGCCGACGCCACGCTAAAGAATCCCACCCTTAAAGTGCCGTAATGTACTAAAACAGTGATATTAAAACATCAAATTCAGTTTACACCCTTTTGCAATCTGTGTACAGGCGAGTAGATGAGCCCAGAATATGAACGCAACACGGTTTCTTTATAATGGGTTTCAATGGGGAAAACGCCTAATGAGAAACCTCGTGTTGCATTAATATTATCCTTTCATCAGTATGCAACATGAATAAGGTGTATATTGAATTTGGTATTTTGATATCACTGTCTTACTGCATTAATGCTGACTACAAATCTGGTCCGAATGACCGGCGGGAAATGAGGAAAGCCTTGTTTTGCCCTCCAGGTGGGCCTTCCTATAAGTGTGTGACGACACGTGAAAACTATGGATTTTATTCCAGACGTTTCTCCTGTTCAGATTCTTATATAAATATTTCTTTGTACTTTGGTTACGTTTCAACCAAGTGAAATGGTGCAATGCTACATGCTAAAGTACTCATGCTAAAGGTTTGAAAAACCCTCTAGAACCTCCAGAAAACGCTGGTTATGAAAACTAGACGTGACCTGTAGAACCAATTGAACCGATGTCCAGGCTTGTTTTCATTAACTATGCCCTCTACAGTACATTAACTGCGATCCATACCTGCAGTGCAATCTGTGTGACTTCTGCCGTTTACATTGAAAAGCAGCGTGACGAGTCACTGCTGGTCTGTTGACATTTGTCAGAATCAGAACTTAGTACAGTATGAAAGTGTTTAAGACAAGGACAAGCATTTCTGCTAAAGTACAGCTTTGGACGTTGAGTTTTGAGGCCAGAGCTTGGAAAAGGCACGTCTGTTCACGGTTAATCTCCTGCTCCATGTGTTTTTTGAGCTGAAGTGAGAGTCTGCCAGTGGAAGCTGAGAGGATTTTTTTCACCGCTCTATATCCTTTACATAATCCAGATCCTGTAGCTGTAAACGACTTCCTCTCAGATCAGCAATATTCAGGGACATGAAAATGGAAAGGTTTGTGTTTTTATGCACTGAAACAAAAGGACATTGCTGAGCTGTTCCAAAATCATCTGTAGACGGCCTGGAGCAGCGGCACAGAACTTTCATGTCAAAGTCAAGTGAGGCACACACACACGCATGCATACAGACACACACACACACACACACACACACACGCATACAGACACACACACACACGCGCGCACGCATACAGACACACACACACAAACATGCAAAAAAAATACACATGCACGCATACAAACACACACACACACACACACACACACACACACACATACATACACATATACACACACACACACACACACACAAATATGCAAAAAACACACACAATCATACATACACACTCATACAAATAAACACACACACAGCACACACCACACACAAACATGCACGCATACAAACACACACAAACATACATACACACATTCAGACGCGCACACAAAAACACACACAAACACATACACACACTCATACAAACAAACACACACAAACACATACACACACTCATACAAACAAACACACACAAACACATACACACATACAGACATAAACACACACGCAAAAAAGCACACACAAACATACATACACACTCATACAAATAAATACACACAAACATATACATACGCACACACATACAGACACACACAAACACATACACACACTCATACAAACAAACACACACAAACACATACACACACTCATACAAACAAACACACACAAACACATACATACACACATACAGACACGCAAACACACACGCAAAAAAGCACACACAAACATACATACACACTCATACAAATAAATACACACAAACATATACATACGCACACACATACAGACACACACAAACACATACACACACTCATACAAACAAACACACACAAACACATACAGACACGCAAACACACACGCAAAAAAGCACACACAAACATACATACACACTCATACAAATAAATACACACAAACATATACATACGCACACAAATACAGACACACACAAACACATACACACACTCATACAAACAAACACACACAAACACATACATACACACATACAAACACACACACACACTCATACAAACAAACACACACAAACACATACATACACACATACAGACACGCAAACACACACGCAAAAAAGCACAAACATAGATACTTACACACACTCATACAAACAAACAAACACACACAGACGCATACACACACACATACAGACACACACTCAAACACACACACACAAACAAACAAACACACATACACACGCAAAAAAACGCACACACAAAAACATACATACACACTCATACAGACAAACGCACACAAACATATATATACATAAACATACACGCAAACAAACACACATGCAAATGCACAAACAAACGCATAAATACATACAAACATACAAATGTACACACAAATACTTACCAATACAAACAAATATGCACACACAAACACACACATACACACACTCATACAAACGCATACAGACACACAAACAAACACACATACACACACGCAAAAAGCACTAACACACATACACACTTATACAAACGAACACACACAAATAACACTCACACGTATGCATATATACACACATACAGACAAATGCAAACATACACACACACACAAACAAACAAACAAACAAACAAACAAACAAACAAATACAAACGCACACAGGCAAGCACATACACACACATACATACAAACACACACATGTACACACGAACGCATACATACATACATACACACACACACACACACACAAACAAATACACACACAGCACATACACACACACATACATACAAACACACACATGTACACAAACATACACACACACACACACACACACACACACACAACAAACACACACACACACACACACACACACACACACACACACACACACATACACACACACACACACACACACACACACACACACACACACACACACACACACACACACACACACACAAACAAACAAACACAAACAAACACACACACACACACACACACACACACACACACACACACACACACACACACACACAAACACAAACAAACACACACACACACACACACACACACACACACACACAAATAAACAAACACAAACAAACACAGACATAAAGACATACGTTTCCCCTTTATAAATCTGCACGTTCAAGGCCAAGTTCATAAGACAAGCGCACAATTCATGAAAGTCTCTTGTGTTTGTGTTTGTGTGCGTTACATACCTGATCACAAACCAGGTGTGTCTATTACTGCGATGCACAATATATTGGTATTAAATCGGTTATTAGACAATGTTACAGATTTATGAGATATTTAACTGCGTGCTCCTGATTTAACTTTCATATGACATTTCCTGTCATCTTGAGCTCAACTGATGTTTAAACACACAAATAAATCAATAACACTAGCATTTAGCTGAATACTTGATTTTCAGATTTAAATGTTTCTTTTTTTTATTTTGGCAAAATAGAATAGAATTTTAATATTGGTCAGATTTCGGTATTGGCCTATTTATCTACATCTATTTATTTAAAAAAAATCATATTTTAGTTTATATTGTATTGATATATTTACATAACGGCATAATTCTTTAATTACAGTAAATGCCAGGTCAGATTTTTGCATATGTTTGATAACTGGGCGTTAGGTACCAGAGTGAGGTTAGATATTTGGAGGAGAGGGGCAACTTGGCATCTGACGAAAGATTTCTACTTTTCTATTTACACTGTAATCAGCAAATCATTGACAATAGCACCAGGATCATGAATTATGGAAGCATAGAGGGGTCATTTTGATTTCATGTCATGAAAGGGTTTTAAGTCGTGCGCTGCTGTTTCTCTCTCTCTTGGCTGGAGTTTGTGATGGGAAACATCTGCAGCTGGAGTGAGTATAAAATCCCGCTGGATCAGGACCAGGTTCTGTTTTCACTGCGGGTTCTGGTTCTCTGTGAATGACAGGTCTGTTCGCTGCAGACGCTGTCTGGCCGCTTACATGACTGCGTTTCTCCAGCGTCTGATACGAGAGGCTGTTATTACCTCTGTGCCTGAATGATTCAGAGCCTCTGAGGTTTATTCCTCAGAAATCATCCCTTCGGCAATAGAGCACTTACGACATAAATGTATACATAGCGTTTCCAGGGAGAATGCAAATACAGTCGTCGAGTAACTGGCACATGTAAACACAATCATTTCAGACAGGAACAATGCTGTACTATCACAGCTTCCTGACAGGGGACCAATCGGAAGTCATCTGGCTGAACAGGAAGTGGAGGGCATTCCTGAAGTCAGGGAAATTTGCCCAAGTATATCCATACAATAAATACTCCCATGACTTCAGTTGGTTTGCAATTTAATGTAAATGCCTGTATAATGCTATAACGTATGCTACAACAGCTCTTTGTCAACAAACGAGTCTCTAGTCTTCAGGTCGCTTTGATCAAACCAAACCTGTGAACACACCCTTACACGTGGCACACTGATGGTAATACTATGGTACTGTATGATTAACATGGTACACCAAAAAATACCAAAAGTGTTTTTGGGGATGGTTTTGCCATGGTATTCTGATTCTTCCAAGAATGCCATGAGACATGAACTTCAGAGTAGTATTGCCATCCAATAATATTATTACTGAAGTACCATGGCATTTATACAGTACTTCCAAATGGCACTACCATAATACATGTGCAAGTGTGTCTGTCTGTCTGTCTTTTCATCTGTTTTCCGTCTGTTACTCCATCTGTCTGTCTACCTTTCTGTCTGTCTTTCTGTGTCTGTCTTTCCATCTGTCTTTCTTTCCATCTATCTGTCTGTCTTTCTGTCTGTTTTCCGTCTGTCTTTCCGTCTGTCTGTCTTTCCTTCTATCTGTCTGTCTGTCTTTCTGTCTGTCTGTCTGTCCTTCCATCTATCTGTCTGTCTTTCTGTCTGTCTGTCTTTCCTTCTATCTGTCTGTCTGTCTTTCTGTCTGTCTGTCTTTCCTTCTATCTGTCTGTCTGTCTTTCTGTCTGTCTGTCTTTTCGTATTTTTCCGTCTGCCTGTCTTTCCATCTATCTGTCTGTCTTTCTGTGTCTGTCTTTCCATCTTTCTTTCTTTCCATCCATCTGTCTGTCTTTCTGTCTGTTTTCCCATCTGTCTTTCCGTCTGTCTGTCTGTCTTTCTGTCTGTCTGTCCTTCCATCTATCTGTCTGTCTTTCCATCTGTCTGTCTGTCTTTCCATTTATTTGTCTGTCTTTCTATCTGTCTGTCTGTCTGTCTGTCTGTCTTTCCATCTATCTGTCTGTCTTTCTGTGTCTTGTCTTTAGGTCGGTCTGTCTGTCTTTCCATCTATCTGTTTGTCTTTCTGTCTGTCTGTCTTTCCATCTATCTGTCTGTCTTTCCATTTATCTGTCTGTCTTTCCGTCTGTCTGTCTTTCCATTTATCTGTCTGTCTTTCCGTCTGTCTTTGCGTCTGTCTGTCTTTCTGTGTCTTGTCTTTAGGTCGGTCTGTCTGTCTTTCCATCTATCTGTCTGTCTTTCCGTCTGTCTGTCTTTCCATCTATCTGTCTGTCTTTCCATCTATCTGTCTGTCTTTCTGTCTGTCTTGTCTTTAGGTCTGTCTGTCTTTCCATCTATCTGTTTGTCTTTCCGTCTGTCTGTCTTTTCGTATTTTTCCATCTCTCTGTCTGTCTTTCTGTCTGTCTTGACTTTAGGTCTGTCTGTCTTTCCATCTATCTGTTCGTCTTTCTGTCTGTCTTTTGTATTTTTCCATCTGTCTGTCTTTCCATTTATCTGGCTGTCTTTCTGTCTGTCTGTCTTTCCATCTGTCTTTCGGTCTGTCTGTCTGTATTTCCATCTACCTGTCTGTCTTTCTGTCTGTATCTATCTATCGTTGTCAAAAACAACAGGAAAAACATCTTAGTAACATGGTCAGGATAAATATAGACCCACAATGGCTTTGGTTTTTTGGCAAACTGATGTAAACGCACCCACACAGATTTTGTCTTCTCTTCAGATGTTTCTTGGCTTCACTGTCTCACATATGTTTTTGTTTTGCATGTGTTCGAATATAGCATTAAATGAACGGTTTCTGTAACTGGCATTTTTCAGTAATTATGGTCTGACGATGTCTCATTCTCAGCACAAGAGTCCCACAGCCTGAGCGCAAATTACTGTCAGCGATCGAGCCTGTCGACACCAGATTATTGGTATTTGTAAAGCCGTCATGAAGCCGGCCTCATTTAGCATGTTTCCAGAGGAAATCACCGCATTAATAACCGCGGACTCTCGGGTTTGACCCGCAGGTTTGAATTTTCTGCTCGGCGACTCTGAAAAGCTCTTCCATATTTTCATTAGCCAAACAGTTTGACTCCTCCCCCCGCCACGGGTGTGACACGCGGTGGTAAACAGCATTATCTGGGATCTCAGTGGGATTTCGAATGCTTGTGTAATCCTGTCATTTCATTCATGGATACCTCCGGGGTTATTCTGGGATGCCGCTGTTCTATCTGCCCGCCTGTCCGCTCGTGCCTGGGAGGGAGATTGAATTCCCTCGGCTCGCTCGCGCACACACATCGTGATCACCTACTCATCTCCACCGCTATCAGAGTGAAACAGAGACCCGTGCTGAACTGAACCTGCTTGTGCTGAGGATTATGTGGAGGCCGTGAACCCTTTTAACTGGTCAGGCCCACAGGATGAGCTTTAGACCTGTGGAGATACAGAGGTGGATCCTGACACTACTGTGGGAATTCAGCAGTGTCAAAGTCGTTTAGTGCAGGAGATGATCTTTTGAATCTCTTTATTTAGTTATTTAATACATGTACTGTCTATCAATTCTGTATGTCCTATCTATCCATCTGTCTCTGTCTGTCTGTCTGTCTGTCTGTCTGTCTGTCTGTCTTTCTTTCTTTCTTTCTCTTTTTGTCTGTCTGTCTGTTTGTCATTTTGTCTGTCTGTCTTTCTGTCTGTCTTTCAGTCTGTCATTCCATCTGTCTGTCTGACTAGATTTCCACCTGTCTGTCGGTCTTTCCGTCTGTCATTCTGTCTGTCTGTCTAGATTTCCGTCTGTCTGTCTTTCCGTCTGTCATTCCATCTGTCTGTCTGTCTAGATTTCCGTCTGTCTGTCTTTCCGTCTGTCATTCCATCTGTCTGTCTGTCTAGATTTCCGTCTGTCTGTCTGTCTTTCCGTCTGTCATTCCGTCTGTCTTTCCGTCTGTCATTCCATCTGTCTGTCTGTCTAGATTTCTGTCTGTCTGTCTTTCTCTGTCATTCCATCTGTCTGTCTGTCTAGATTTCTGTCTGTCTGTCTGTCTTTCCGTCTGTCATTCCATCTGTCTGTCTGTCTAGATTTCCGTCTGTCTGTCTGTCTTTCCGTCTGTCATTCCGTCTGTCTGTCTGTCTAGATTTCTGTCTGTCTGTCTGTCTTTCCGTCTGTCATTCCATCTGTCTGTCTGTCTAGATTTCCGTCTGTCTGTCTGTCTTTCCGTCTGTCACTCCATCTGTCTGTCTGTCTAGATTTCCGTCTGTCTGTCTATCTTTCCGTCTGTCACTCCATCTGTCTGTCTGTCTGTCTAGATTTCCGTCTGTCTGCCTGTCTTTCCGTCTGTCACTCCATCTGTCTGTCTGTCTGTCTAGATTTCCGTCTGTCTGCCTGTCTTTCCGTCTGTCACTCCATCTGTCTGTCTGTCTAGATTGCCGTATGTCATTTCATATGTCGGTATGTCTGTCTATCTATATTTCCGTCTTTCTGTCTGTCTTTTTGTCTCGGTGTCTGTCTGTTTTTCCGTCTGTCTGTGTCTCTTTCCATCTGTCCGTCTTTCTGTCTGTCTGCCTTTCCGTCCATCTGTCTGCCCTTTTATCTGTCTGTCTGCCCTTCTGTCTGTCTACCTTTCCGTTCGTCTGTCTGTCTGTCCTTCATTTGATCTATTCTTCTTTTGGCTCTTTGATCCCTCTATTTATTTATCTATCTGTCAGTCTCTTAAACCTTCAAATTTCAAGGCTTTAAAAAAAACTTTCGTTTGTCTTGACTTCAAGTTCAATTCAAAAAGGAAATCTGCATTCTGTTAGCGACCTTCAGGAACAGAATTAGTATTTAAAAGCATTCTTAATTCAGCTCTGAATGGAGCAGGACCCATATTATGTGTAGCATGTGGGATGTGGTCCAGTTAATATGACATTGGTAATAGTAGCATGCTAACCCTCCCTCTTCTCAATATTCACCACGTAGGGGTCAAGCGCTGACCTTTTTAAAGTGAAGACAGCGGTAGTATATTTTCGAACCATTAGTGTACCGCTGTGTGCCTTGAATGCTAATCGTGAAGAATGATGGCTTTTGCGTTGCTGTCCTCTCGCTGTGAGTTCCTCTTATTTGTCACCCGCCCAGATCGTCGACCTTGTGTTTGCGCAGCTCTCTCTAATCCCCCCGGGCTCTTTCCTGATGGCGTAACAGTCCACGCCGGGGGTTGGCCGCCTCCATGCCTGAAATCTTTGTAATAACTTTCTCTATCGCCGCACCGATCTCCCCCCAGAGCTGAATCTGGACCTTGCTGTAATAGAGTGCCGGCGAGCGTAGCGGTAATAAATGCTACACGATTTACCAGGATAAATATGGAGAAATGACTCTCGCGTACAGTAAATGAAACTCCAGGTCATAAGTGGGAGGTGTGTGTCCTCTGCTAGGATATTTTTCCCTCTGTGTGAATCCTTGCTTAAAAAATCTCTAGTGTGAGTATATCCCATTGGCTTTAAGACGCTTGTGTCCTCGCAAAGTGTGTGCGTGAGGGAACGAGTTGCCTGCAAATTGCTTTGCATCTGAATTAAACATGTTGCTCGTTCACGCCTCACCGCGATGGACAGCGAAACACATTGCAGCTGGAGAAAATGACTTTTTAAGTGGAGTATTTATGAGATGCTATTGTATTCATTTGATTATAATAAAGCTGCCAGTGTATGGAGGTGAATGGCAACTAGAAGCCCAGGTGGCCCTCGTGTCTTTCTCCTCAAGCACATGACGGCTTTTTACGATTAGTTTTCTGTAAGTGCCGCTGATAGCTGTCTTGATACGTAAAGAGTGACTTAATAAAATGAGGTTTTATGGAGTTTTTTTGGTGAGTGATGGTAAATGGACAGGGTTGGAAAAGATCTTATGGACCACCAGAGAGTGGAAAGCACCTCTGAAAATGAATGGTATCTACAGCGCCCTCCACTAATATTGGCACCCTTGAGCAAAGGCGGCTGTGAAAATAAATCTGCATTGTTTATCCTTTTGATCTTTCATTCAAAACATTTACAAAAATCTAAACTTTCATTGAAGTAAAACAATTGAAAGTGAGGGGAAATCAAATAAATGTTTTTCTAGTTCTAATGTCTCTAGTTCATGTTGGCCACAATTGTTGGCACCCAATTATCGCAACGTCCTTTTCTCAAGATAACAGCTCTGAGTCTTCTCCGATAATGCCTGATGAGTTTGGATCAGAGACCATTCCTCCATACAGAATCTCTCCAGATCCGTCAGATTCCCAGATCCATGTTGGTGCTCCTTCTCTTCAGTTCCGCCTCTGATTCTCTATTGGGTTGAGGTCAGGGACTGGGACGGCCATGGCAGAAGCTTCAGTTTGTGTTCAGTGACACATATGTGTGTTGATTTTGATGGAAGATCCAGCCACGGCCCATTATAAGATTTCTAGCAGAGCCGTCAGGTTTAGATTTTTTTTATCAGCTGGCATTTGCTTGAATCCATGATGGCATGTGTCTGAACAAGATGTCCAGGACCTCCAGTAAAAAAATAGGCCAAAAGTGTCACAGATCCAGCGGTATATTTAACCGTGGGCATGGCGTACTTTTATCCCTGTTTGCACTGAACCCATCTGGTGGGTTTGTGTCCAAAAAGCTCTTTTATAGTTTAATCTGCCCACAGAACCAGGTCCCATTTGAAGATCCAGTCATGTTTGACCACTCAATCTGCTGGAGTTTGGAAAATAAACTCTCCCAAACAACATGTGGTGATGTAGGGGCTAAGTTTTTTAGTCTTTCTGACCCCAAGACTCAGCTAATCTCTGCGATTCTCCATCTGTGATCTTGGAGAGTCTTTGTCCACTCAAACGCTCCTCCTCACCTGCATTAGGACGATATAGACACACGTTCTCTTCCAGGGAGATTCGTAACATCTTTAGTTGATTGGAGCTTCTTCATTATTGCCCTGATGGTGGAAATGGGGGTTTTCAATGCTTTAGCTGTCAAAGCCACTTTCTGTTTTGTGAAGCTCAACAATCTTTTGCTGCACATCAGAACTATATTCTTTGGTTGCCAATATTAGTGGAGGGCACTGTATAACACGATGCTTTAATTCATGTCTTTGAAAGACATGTGGAGTTGACAACTAGAAGCCAAATAGTCCTCTGTTTCTCTCCCCCCAAGCAGACGGAAGGTTTTTAATATTACTTCGCTGATAACTGTCACGCTATATAGGTAGAGTGATTTAAAAGAAAACTGTCTGTTTGTAAAGATGTTTTGGGGTGGATTTACACATGAATAAGCAGGTAAACAGATGCAGTAACAGGGTACAAAACCATCAGACAGCCACACAGTGGAAAACACTGCTGAAAATGACTTTTTAAGTGAGATGGTTTTGAGATGCTATTTAATTAGTTTCTTTGAGTGGCACTGATAGTTATGATGTTAACTTTTATTTGTGATTTATTTAATAATGAGGTCTTGTGGAAGAAACATGCTTGAGATGCAGTAAACGGATCCAGTGACAGGGCTAAAAAGATTCTCACCGAGGAAAACAGCTGAAATTGGCTTTTTAAAGGGGTGTTTATTAGAGACCATTCAATTCATTTGATTTTTGCTGATTGTTTCAATGTGCGGACATGAATGACAACTAGAAGCAAAGCAGTAGATAACAGTTTTTAGGACTATTTTGTTTTAGTGTTGCCAATGGATGTTGTGATATGTAAACTTACATTTTATGACTTACTGTTTCATATGATTTATAGAGTGACCCCAAGAAGATTAGGGTAAAACTCTCACTATTAACTACAACTCTTGCTTCAATAAACTCCTAATTACTGCTTATTAATAGTTAGTAATGTAGTTGTTAAAGTGCCCCTATTATGCTATTTTAAAGTTTCCTAATTTAGTTTTGGAGCTCTCTTACAACAGGCTAACATGCATCAAAGGTCAAAAAAGTTTTCTCATAATATACTTTGCACACCACCACAATGTTCAGTGACTCTCAATCCCTCCTTTCCCCGAGCTACTCTGCTCTGATTGGTCAGATGGCCCAGACTGTTGTGATTGGTCAACTGCGTATAGCGTGTATTTAGGAAACAAACAGCCATTACCATTACTGAACTTCAGCTCCAACCGGAGGCTTCCTAAAGCTCAGCGATTGTACACACTGTAAAAACAGAATCGATGACGAAACGATGAAGGAACTAGTTATTCAACCCAAACCTTGAGCAGGACATTTCTCAGTGATGCTACTCAGTTTGAGGTACATGATGATATGTTTCCATTGTTACGGCATTAACAAGTGTGTGTCCATCAACAAACCTGTGTGTGTGTTTGTAATGTATTGCGGTGCACATGCGGGAACTGTATCAGTAACAGTGCATACGTTAGCCCAGCTAATGTGTATGACTGATGGAGCATTAAAGTTTGCAAAAACAAACCTTGCTCCATCCTTTATCTTTACTCATATTAGTAAGAACGATAGACAATCTGCATTAATAGTCTGAGGTAATACTGCAGCCCACAGCTGATTTACAGTAGTGTTTCAGTAAGACAGTAATAACGTGAGCTAGCCATTAGCTAGAGACCTAGACAATATGAAACACAACAAACACATTGTAGAGTATCTTCTCGATCGCTATCCACTATCCAGTATCCACTGCGGTATTGGAGGGGGTTCAAGTTCTCCCTGGTGTCTGAGCGCAATAGTAGGTGGATGGGCAATATGCTAATGTTTCACTGTGACGTCACAACGAAACGGCTTGCGATTCATTTTTAAAAATGATTCGTTTAACTGACTCAGAGTCGACTCTTACTTAAGGGAGACAATAACTTTATATACGCTGCACTTTTAGATTTAAAACTTTGCAGAAAGTTTTTATTCGCTATGTTACACACTACATTAAAGGTCATTTTCAAACATTCATAATAGGAGCGGGGATGTAGAATATAGTCATGCAGAATATGTGCTTTATAAGTACCAATAAACAGCCAATATCCTAGTAATATGCATGCTAATCAATTTAAAGACACCAATGTTACAAAATATTTTTATTTTGGTTTATTTTATTTTAGTAAATTCCCTTTTTTGAGCTTTCTATTCATCAAAAAAGAAAACGCATTAAGCAATGCAACTTGTTTTCAACATTGATAATTTTTTTTTACATTTTTCTTGAGCACCAAATCATCATATCAGAATGATTTCTGAAGGATCATGTGACACTGAAGATGCTGAAAATACAGCTTTGCATCACAGAAATAAATTACAATATATTCAAATGGAAAATGGTTACTTTAAATTGTAATAATATTTCACAATTTTTACTATATTTTTGCAGCCTGGGTGAGAAATACTTTTTTCAAAAACATTTAAATATCCTACCGACATCAAACTTCTGAAAGATTCATTTACTTCAGAAAGTTGTTGTGATGTTTTCACTTTTATTATGTGACTTATGAAACTCGGTCTGGTGGCAGAATTGAACTTGAAGTGCATTGACGGGGTGGAAAGCGATCTTACGGACCAAAGGAGGGCCACACAGCGGAAACCACCTCCGAAGGTCTTTTCGCCTCAGACCTCATCCATAAAATGCCTTCTGTGTATATGAACCCTGTAAAAACACTATCCGTCAGCTCTCAAAGGGAAATACATTCTCTCCCCCAGCGTCCTGCATGTCTGTAATGGATATGGCAGTGTGAAATAATACCGCGGCTCGTGGAGGTCACTGGAAGAGAGCTGTTGATTGAAGTATTTTGTCTCCTCTGGCGTCAGTGCTGTGAAGGTGAACTCCTGCATCTGTTTGTTAAATTCAGCCTTTTATTAGTGAGCGTCTGTCCTTTCTTTTGTGAGCAGAGAACCGTGAGTGAGTCTCACTTTGAGGATTCCGGCTGCAGACTCCAAAAGAAAGGATTTGTTATCTCACAGTTCTGTTTAAGCACCCCAGAGACACGCGCTCCTGCCGGGCAGGCGGTTCACGGGCGTTCCTGGAGCTTCCCCCTGACCTGTCCAAGGCCTGCTGGTTTTTATGAACTTCGGCTTCTGAAGGAAGGCCAGATATGAGTGAGTCTTGTCTAGTCTACTGCGCAGTTTATTCTCAAAGTAGAAAGCTTTTGCTGCTTTTGTATGCAAAATGCAGATGTTTATGAAAGTTCTGTCTAAAAAGAGCATTCAGACTGAATCTCAACTTGCTAGGGCTGGGTAAAAATATTGTTTATTTTCCCAGAGCAATCTTGGTATTGATTCTTAAAATCATGAATTATCTAGTATGTTTTTTGATTCCCTGAACCCATATTTTTGACCAGATCAACCAGAGTAAAACGATTAACGATTAAGTGACTGATATACTCACAGCAAATGTATTTTTTGTTTGGTCCGATATACACTCACCTAAAGGATTATTAGGAACACATACTAATACTGTGTTTGACCCCCTTTCACCTTCAGAACTGCCTTAATTCTACGTGGCATTGATTCAACAAGGTGCTGAAAGCATTCTTTAGAAATGTTGGCCCATATTGATAGGATAGCATCTTGCAGTTGATGGAGATTTGTGGGATGCACATCCAGGGCACAAAGCTCCCATTCCACCACATCCCAAAGATGCTCTATTGGGTTGAGATCTGGTGACTGTGGGGGCCATTTTAGTTCAGTGAACTCATTGTCATGTTCAAGAAACCAATTTGATTCAAGCTTTGTGACATGGTGCATTATCCTGCTGGAAGTAGCTGTCAGAGGATGGGTACATGGTGGTCATAAAGGGATGGACATGGTCAGAAACAATGCTCAGGTAGGCCGTGGCATTTAAACGATGCCCAATTGGCACTAAGGGGCCTAAATTGTGCCAAGAAAACATCCCCCACACCATTACACCACCACCACCAGCCTGCACAGTGGTAACAAGGCATGATGGATCCATGTTCTCATTCTGTTTACACCAAATTCTGACTCTACCATCTGAATGTCTCAACAGAAATCAAGACTCATCAGACCAGGGAACATTTTTCCAGTCTTCAACTGTCCAATTTTGGTGAGCTCGTGCAAATTGTAGCCTCTTTTTCCTATTTGTATTGGAGATGAGTGGTACCGGTGGGGTCTTCTGCTGTTGTAGCCCATCCGCCTCAAGGTTGTGCGTGTTGTGGCTTCACAAATGCTTTGCTGCATACCTCGGTTGTAACGAGTGGTTATTTCAGTCAAAGTTGCTCTTCTATCAGCTTGAATCAGTCGGCCCATTCTCCTCTGACCTCTAGCATCAACAAGGCATTTTCTCCCACAGGACTGCCGTGATACTGGATGTTTTTCCCTTTTCACACCATTCTTTGTAAACCCTAGAAATGGTTGTGTGTGAAAATCCCAGTAACTGAGCAGATTGTGAAATACTCAGACCGGCCCGTCTGGCACCAACAACCATGCCACGCTCAAAATTGCTTAAATCCCCTTTCTTTCCCATTCTGACATTCAGTTTGGAGTTCAGGAGATTGTCTTGACCAGGACCACACCCCTAAATGCATTGAAGCAACTGCCATGTGATTGGTTGATTAGATAATTGCATTAATGAGAAATTGAACAGGTGTTCCTAATAATCCTTTAGGTGAGTGTATTGTGAACGAACATCCTGACGCCGCCCATGCTTCAGAGAACAACATTGGTTTAGATGAATATCTAAATAGTATGTGCTGCACAATTTCCTCACAATAACAAAATTAACACAACAAAAATGACAGCGGTGAGAAAACATCAGTTAAGAAATGTTTTAGCACAACACAGTGTAGTCTGATTCACAAACAAATGACTCTTTGAACAGGTTCTTTTTACTGAATCAAAAACATACTAGACAACCAGTGTAGTCTGATTAATAATCAAATGATTCTTATAATCTAATTCTTTTTAACAAATTAAAAACATACAGGAAAACCAATGTAGTCAATTCACGAGCAGTGAGTCTTTTGAGCTAATAAATCATTCCTATAGACCAATTTGATTGAATGAGAATGGAATCAGTAAATCTGTGTTGATTCCCAGTCCTCCTGAGTAATTGCAGATTGATAGTGTCTGGTTGTTGGTCAGTTGTTGTGTTGTCGTGAGAGCGGATTAGACCCTGAGGATGACTGCTGTAATGTTTGTGTTTCTATCAGCCAATGGCTAAAAAAAATCTCCATAATCTGGCACTCTGACACACATGTCCTGATAACAGCTCGAGACGCTCAGCCTCACTGACCCCCGTGTCAGGCGTGTTAGAACTTGCATTTTTAATGTGTTTTTCTTCGATAAGCTCCTTAGGATTGAAGAAGGCAGCAGTGGTCAGTCTTCTTTATGTGCTGTGCCGTCAGATTCACTCTTAAAACCTATTAGAGTCAGTCAAGCGTCCTGATTAGATGAAGAAATGAAGCAGAGATGAGCCTGTGTTGCTTTAAAAGGATGCCTCATGGAAATCAGGTTTTTTGGCCTAGAAATAAGAGTTTATTTTTGACATCTCCTTTTTGCATTTCATACATGCATTTAGTATTCATATATTTAGATCAAGGAACAGTGAGATTATATATTTATTATACTTTATTAGCTTCACTTGTTCTACCTATACTATGCCCTAAAAGTATGTACTCGTTTTGTGAGTGACATACTACTTCGTCATAACAGTGTCTTCCTGCATCCTGTCACCGTAAAAACTGCCCTGTCAATCATTTTTTCACAGATGAAATCCTCCACGTTCAATTTAATTTAATTTCCTACCGTTTCGGAGAGAAATGTAGTAGCACGTTGATCTGCCAGTCGTGTGTCTTTCGTGTGGGAAAACTCTCCTCGTGTGATTGAAATGTGCATAATGATGGATTTAAAAGTTAATGACCAAACGTATCTTTACAAAAGTTCACAATGCTGTAGATTAAATATAATGTGGATATCATTGAATAAATAACTTTTTTGTCAGGTTACATACTGATTATTAATCACTTAAACCCCTTTTTCTAAACCTCTCTACTTAAAGGATTAGTTCACTTTAAAATGAAAATTTTCTTATATTTTACTCCAGTCAAAAAGAAATTCCCACATTTCTCCACATAATAGACTTCAATGGCAACCAACCGGGTTGAAGGTCCAAATCAATGCAGTTTCAAAGGTCTTCAGAGTCTCTGCACAATCCCAGATGAGGAATAGGGTCTTATCTAGCGAAAACATCAGCCATTTTCCCCAAAAATTTTTAAATGTACATACTTTTTAACCTAAATTGCTCATCTTGTGCTGCTCTTCGGCGGGCCAGTGATTACGTAATCACGTCGGAAAGGTCACGCTAGACGTAGACTGAAGTCCCCTGTGTTTACAAAGCGTGAATATGAAAACTAAAACAAACGTCCTTTAGCAAAAAAAGGTTAAACAACGATGATGACGATGTAGTGGAGATGTAGTGTTTTTGGGTAAACTTCCACCTTCCACGTAAGTAGGCAGTACTTCCGCCTACGTCTAGGGTGACCTTTCCGCCGTGATTACGTAATCTGTAGAGCAGAGCAGCGCAAGATGAGAAATTTAAGTTAAAAAGTATATAATTTTTTTTTAAATGACGGTTGGTTTCGCTAGATAAGACCCTATTCCTCAGCTGGGATCATGCAAAGCCTTTTGAAACTGCATTGATATGGACCTTCAACCTGTTGGTTTCCATCAAAGTCCATTATGTGGAGAAAAATCCTGGAATGTTTTCCTCCAAAATCGTAATTTCTTTTCGACTGAAGAAAGAAAGACACCAACCCTCTGGATTAGATGGGGGTGAGTAAATTATCAGGAAATTTTCATTTTGAAGTGAACTAATCCTTTAACCGTCAGACTCACATCTGCCATGTTTGTAGTTTTTTAACACTTTTTATTCGTGTTTGTAGTTCTAATCGAATCCTCATCCAACGTGCAATGGGTAGTGGGTAATATTAGCCGTTAGAGTGTGCATGGATCTGCACTTCAGATTCTAACCGGAAAAAGACATTCCAGGTATCTTTGGAATACTCATTTCAACATGCTACGATTTGAGATGCACTAATTGTCGTTTTTGAATACTATTTAGGATGGATAATGGTCAAGATGATCTGCTGAAGTTCAAACTGAGCATCAGATTGGGGAAGAAAGGCGATTTAAAGGTGTCATGAACTGGCTTTTAAAAAAATGTTATACTGTTGCCTGAGGTCAACTAATGACGTTTGTGTGGTTTTTACATTCAGAAACATCAGAATGAATCAGTAATAGGCTGTTTTCTACACTGGTTTTGAGGTTTTCTCCTGAACGCTGGGTTTTGATGGGCGGGGCCGCACTGGAGACTTGGAAGTTAACGCCCACGGCTGGGATTGGATAAGATTTACATATTTAATGAGCTTCAGCTCCCCTGTCAGTTCAGTTCACATTAGGGAGGGATCGTTTTGAAAGCGGCGACCGGAATGATTCTCTCGATCACAGGCTCGTAATCGTCTTTATCAAACAAACACAATGATTTATTTCTCATCCACCCGAGATTGATTGGAATATTATTTCTGTATTACATGGCCCGCCCTATCGGTCGATAAGCACGAAACACACACACACACACACACACACACACACACACACACACACACACACACACACACACACACACACACACACACACACACACACACACACACATAAAAAGGCCACATCTTTCATTTAAATTTTACTTTCTTCCCCTCAAGTCAACTTATGTCATTCAAAGTTTCTTGGACCAAAAGCAGACATAACTGAGTTAATTTAGT
Source organism: Gobiocypris rarus (assembly GCA_023029165.1). Classification (NCBI taxonomy): domain Eukaryota; kingdom Metazoa; phylum Chordata; class Actinopteri; order Cypriniformes; family Gobionidae; genus Gobiocypris; species Gobiocypris rarus. The sequence goes on along the minus strand of CM040913.1, from coordinate 4,908,510 downwards.
GGTGTTTGCCAAGTTCACTATTGCACTATAAAATCTATATGAATTCATCTTTGCCATGTTTCTAATTCTGCACTGTTTGGGCTTTACAGAAACAAGATCTCAAATCAAACTGCTTGTTGATGAGACGTGCTTTTGATTTTTCATCATCTCATCTCTCGCGGGTCAAAATAATATTTTGGTAAAGTTTGAGCATTTTTATTTTTTTATTTTATTAAGTTTACTGAAGCATTCCTCAAATTCCATTATTTCCTGTGCAGGTCAAATTGACCCACGAGGGGAGGATGCGTTACTTTTTAAATTTCAACCACAAAACTTTTTGTGTGTATTCGTGGTTCAAGTGCAACAACAGTCATAGGGTCTTGGACCACTCTGATAAACTAAAAAAACTGAAAGACAGACAGATAGATGTAAGGACAGACAGACAGATAGATGTAAAGACAGACAGGCAGACAGAGAAAGACAGACAGACAGACAGAAAGACAGACAGATAGATGTAAGGACAGAGAAAGAGACAGACAGACAGACAGAAAGACAGACAGATAGATGCAAGGACAGACAGACAGATAGATGTAAGGACAGACAGACAGATAGATGTAAGGACAGACAGACAGATAGATGTAAGGACAGACAGACAGATAGATGTAAAGACAGACAGACAGATAGATGTAAAGACAGACAGACAGACAGAAAGACAGAGAGATAGAGGGAAAGAGAGACAGACAGATGAAAATCTGACACCACTAAATTAACTCAGTTATGTCTGCTTTTGGTCCAAGAAACTTTGAATGACATAAGTTGACTTGAGGGGAAGAAAGTAAAATTTAAATGAAAGATGTGGCCTTTTTATGTGTATATGTGCTCTGGAAATCTAGGTTGTAGGACGTGTGTGTGTGTGTGTGTGTGTGAGTGGTTGGATGTTTAGCAATCAGCTGCAGAAATGGAGAGACTGTTGTCCATTGCTTTGAAGTTGCAGTAGAGCCGGGCTATTCCTCTCGGATGATGGAGAGAGCCTGAAAACAACTTAGCCATTAGCAGAGCAGAAACCGGGCTGCCATTGGCTCACCCTTCCTCTCTCTCTCCCCCTCTCTCTCCTCTTCCTCGCACCATCGCAGGCGTGTAATTGCATTTTTTGGGGGCAGACGCTGGAATGTGGCGAGATGTAAAAATCGTGGCTCCCTTCTCCTGATGGCAGCGCTTTCATATCTGAATGTTGGAGAAGAGATGAAATTAATTGGCTCACAGTCTAATGGTGATGTCGTGGATCTCCAGGCAGCCTGGGTCTCAATGATAGAGGCGGCTGAACCCACTGCGGACACCAACATTATGTAAAACCTCCAGAACAAAAATGACAGAAGCTTTGAAAGAAATGACAGAAGCTGTGTGATCTCATCGCATGGCATCTTGGGATCTGGATGATTTCTGCGTCCCATCATGTCCAGGCCAGAATGTCCTTTAGTGCACATGGCATGCGTGCACTCATTTGACTGAACTGCTTTTTCATGTGTGTATGTGTATATTTTCACATATTTGCATATTTTTGAACTTCTAATCAGTTGGTCATTTTTTTAAAGCCTTGTTAATGCTTTAGAGACCAACTTGCGCTGCTCATTGAAGATCTAGCTAGTTTATATTTTATGCTAATTTTGCCCACAAACCAATTAATTGTACATACAATTGAACATACAAAAGACATTACAGTTGGACGGGTTTAAAGGGGTCCTTGATTATGATTTGACTTGTGTAACTGTAGTGTGTGTGATGTCGCTGTTTGAGCAGGAACAACATCTGCAAAGTTACCACGCTCAAAGTTCACAGCAAAGGGAGATATTTTCTTTTACAGAAATCACTACGACAAACGGCTGTTTGGGACTACAACAAGCTGATTCATGGGTTAGTGACATCACAGACCCTAAAATTTACATAAACCCCGCCCCCGGGAACACACAGCAAAGGCCATGTTGAGAAGAGGAAGAGTTGTTGTGGTAGCATGACATCAAATCAAAATGACATCATCAGTTATAACTGTAGTGTTATTATTGATGGGCATAGATACATTTTTTTAATCTAGATTAATCTCACTGTGATTTTGGAATGAATTAATCTAGATTAAAATGGCTCTTTTGAATTCTGCCAAAGGCATTCAGATTATGTGTGCTACCCAAATACCCTGGTGCTTTCACACTTGGTTCGATTGCCTGGACCGAACCCGAGTTCGATTGCTCCCCCCTCCCCCTGCTGGACCGTGTTCATATTATATTATTTGGGTCTGAACCGGGTGCGTTTGAGTCATCAAAGCAGCAGCTTACTTGGTAATGATGTTGAGTGAGAAGGTGGCAAAACGAATAGAGTTGTTCACCTAAACTTTTATATTTTTGTTTTTGAACCGTTGGTTTTGTTACCAAAGCTTCAGTACGTAATGGCACTTGCGTCTATCTGCCGCGAATGTAACTTATGTAATGAAAAAATGCTCTAAAGAACGCTGACGATGAGCAGAAATTAGATTTACAGCTCTCTGCTTACAGTATGTCAGTCACGCTCATCAGGACTCGAGTAGGCTACGGTTCGTGGGTGCACACCGGAGTTCGGAAGACAGCGTTCTCGCTTGATGTGGTAATTTCACATCAGGCATACACGCAGGTTCGAAGACTACAGTGCAATTCGGCAAGGTATACATCCGCGCTAAAATATCACGTTGAAAGTCATCATAACTTGCATAGTATAGACCCAGCTCCCAACCCAACTTTGAGAATAGATTAACGGTGATATTTTTTTTATCGCCCGATAAGAGTCGCACGTTAACTCCGATAACGGCCCACCACTAAATTAAACTAAACTATCCCTGTTCTCTCTTCATGCAGCAGATATTCTCTGGCTCTGTGCATCTTACAGTTCCCACACCAGCGATTTATGGATTATCTTTCTTGACATTGTCACTTCTTCTCGAGTCTCTCCATAACTGTCTGACTCCGGTTTGATCATAAAAGGCTGGACAGTTTCTAATATTTTCAGTGCGTGTCTGCATGAGGTAATCGGAGCTGCTAACACAAGCTCTTGAAGCTCCGCCCTCTTCTTGAAAGGGGGCGGGAGCAGCAGCTCATTTGCATTTAAAGGGTGCGTTTTTGCTCAGTGACAATTTTAACATGCTATTAAAAATGATCTGTGGGGTATTTTGAACTAAAACTTCACATACACACTCTGGGGACATCAGAGACTTATATCTTGTAAAACAGGGCATTATAGGACCCCATTAAATGTTTTATATAATTTATGTTAGATTTATATATTTTCATATATTACATTGAGTCACATTTTATAGTTGGATTGGTTTGCCAAAATTGTATTATGCAGAATAACACTAGCTAGTAGGGATGTGACGGTGAGGACATTTTTCCACTGTTTAATCGACGTGTGACAACAGCGGTAATACCAGTATCACCGGCGGGGGCTTTTAAATCACTAATTCAAAACCAAAAGTAAAAATGTGCATAGCCGCTCAAGCATTCATAACGGTGCGGAGCAAAGCGAGTGTTTTCAATGAATTCCTATGAAAGTTAAGCTTCCATAGGCATGAACTGAAAACACGCCACTGGACACTGGCCGTGAACGAATGACAGCACGGCCTTGCACATTTTTCTTCTGGTATAGAATCAGCGCTAATTTGGGGCGGGTTGCTTGATTTATGGGTTCATTAGCCTATTCTTAATCAAAAACACAACAACACAACAACGGTACGACAGACTCTTAAATAGGTGCTTTTGCCTTCCGCGATCATCTTGTCTGACAGCTGTTTGCTCTCGTGATGAATGAGATCTGACTGTGCCGTGACTCTCGTTCGGCTCGCGCTGTATTGAACACGTTCAGTTTTTAATTGTAGGGTCTGTTCTCTAACTGAACTAAATGATTTTAGTAATATAAAAATCAAACGACGGTGGGGGCAGTGCCACGGTGGGAAAGTGATGTAACCGCTGTTTCGCCTACTAGCTACTAGCCTACTAGCTTGCTCATATTACATTATAGATTTTTCCAAAAGACTATTGACTGACATATTTCTTATTTTCTTTAGTTTCTTTAGTTTATTTTCTTAGTTTTTACTTATTTTTAAAATCACTTCTAATAGTTGAAAATGTTTTTATAATATTTTTGAAATGACCAAACCCGCCCATTAAAGCTACACTGTGTAACTTTTTTAGTTTATTCTTAGCTAAAAACACTTAGTTCTTTCAAAAATATACGTCCTCATTAATGTATATTTACTTCTTTCAAGTAATAAAGTGTTCTCGTAAGTGTATAATATGCCATTGAAAATACATACAGGTGAGGGGTTTGAATGCGCGTCACCATGTTGCCCCTCCATCTTGAAAGTACAGTAGCCAAAGAGGGACATACCCAGAAATTCAAGCTTCGCTTTGGCGTTTAACACTCGATGGCACTGTGTCGAATGTGAAGAGGGGGATTGCTTGAGACTGATATAGCCTACAATGTAAACTTTGCCTTACGCTAGTGATGTCGTACAATATACAGAATAACGATAGCACCGATAAAAGTTACTTTACTAAGATTAGCTTGCATTCGTCTGGGAACCTGATCGCTGATGTTAGCAATGAAATGGTAAAAAATAACGAAAAGGTAAAACTATTATTCATTTCACATAGATGTCATAACCTACATGTTAACTGACAAATTAAATAACTGCAAATTATAATAGTTTCCTAAAGTAACCTCATCACTTGATCGAACTGGAAGCCATATTAATCTTGGACTAAATCAGCCACCGTAGGAGTTAAAACGAAATCCGAATTGAGAGGAACAGAAACTAATATTCACTGGATGGTCATATACCTTTTCACCGCTAGATGGGGGAAAATATCACACAGTGTAGCTTTAAAACTGCCTAGTTTGTTTTTCATATAATCTTGCCAAAAGTAGTTTAGATTTACTTATTTTCATGTATTTATGTATTTTTATGCTTTTTCCCAACTATCAAAAGTGAATTGACTCACTTCAGAAATGCAAGGGTGTAAGTGTTTAAAAATCTCACTTTTCAATTCAATTCAAATTTATTTGTATAGCTCTTTTCACAATACATATTTTCAGCTTTACAGAAAATGCATGTCTACGTTACAATTACAAAGTGATCTGTTATCAGAGGAGACTGTGTCCAAGTTATGCTTTTCAGAAGTTCACATATACAAATCACACAGTTAGCTAACAATGTGTTCATGAGCTCACTGAATACATGTTGTTAACAAACGATTAGGATATATAGAAAATTGTAGCATTGCTGCATGTCGATTCAGAGTTTGCGTCATCTGAAGTCCTCGCAGGAGTTGTCATCTCTTCACAGGTGTTGAGGCGTCTGAAGTCTTCTCCTTTAGTGAGGCCGGATCCAAACTGGAGCTGACAGACTCTCTAGTTACCTCAGGATGGGCGTCCCGAAATAAAACAGAAATCAAATGGAAAATAATTAGCGTAGCTGCTGTTCATAACATTAAGCATCTGATCTGATATAACTGGAGTACAAGGTTATAAGGTGCATTATGTGAAGGCTTGGCTAAAGAGATGCGTCTTTAATCTAGATTTAAACTGGGAGAGTGAGTCTGAGCCCATCATCATCAGGAAGGCTATTCCAGAGTTTAGGAGACAAATATGAGACACTCTCCCTCCTATAGTGGACTTAGATATCCTAGGTACAACCAATCCCAGAGTTTTGTGACCTTAAAGAGTGTGAGGGATTGTGGGGCGATAGAAGATCAGTTAAATGCACTGTAGATAAACCATTAAGGGCTTTATAGGTCAATAACAATATTTTATAAATGATACAGAGCTTAATGGGTAACCAGTGCAGAGATGATAAAATTGGTGTTATATGATCATATTTTCTTTACCTATTAAGAACTAACTGTAGCTTGTTTATTGAGGTCAACCACCTAGTAATGCATTACAGTAATCTAGTCTAGAGGTCATGAATGCATGAACTAACTCGCTTAGTGATGTTTCTGAGCTGGAAGAAGGCTGTTTCTGCTGTCCAATATAACACCCAGGTCTGTAGCGGATGAAGTAACAGGACATCCTTCTAAGTGCAAATTGTGTTCTAAGAGATTCTGTGTACAGGTTTTTGATCCAATAAGTAATACCGCTGTCTTATCTGAATTTAATAGAAGAAAATTACAGGTAATCCAATATTTTATATCTTTAACACACTCTGACAGCTTGGAGAATTTAGAGATTTCATCTGGTCGTGATGGAAATGTATAACTGACTTGCCAGTTAGTTCCTAGGGTGTTCTGGGTGGTTGCTATCCTGTTGCCAGTTATTTGTTAGAGTATTTTTGTTTGGCTTGTAAGTGTTTCTATGTACAGTAGTTGCTAGGGTGTTCTGGGTGGTTGCTATCCTGTTTCTAGGTAGTTGTTACAGTGTTTTGGTTGGTTGTAATACTGTTTCTATGTACAGTAGTTGCTATAGTGTTCTGGGTGGTTGCTATCCTGTTTCTATGTAATTGCTAGGGTGTTTTGGTTGGTTGCAACATTGTTTCTAGTTAGTTGCTATGGTGTTCTGGGTGGTTGCTATCCTGTTTCTAGGTAGTTGTTACAGTGTTTTGGTTGGTTGTAATACTGTTTCTATGTACAGTAGTTGCTATGGTGTTCTGGGTGGTTGCTATCCTGTTTCTAGGTAGTTGTTAGAGTGTTTTGGTTGGTTGTAATACTGTTTCTATGTACAGTAGTTGCTATGGTGTTCTGGGTGGTTGCTATCCTGTTTCTAGGTAGTTGTTACAGTGTTTTGGTACTTGTAATACTGTTTCTATGTACAGTAGTTGTTGGGGTGTTCTGGGTGGTTGCTATCCTGTTTCTAGGTAGTTATGTTGTTTTGGTTGGTTGATTGATTCTATGTACTGTTGTATTGATTCTTTGTACAGTAGTTGCTAGGATGTTCTGGGGGTTGCTATCTTGTTTCTATGTAATTGCGAGGGTGTTTTGGGTGGTTTCAACATTGTTTCTGGTAGTTGTTACGGTGTTCTGGGTGGTTGCTATACTGTTTCTAGGCAGTTGTTAGGGTGTTCTGGGGTTGCTATCTTGTTTCTATGTAATTGCTAGGGTGTTTTGGTTGGTTGCAACATTGTTTCTAGGTAGTTGTTACAGTGTTCTGGGTGGTTGCTATCCTGTTTCTAGGTAGTTGTTACAGTGTTTTGTTTGGTTGTAATATTGTTTCTATGTACAGTAGTTGCTAGGGTGTTTTGGTTGGTTGCAACATTGTTTCTAGGTAGTTGTTATGGTCGGCATAACAGTGGAAACTAAGCCCAGGTTTTCTTATATTACCAAGTGGCAGCATATATATTGAAAATAGCAGAGGGCCTAACACAGATCCTTGTGGCACGCCATATTTT